>RYFJ01002297.1:0-182555 GCA_003991445.1 Oryza meyeriana var. granulata | reverse complement strand
GGCAGTATATTACCTCACAATCCGCTTGACTTTCTGGAAGGTGCTTTATTACCGCTCCTTGACAGCGTCTAGGTATTCTTGCTTTCTCGCTTCTTGGAAAAGAAGCGCAAAAGGAATCGCTTTGTCATCTAAGACTTCTAACAGTAATTGTTAACACAAGCATTAGCAAAAATATGCTTGAAGTAAAAAAAATATAAATCAATAATGCCGCAATATTCAATTGCTTTGTTCATGATGACAAGGCCTGTGATAGGACACCAAACAGGTGGACATGGTTTAAGACATGGAACCATTTCGAACAAATATACATTGAACACAAAGGAGGGAGGAAAACATAAACAATGTTACCGAGTGTCCAGCTTTCAAAGAAACTGCGCATCTCACGGCCTCATTAAATGATCATAAAATTCAAGCATACAAGGCATACGAAAAAACAGAAAGAACATTTAGTGATTGATGCACTAGCAGATAAGGTCATCCGGATTGCAGTGGATCAGACATCTTCCTGGTGCTTTTACACTATGTTCGGAATGAGTCTTTGCTGACGTCTAGCACCTGAAAAGACTACTCTGGCACCTACGGACACCCTAGCACCTAGCATCATTTCTTAATCGTTCATGGCAGTTGCAGCAACGCAAGCTGTTCCTGTAAATGAACTTGAACAAAACAAGCAATATTTTTGGCCAAAACAGAGTAAATCAAGAGTTGTGCTCTCTTTATTTTTAAGGTGTTGTTAAAACATGATCCCTGAAATCACTAGAGTTGTCCTTGCTAATGTTAGTTTACGGTTCTCCCACAGGAAATCTTGGAAACACATAGTTGACTGATAGTCACTACCATTTAGGGGTTTTCTGGTTGCTAATATATGACAATTCCCTTCTGAGCTATGCCATCTTTCTATATTGGGACACAGCTGGTTTTTCTTAACATTGCACTAGGAATTTCTGTTTTACAGAGGTACAAACAGACCCCAACTATGTGCGCCTTACCTCATGAACAATAGAAAACTGTTAATGAGTTTATTTCTTTCCTCCCTCTACTGACCATATATATGCCAACATTTTCTGGTGTTGTCAATCATGTTTAGTGAGGCATACATTTTGTTTGATGGCATTGTGCATGATATAGCATAGAAAGCATTTTAGAAGTGAGTGAAAACTGAAACAAATGCCTGTTACATGCACTTATTCAGGCATCTACAGTTCGTAGACTGAGAGAAATCAAGTGTGTTGCAGCTTTCACATTATGTACCAAAGGGGTGAGTGCAAATCACAAGACATATGTTACAAGTAAGAAACACGCCCGGGCATTGAACCAACTGGCAAAAAAAGAGATGATGTTGGAAACTTACAACTCCAACTATTCGGAAGCTGGACCTTCCACAGCGAAATTTGTATCGTCACTGCCAGAAACTAAATAGTTCCATCAAGCGTGTATTTCACACAAAACACCCTGTTAAAGAAAGAGTAACTGATTCAATAGACTGATGCAGTGAAATCCCATAAGCTGTGTTCAATGAGATAGCTAACTGCAATGACAGGTAACAAGTAACAACTAAAGAACTATTATGCAGTTGCAGGTGAAATGTTACAATTTCTATCTTAGTACTTGATGTCCACTAGGTGAGAACACTCAGATCTGTGATCTTCAAAAGTAGCATCATAACAGAAGCAAGGAATGCCAATGAAAATGGAAAAAGAACCTTTGCATCCTCTTGGTTATGGTATATCTCCGGCCATGACACGGACGTGGATATGGAGATCCGACCTCAAAGCATTGACAAAGAAGTTTGTCAAGGGAAAAATTACCAATACATGCCAAAATGTAAGGTCACGTAGGATCTTCAGATGTCACATTACCGTTCTAGCATAGGAACCTGTAACAAAATTCACGCCCTGTTGGTAATAATCAATATCCATCCTGTGAAGAACTTCAATTATGGGGAAGATAACTTCCCCCATTAATTCAATAATAGAGTAATTTAAAGCTAGAGATTGCAGGATATAATAGACGATAAAAAGATCAACTGCATGAGCATAAACTTTTAGTGTATTACTCAATGCCAACAAATATGCATCTATAGATGAGCTCATCAACACTAATCAATATGAGACAAATTAGTGGCCCATTGAATGGGTTTTAAACAGTGTAAGTGCAGATTTTAGTTTTCCAACTTCATGTATCCTTGATTCAGTCATTATGATTCTTCAGATTCAATAGAGAAATATAAGGCTAGGCTATGCATAAATATACAAATCTTTGCTTTTACAAAGTAGTCAGCAATGCTGTGCGTTGCTCCCATATCATTCCTCAAAAAACTGAGTGCTTGAGATCCTTCTTGCATGGCATATGTTGTACTTTATAGATCGTTATCAAGGATTCTTACTTCATGCACAAGCCTTTTGCCATTATTCTCGATAGCGCTTATTGAGTGAGCGATATTGTATGCATTTCTCATATTTGAGAGAAAATCGGGTCACTATTCTAATTGGGCACTTATGATACGCTTAATTAACACCCATAGCACACATGGGCATTTAGCCATGTTACATAGCAATTGATTTTTCTTTCACCAAGGGTATAACCTTTGCAGATGTATCTACTTCAAAGAATCCAGAGTAAAGAAAAAAAATAGCTTCCAAAACTTACTTACACCGCCTGAACATTGGCCCTTGTTTTTACAACTTTGGCTTCATCCTAGCTTTCTAGCATCAAAGGAATAACAATTTTGTATCTTCATTTGCCTAGGAAAAAAAAGCATCAGGATAGATATTAAATGATGAACCAAAACATGTTTTAGGTTTGCACTGTTTTAAGGAAAGCTGAATAGGTTATTCAAGCTCTGCGAACTGTAGCATTAGTCCAAATCGTCATTGTGACAGTAAAGCAGTATATTAACAGGAATAGTTCACCCTTTAACAAGAACATATAAATCTTACAGCAGTGAAGTTCATGGCTCCCTAGGGTTCCAGCATACTGAATTTCACCTTGTCTTGCGAAAGATAAGGATACGTTAGCTCTTGATAAGTTCTGCAGTTACTGAATAGATCTAAAAGCAATGAATATCCAGCAAGGCGCCCCCAAGAAAATAAAGGGGAAAACAGTAGCTTTTCTTTCGATGGGAATGCCATCTTCTCAAGTGGAAAAGATTTTCTTCATAAGTAACCATTTTTTCACTTTATACTTCGTTTTTATAGTGAATAAATGATGCAGCAGCTACAGCACAACATATGAAGGAGAGACACTATCAACTTAGATATCACAAGCACCTTTAAGCGTTCCTTGAGAACAAAGTAACTTTTTCTGTATGTCAGAATCAACAATGTCACATCTTACAGTATCGCTGTGGAATTTTAAATATGAACAACACCCACAAATAAAAAAAATTCAACACCACCTTCATGACTAGCTTTCTGCTGGAGGATAACATTGCGTAATCATACAGTGTTATACTCCGATCACTTGCAAAATGATACCACCCTTACTTTAGTATGGATAAGAAGTTTTGAGGGGCAAAAACAGATAAATGACAACCTTGATAGCTTAAGAAATAGGGATTATCAAAGAATATTCGAAGGTAAAAATCGAACAAAAATGAAAAAAGTTTCCACAAAGATGGATGCAACGCAGAGAGTCAAAAGGACAATATAAAATTTCTCCTAGATAATTTAAACTACCTAGCCTGATGTAATTAGAACATCAGGTTCTCCAGGATTAAATCTCACAGACAGAACTGTAATCTTACCCCACTCAAAGCTATTTATTGCTCAGACCTATACAAATGAGAATAGGGTTGGTGCTTTGCAACGAATCAAAGAAAGAAAACATTGCTACAAATGAATCCTCGAATCTTTTACCGTTTCTGATCCCCATATATCAACCTGTGCACTACAGTTGAAAAGATTCCATCCATTGGTGTCAAACACCCCTAAAAGTAATGAGAAAAGAAATCTGGTGGGTCAACTGAGAACCTATAGGCTATTGCTTCCAAAGCATGATGACAATAAATTGGGAAACAGCAAAGCAATGATGCCTCTTACCAAAATGCATGCTTCCAAGTGTAGATTGCTGAAGGCTGCAAACAGTAAACAAGTTAATCAATAAGATTACAACCAGAATTAGGGCAAACATTAATGTGACGTGTCCATCAGTGCATACCTGAAAGCATCTCCTAATAGCATTATTAGTGTTTACATCTTAGAGCCATAAGGTACGTTCCATAGAATCGAACACTGCATCATTGAAGGATACATGCGCACGGTAAGAACAAGACAGCCAGTATTCCCAATTACACCTTTTTACTTCATAATGTAGGACATTGGACTTGAAGAAGTAAAGTTAATTATTGAGCCTGTTTCAAAGGTGTTTAACTTATATTGCCAAGCACCAATAAGCTTCTTACTTTATTAGTGACAAAAGGGTTCCTAAAACCATACAAGTAAACCGTGTACGAAAGGGTCGTTTGGTTGGGTAAGCCTGAGCAGTTTAAGTTCAGTAGTGCATCAAGCCTTTAACATAGACATTCAAGTACTCAACTAAGACTTGAGTTAGGAATAGATGTGTTGGAGACCAAGCCATAATCTAACTTACGTTGCAGTCAACACCACAGTACCAGAAAATCGCCAATCAGTAGAGTTGCCAAACCCCTCACAGCACCCTGTATGTCCAGGGAACTGGCAAACATGTCTTCCGTTTTGTTAATCAACAAAATGAAAATCACATTCATTAAGTGCCATAATTTAAGAAAAGCTCTCCCAACAAGATATGCCAAAGAAGAAACCAGATGTGCCATGAGTTTTGGGCGCAACAAAAAGGGATGATCCTCTGGTAAAAGTATCACCATAGTTACATTAGTACCTTGCAGCAATGTCCCATAGACGAATATCTGCCAGCAAAAAAGAAGTTACAGTTACCATTTGCGGATCCAAATATAACCATGATCCAAGATGAATAAAGCAGTCAAGGATTGTCACTGTTGTTTTGATAAATAAATAAATAAATAAAGACAAGCATCTGCTTCAACATAGAAGGAAGTGAACTAAAAATGGCCACAGCATGTATGATACGTGAAATTAATACCATCTATTACACTTGCCAAAATGCACTACACTGATGTTATGCTTAAAGTCAATTCTGGTATTACTACAATTATAAAACACGATCATATGCTAGCATCCAACTACCTGATGGCATCATCAATACTAATCAATGCAACACAAATAGCAATTCACTTGGAATATATGCATTTATATCCTCTTTATCAGTCAACTAAGTACTCTTAGCAGATCCCACAAGAAATGAAACGAAATGTTCAGGTTCAAAGTGTAGTTCTAGTGCAAAAGAAGACAAAGGGGGTTTTCACTAGTAAGTAGCTATGCAAATGTAACAAGGGCAAAATTATTGGGTGTGAGTGTCATCCCAGGCCAAAAAGACATAAAACTAAAGGTCTGCCATATTAGGGTATACTGCATTGATTGAACTCTTTATCAAGGCAAACAAGAATTGCATAAGAACATCAGAAGGACCAAAGCAGCAGCCTTAGCGTACAGAAGTATGGAATTACCCCCGTCCATTAGCCAGAAAATATTGCTTTCAAATAATTGGTTTTTCGCCATCATGATACAGCGATCAACATCCATCCATTGCTCAATAAATGGCCTAGCAAAATTACCTGTAAACAGAGCAGCAAGGTTCACATCAAAATATGCAGTATGAAAGGAAAAACAATAACACAGAGATGAAATGACACACAAACCTTCTCTAACTTCGCAGCATTAAGAGCCCTAGTGTACTCAACAGCTTTCTCCTGAGTGCGAAGTGCTGGATCATAATTGCGGAATACTTTCTGTTGGGAGCAACAAATGGGATAGATACTGTCAGTGGCTGGAACCAGAGTAATCATATGGCATAACCAAGCAATCAAACAAACTTTCAATGACCTGAACCTAGTGTTGGACATGGGGATCCAAAATCACTGTATATTTCAGGAGCAAAATATGGATCGAAAGCCCAAGTTAATAATTATGTACATTGCTTGAATAAAACAAATGGATGGTGGATATCTTTCAAATACGGTAAGCTAGAATGCAGTAACAACATCGAGGCATCTCTTCTTCTTTTAACATCAGCTAGACCGAACTAAAAGGAAAACTCTGCAAGGACCTTGGGCATCCAACCACACGATAATCAAATGAATTCGAAGTAAGCAACACAGTTGCAGCAAAAGGGGATCAAAGTTCATCTCAAACTAGGCACTGAAAAGTTTGCAAGCCACACCAATTGACTAGGCAGAGATGTTACCACTCATCCGTCATCGCAAGCAAGCACGCGCCAAGCAAGCACACTCAAAGCTTCAGAAACTATGACCAGATTGCAACAACAAAGCTCATACTATACCGTATCAAAGACTAAGCATGAACACATCGCTCTCTCGCGCAGAGAGAGCAACCAACGAATTCATCACTGCTACCCAATCAAACCTAGCATCAGCAACAGAAAAGAGATCCAAGGGAAGCAGACGCATCGCACACCTGCAGGTCCTGCTACGCTCCCGCGTGAACTCGTCGGTGGATGCGCGATACACCTTCACCCTCATCCCGGCAACGGGCGCCGCAAGGCAGGACACCCGCCACTCGGTCAGAAGACACCGGCCGCGGCGCAACCAATCCGAAGGCGAGGAAGAAGGAGGAGAAACCGAGAAGGCGACGTCGCGCGGCTACCGTTCTGCGCCGCGCAGGCTGCTCCTCTTGTAAACCCTCGCCGCCGCCGCCGCCGCCGTTGGGGTGAGCCGGGAGGGGAAACAAAAGGGACAAAGGCTTCGAAGACCAAACCGGCCCACCAACTCGGCCCAAGACGCCCTGCTCGGTTGGGAATGGACGGCCCAGATTGAATCACGCAAATTACAGTATCTGCCACTGCAGGAGCACACGCTTACCGGAAAACGAAACCCCATCTCGGCATCCCTACGATGCCGCGCCGCCGCGAGTCGCTGCTCCGTTCCGTCGGCTTCTCTTCTCCTCGCGCGCCGGCGAGTCCGCCCCCTCGGCCGCGCGTCCTTTCTCTCCGTCGCGCTCTTGTCCGCTGCCCCCTCGCAGGCCTCAGGTACGACACGAGGGCCGCACCACGTGCCCCGGCCGTGCCCCCCTCTACCGGAGTACCAAGCGAGGTACGGACTGATGACGTCGGCCTTCGTTGTCTGCGTAGCGTCGCCGTCGAGCTGAGCGTATGCGTGGAGTCCCTGCTGCCTCTGCACAGCGCCACCGCCGCCGCGCGGATGACGTCCATGCTCGCCGTTCCCGGCCAAGGCTCGGTGGCTTTCACGGAAGGTAAAAATTGAAATCACTCTTTTCTCTTAAGATGTATAATAATTCATAAGTTTCAATAGCATCTTCGTTTGATGTCAATCATTTGCCAATTTTGTGCTTATTGTCACTGATAATCCAGCCCAAAGCTAACATTGTGCTACTAGTAGTAGTGACCTGCCATAGACCATAGTTGATCCCAATGCGCAGAAGAAATGTACTTCTACTGTACTGATCTTAGTTATGATTGGTCCAAATGTGCATAACAATTTTGATGTAACTTTTGCTTTATTCCTTCAACTTCTATATCTTAGCATTAGCGCTTCAACTCTTCAATTGTAGATGCAATGCAAATGTATCCCATGTTTCGTTATTTAGTTTGACATCTGTCATCTTTTTGTTGACATATTCTCCAATCCTGTTTTAAGTTTTGTATGATGAAACAGAGACATTTTTTATTCTTCTTTTCATTTGTTGTGTAGGACAAGATGCAACTAGATGAATACCAAACTGGAAAGGTGAACACTAAAATGTCCCCATCGTTATTTGAGATATTTATGAATGCTACATTATTTAGCAATTTACAATTGTAGAGTAACAACAAGCCTAGTTCCAATATATGAATTAAGTATCATTGCTTGTGGCTTATGGATAAGATGAAGAGATATCAGGTTAAAAACTGTCCACTGGGAAACATTGAAGAAAACGTACTGATGGATTTTTTGGAAGTTCTATGCAATCTAAAACTCAACTTAGTGAATGAGCAACTCTGAATCTTTTGGTGTGACATAATACCAAATGTTTCTTTGACCCAAAGATTCAGTGTTATCCGCATGGGATGTTGAACAAGGAAAACCATGTGCTTGCATCCTGTCCTGCAGGGGTACCAACATTCTTTTGCTTTTAGCTTTTCTTTTACCCTATTTCCTTTCATTTGTGGAGGAGCTTAGGACTTGGCGTTTGATCGTGAATTAAGCTAACAGCAGTAGTTTTAGATTTGTTTTGATCAATTCATTGAACAGTTATGTTGACCTAATACTGTTGGACAACAGCTGAAACTGATGGATTATGCTGAATTACTATTCTTGGACAACAGCTGATACTGATGGAGTATGACGCCGTCCTGCTACTGGAACCAGGAGATTAGTAGTCCGTCATGTTCGTTTGTTATGCTGCAGAATTAGTTAGAAAAAGAAGCAGTCTTTTCTTTTTCTTTATGTGAACTTTGCAGACAGCTCACTTAATAAACAACTTTGGATGTTGATCAGACCCTTTCTCCCCCCTTCATTGACCTGATCCTTTTGTAATGGAAACCATTGGAGGATCCAATGCCTGTGTTGCTAGCTACTGTAAAATGGAAACCATTAAAATGCTTTCATGGTGCAAGACATCCTGACTTGTTTAAGCGTTACTGACGTGGACCATATGCTTTGTGGTGCGTTTGATTTGTTCTTATGCATATTGGAGCCAAATCATATGAAACTCTGACAACTTTGATAAGATTTTGGTGTCAGTTGATTTTATCATGTAAAAACCTTTTCTTGACGTTCCATTTTCTTCGACCTTCTTTTTCATTTTTGGACCAACCATGGGTGGGCAATTTAAAAGCTCCCAGATTTGGTAGTTGGTCAGCTTGGTTTTTGTTTTCATGTGCTTGATCAACACCAGCAGTTTTCACTTTTCAGCAGTCAGTCCCATTTAAACATCACCTGTCAATAATCCTCCTACACACAAACAATATGGTGTCCCGCCAATTTACAAGCTGAGTAAATCATTGATGCATCGTCGAGAGGTGGCCATCCATGGTGGGCACGAAGTGCTGCCGCATCTGCTGGCTCTGGTAGCTGGAGAGGAACTTCATGCAGATGGGCGGCTGCACCTTGAGCATGGTGAGCACCGACAACGGCAGCGCCCAGAGCCCGTCGCCGCAGATGAGCCCCGACGCCACCACGATCGCCAGCGTGCTCGCGCCCTGCTTGTCCGCCCTCCTCCACGCCATCAGCAGCAGGCTGCCCACGCACATGTCGACGGCGAACGTCGGCCCGATGAAGAAAGGGATCGCCATGGCCATCGGGTTTGGCACCCAGCCGCCCACCCTCCACCGCCTCGCCCTCGCCGTCGCCGCCGCGGCGTCCAGGCACACCGCCACGGCGAAGCAGGCGGCGCAGAGCGTGGCGGAGTGTTTTGGCAGCGTCCGAGGCCCTCGACGCTGAGCACGGCGAGGGCGCGGTAGGCGATGGCCATCGGCGCCGAGTACGGTGAGCCGGCCTCCCCCAGGTGGTCCACGCCGACGAGCCGCTGGAACGTGGCGAAGACGCCCGGGTTGATGACGCAGCCGAGCGCCGTGCCGATCGCCTGGCTGGCGAACATGGACACCGGCGAGGTGAGCGTCAGGTAACCCGTCTTGAAGTCGTGCATCAGTTCGGCGGCGTTGCCGATGACCACCACTATGACGCCGCAGGCGGCGAGCCCGGCGATCACGCCGCCCGACTCCGCCCCGACCCACGCACCGACCAGGAAGATGGCGAGCTTCCCGTACACCGTCGCCAGCGACCAGTCCATCAGCCCGGAGGCGTACGAGTTGCAGAACGCCAGGATCGGCGCCACCGTGTAGACGACGGCGACGTGCTGGTACCGGATCTTCGGGAAGATGCGAGGCACCAGCGCCGTCGAGAGCGCCGCCAGCGCGACGTACCCGGCTTCCGCGAAGTGGTCGGGGACCCATCGTTGAGAAGACTGGTTCCTTCGCCGCTCGTCGTACCTGGCCTGCCACTGGTCCTCGTCATCCGGGCGACTGCCGCCACCGCCGTCCGCTGAGCCACCGTCGGCGAGCTTTTGCGCCTGTCTCCCCTTGCGGTAGTGCTGCGCCGCCTTGATGCTGATCGCGCCCAGCTGGAACAGGCAATCCCCGAGCACCATTGCTATCCCCATGGGAACCTGTTTGGTCCATGGAAGCACAAAATGGTTAGTGACATGTAAAGGAGAGATCCATCCGTTATTGGGAAACCCTTTTAATCCCTCGAGAGGATGCCCGATCATTTGCCCATACACTATATAATAATTATAGAAAAATTCTCAAAAAACTTGACAACATTCATACTATATACATATACCACTCAATAAAATTTTAAGTCTAAACCTCAACTTACACATTGAGAAATAAAAAAGATAACTCTAATATATAAACAATACTGATACTATTCACATCCAAATTTGTCTTTTTTTTTTTATGTATAGGTTGATCTTGTACTTGATTTTTTGGTGGGATAGATGTCACTATACTTTACATTATCAATTTTTTAAAAAAATTTCATAGCCATTTGTATTTAATTTAAGAAAAAAAGGGGTATATGCGGGAACATCCCCTTGAGGGATTAGAATCTATTTGTCTATTCTCAAATAAATTTTAACAATCTATACACATAAAAATGAGATTTGTCAAATGAAAACAATATTCACAAATTTACCTAAAAATATTTTCATATCATTGTGACAGAATATGGATATCGTGTCAATGTCAAAACAACAGGTAAAAAAGAACCGATGAAGTCCTAGCAAGTTATTACCATTGAGAAATTAAAAATAATATAACCTATGTTTTTAAATATATGATGCTGTTAACTTCTGTACATAACATTTAATCTTTTATCTTACTTAAAAACATATATATATGTATCATTTATTTTGTTGTGACTTATTTTATTATTAAAGTATTTTAAACATGACTTATATTTTTACATATTTATACTAAATCCTTAAATAAGACAAACAATAAGCGTGCGTCGAAAAGTTAACCGCCCCATATATTTAAAACCGGGAACAATATGTTTCTAACCTTGTATCCATTGATTCCCTTAAAGCTGGTCGGAGAGGGATCAGTGTACCATTTCCCTTGCTTTGTTTGCAGTGCAGGCCAGATGAACCGGGAGGAGGAGATGGATCCAAGAAGCATGGAGAAGTTTATCAGGTAAGGGCAGATCATGCCGACGCCGACGAGGCTCGCCGAGAAATCGAAGTAGAATCTCTCCTTGTACGCATTGAGCCCAAACAGGGGGAATGCCTGGAATCCGCAGCCGTCTCCCGCTGTGTAGAACCACTGGAAGAACGACCACATGAAGCTCCCAGCGACAGATTTGAACAGAGCATTGACTTGTAATCTGAAGCGATTGGGAAATGCAAATGCCAATTAATCTTTGGAAAATTTTCATTAACTGGCAAGAGATGTCAATTAGTTGTGGTTAATTACTTTGCTGTTGCTGCTCCCTTGGGTGTGTGGAAGCTGTTGACGATGCCGGCAATGGCTGAACCAGACGGGTACGTCAGCTTGTAGTCTACTATCATTATCTGCCAACAAATGAACATGGAAGTAAATTGACTAATCAAGATTAGATTTTGTTTACCTATCACTGTATTGTGTTAACTAGGCGTGAAAGGGTACGTGGAATTCGTGATGATCTCTCGTGCATGCACCTTCCTCAGCGGCAGAGTGCAGAACAAGCTGGAGAAGCTGACGAGGAAGAGGAAGGCCATGATCTTCCCCGTGTGCAACGTGTTGACATCCCGCCCGTCGCTTGCTCCGCCGGCCGACTTGGCCACCGTGCCATTCATCGCCAGCAAGTAGGTCGTGAACCCACCTTCACAACTATTCCTCATCAAAACATCGTACGAGATCACATCGTCCAACGGTCGAATTAATCGACCATTGGACATGATAGAAAATTGTGGTTTTTGCTGGAGGACACGCGGCGGTGGAGGACAGGGTCGTTCAATTGAATGACGATCACTTAATGTGATAGAAAATGTGGTATTTGCTGGAGGACGTACCGTACAGTGACAATGTGGCGCAGGAGATGATGCAGGTCTGGACGACGACGTTCTCCTGCCTGGTGAAGGGCTGGGAGGCGACGCCGCAGCGGGCCATCAGCCGCGTCCACGACTTGATGACGAAGAAGCTGAGGAGGCTCGCCGACATGTTGAATGACGGCACGAGGCCGGCGGTGAGGCCGGTCCGCATGGCCATGAAGCTGAACAAGGTGCCGAGCACGACGCTCACGGCCACCGACCGCGCCGTCACCTGCTGCCACCACGGCGGGGGCGGCTGCACCGCGAACGCCGCCTCCACGGACGGTGGCTCCGGCTCCGGCGACGAGCGCTCACCGGCGGCGCCCGCGCCGGCGGGGTCGTTTGCCATCTTGGTTTACCTTCACCTCGTTGATTGATCAATTAGTTTACCTTCACCTTGCTTGATTTGATAAATTAGTTGATTAAACTATGTATAATCCACGTAAGCCTGGCTTTTTATAGGCGTGACACTAACAACCAAGAGTTTCTTTTCCTTTTCTTGGCGGGTCTTGGCGGGTGATTGTTGCGGCAACTCTGTCACTGGCAATCATTAGCAGAGGAACAAGCAAAACTGGAGTTAAAAACGTTATTCGTATCGCTGGCAATTGCCAGTTCAACGTGTCAGCAATGGTTAAAACTTATGTGAGCATCTGGCATAGCTCACGGTTGACATTCTGGAGACAAGGCAAATATTACAGCAGTCACAAAAGGCAAACTGGCAATATCCAGCAATGTAGGATTTGCAACAATTAATTTCATTGATAACTGGAACTCTCGCAACATGTCACCCTGCTCAGCTTGTTCCATCACAGCAATACTGGCAGTAACAGGTAACAAGAAGGATCACCACTTAGTAGACGCATACCATGGATAACTCAGTTCAATAATTGAACGGTCTAACTGAAGTGATACAATCTTGATCTTATCTACTACCACCGTACCAAATAAACATGCTTAGCGAAGGGTTCATAATATTGCCAGTCATCATGCTTCCTTTTTATGGCAGGAAAGGGGCGAACAATGACAATTACTCAGCCACATTAACCAACTCATACTCTACTAGTGACAAGTTGTTGTCCTCCTTAACAGTGAAGCTGGCAGGTTCTGCAGCTTCTATACGCCCCCACTTGTCCACCGCAAGCCTCATTGAGCCTTTGAACATGTCAATTTTGGCATTGCGCAAGATCACTGTGGCACCAGGCTTCAACAAGTCAACTGCACAGGAGTATATATCAGTACATAGCACACACATTGTCATAGATCATCAATCATGAGCATATCCAAGACTATAAACCGGTGGTCACAGGCAAACCCAAAGAATCATACAAGAACGGACAAATAGCATGACTAATGGGTTCCTAGCATATGAGAGTTGTTTATATAAATGATGGCATAGGAGGAGAGTGTTCATTGGTCCATACATTGTCATAATAATATAGATTGTAAAGTGACAAATAGCAAGATTAAATATAAAAAAAAACCCCAAAAGACCATACAAAAATAGACGTAACAACATGATCATAGGATTCCAAACATATGAATTTTTAGCTACAAATGCTAGTGATACTGTGTGTATTAAGCAAATAATCAAGAAATGAATAAGCCGAGTTACAACTTACAACAGTTCTCGTTTTGCTGTGTTCCTAAACCTTGAAATCTAGTCATGCTATTTGAGTATCAATAATAACAGCAGAAATACAGGATAGCCAAAATATGCAACAGCTATGTGAAATATCCCCTTTTCTATAGTTCAGCTAGCCTCCACATTCCTAACACAGGAAATCCAAAGTATATGCGAAAGCTTCCTGGTGTAGAAAACAGAGAAGTAATCACATTGGGTAACAAAAGAATAGCATTATTATTATGCCATTTGGACTTGTTCAAATAAAAGAAACAGATGCAATAATATCTTTGATCAGATAAAATGCCCAAATTCTTTCGTGAATGTAGAATAAAAATAGTATCTCACAGGGACAATGACAAAAAGAAATGCAAAAAATAAAATAACTATAAAAGCATTTGATCTCATTCATCCAATATTAGGTGGCCTGGCAATCTGGGCCTAAAAATAGAATAACCTCATTTGGAATCAAAGGAGTAATATGACAATAGAAGATAAGACATAACTATTGTGCTAATCTTCAGATTAATACAGCGCAAAGGGCCAACAAAGAATTAGGATGGAATATAGTGGTAGTGAATTGGTCCTGACTTTTCACTACCGCATGGCTGACTATTTGGGACACCTATGTAGTTCATTTGGGACCTAGTTGTCAGGAACCTGTTCCTTGTGAATTTTAGCCACATTGATACCAGTCATACAACACATATGGCAAAATAAATTGTGTCAAAATAATCCAATCAGGCCCTATACAACCATATCTGAAATAAACAGTTGTTTTGGAATACAACCATAACACCAACTAGCAACTAGTGGGATCACTGAAGCACCATTCAAACACAATGCAAGTTACCCATGACTTAACATTATAAACTGATAATATACTAATGGTTTAACAGAAAGAAAGCTCACATCTTTCAATGAAAAAAAAAAGACACATCTATCATAACGCACCACATGTTAACAGCATCATAAAATTCTAGGATATGCGTAAAGACTTATAGCAGTAGCAACACAAAAAAAATCGAGGAATCCGCGTTGAACCGATGGCATTACAGCATATCGAATAAAAGGGGAAAAAGGTCATTTCTTTCCACTAACTTTTCTTATCTTTCTGCATTTTTTTTTCAATCTGCACCGAAAAGAATCCTAAACGATTTACCGATCATCTACCAATCCAAACAGATCGGCGCAACCAGATCGCGGCTTTAACATATCCAGCGGTCCGGCGCCCAATAAACCACACCGACAAACCGAGAGACCACAGCTCAGTCATTCACCTTGCTCGTTGCGGGCGGTAAAGACGATGGCGCCGGTCTCGTCGCCGACGAGGCACTCCGCGATGCGCGGCGGGCGGGACGGGGCGGCGACGCCTGGCCTCGCGCGGCCCGGGACGGGGGTGGCGCTGACGACCTTGACGGTAAGGGTGTGGCCGCTGGTGACCGGCTTGAGCTGGTCCACCTTGGTGAACACCGGCTTCCTCAGCGCCGGCTTCTCGCCCGCGGTGGTCGACATCGGCGCCGGCGGTGGGGGGAGGGGATCGGGTAGGGTTTTGCTGGTTGGTGGTTGGGGAAACCCTAGCGCTGCGGTTTGGGAGTTGGGAGTGCGCGTTGGGGTTGGCGTGGGGGGTGGAGTGGAGAAGACGAGGGGTTCATGTAGGGAGTAGGCTTGCAGACGTAGCGGCCGTAGGGTTGGGGTGTTGGGCTGGGCCTCAGTTCCTGGATTGTAATGGGCCTTAAGTTAAATGCCTTTTCTGTAAGAAATTAAAACTTTTAGATTAGGTCCACTGGCCCATGTTATTATACTTGGCCCATTTAAAAAAAAAATCATCTTTGGACGTGTTCTTTCAGTTTATGGACAACATATACTATGTATAACACGTCACTCAAATTATGAATTCTTTAGTTCTACACCAGCATTACTTAGATAATTTTTTCTAAGCTATATTCTTTTAACTTTATGATATTTTGGTCATCAATATAAGCAACAAAAATACTACAGCATGGTATACCATTGGAACAGGATAATTTATGTGCTCAGTATGAAACCTAAGATACGAGAACCTGATATCCATGGGTATCATATCCAGTACCCCGGTATCAGGTCTAGGATCTAGATTTTGTGCTGACATCAGTATGGCGTTAGTATATAAAGTATCTCATTGACCCAACGAGATTTCGTGGGCTAGTTGTTCTCAATGAGCAATTGTGCTCCGTACACAATTTATCCAATCATCCATAAAGAACAGGCTCTTATGCACCAGCGTGAATACAAAAGAAAAGAGGTAGTGATAATGTGATTTGTACGTTGATCTCAGACGTGTCCAATGCTTCTAGTGCTAGGTGGAGATCCGTAATGAAATCTTCTTTGTAAACAGGAGAGATGTACGGTACACAAATATTCTTCGTGAAAAGTCTAAAACAGCGTACATTTGAAATCGAGAGAGTATAGCAAAAGCATTATTCATTCGCTTACTGATCACTCGTCCAATTCAGTACGCACAGATACAAAAGCGGCATACTGTACACACGAGACTTACGCTGACAACACGTACGGATACAACCCATACACGGACACAAAGACACTGCAGCTCAGCTCGCGCGCTCACTGCCCTCTTGTACACGCCACAGAACGCCTCGGCCTCTCTCCTAGCTCCATCACTTGTACGGAACCGCGATCCTGTCCGGCCCCGACTTCATGTCCTCCCAGAGCAGATCTGACAGCGCCAGCATCGTCTTCCCCACCTTCCCTGCACCCACACCAAGCATCACATCGCATCAATGGCCAGCACATTACAGTTAGTCCATGGAGTATTATATATGTTGCGTACCGTCGCCGATGGGCTGGCCGTCCCACTCGACAATTGGCAGCACGGGGAGGCCGCTGCCGACGAAGGCCATCTCGGCGGAGCGCTTGGCGTCTTCGGCGGCGATGTGGCGGGTGGTGACGCCCTTGAGCAGGCCGGACTCCACCAGCCTGGGCGCGAGCGCGAGCAGCCGCTTGGCGGTGCACCCGGTGAGGATCTTGTCGAACGCCGGGAGCACCAGCTCGCCGGCGGCCGTGACGAACGCCACGTTCACCATGGGGCCCTCGGCGACGTATCCCTCCTCGTCCACCCACACCGACGCGAACGCGCCGCGGTCCTCGGCGTCCATGATGGACAGCACGTTGGGGAGGTAGTTGACGTTCTTCGTGGTGGCGAACAGCGGCGGCTTCATGGGCACCGACGTGGTCACCGCGCGCACGCCGTGGCGGCACTGCGTGTAGTCGGTCGGTATGACGACGGCGTAGAACGCCGGCCCAGAGCAGCCGCTGGAGGACAGCAGGAAGTCGCCGGGCCCGGCGCTGAGCCAGTAGCGGATGGAGCCCCTCCGGCAGTTGGACGCCGCCGTCATCTGGACGAGGATGCTGCGCAGGGTGTCGCGCGGAAACGGGGTGCCGATCCGGGCCTTGGCGGCGGAGCGGAGGAAGCGGTCGAGGTGCGGGTCGAGCTCGTAGAGGTGGCCGTCGAGGATCATGGCGGTGTCAAACACGCCGTGGCCGCGGTGGACCATGTGGTCGTCGATGGGGACGGCCATCATGGCCGGCTCCAGGATGATGCCGCCCAGCACGCTCGAGTACATCGCCGGGTACGGCGCCGGTGTCGATTTCCACTTCTCCTGCAGCTTCTGGACGATCTGCACGAGCACGAGTGAGGAGACGATTAATTTCAAAAGTTCACTGTGAAATTCATACAAAATTTATGTTTGAACAATCAAACGAGGATTAAAGATGTTCAGAGGTTCGAGGGTTTGAGCTACGCAGCTAAATTCAGCAGATCCATGGATGTTTGGGCCTCAATCGTTTACCAATATAGGGCAGGATGAAAACGGTCGGACAGTAGCATCTCTTCGGAAATGATTTCCAGTCATAAATTAACCATATTTACTAGTATTTAATTATTCAGTATTGACAATAATATGTCGTTGAAAGAAACTAGAAAAATCAAATTTTATATACGGCTATAATAAAAAGGGTTAGAAACAGTACCACTTATAAAAAATGACTTTTTGTTGGCAAGGAATTTTCTTCCGTTTTCAACCTTATTAAGGGCACTACACTGCAGGGCCTACTTAGGTTTTCTTTTTAAGAACTCATTTGGTGAATTTAATTTTGTTCTTTCATTATATTTTAAAATAAAATTATCTTATTCATTTTCAAGTAACTCTAGGTTTGTACGGCGTATCTTCTGCATTCCAAAATCTAAATTAAAAATATTTATTTATTTTTACTTATAGATCTTTTAAGTTAGGCACACTTTAATTTTCGGAGTGGAAGTACTAACTTAAATTATAATACTAGTGCTAGCACTAATCGCGAATATAAAATTAGTTCCAGTGCTAATAATGTTTCTGCATCTGAACTTGTACTATACTGTTTGTCTACTCATCCCGCAGAGATAGGCAGGCAGGAAGCAATCAATCAAAAATGAATCGTCCAAATAAACTACACGTCAGCTCTCACTAGAAGACGTTAATTTAGTGCCATTTCGTCCTTTGTTCATCAAATTTTAATTGCGTATCAGACATCTCCACTAACCGGACCGGCGGTGTCCCGTTGTCAGTATCTGCTCAACCCCACTCTGACGAACAGGGCCAAAGTTGCCCATAACTCAGAGAGTCCCAAATTAAGATCCAAGCTAGCAATGCATACATCAAATTATTCTCCCCTGAAAATACGCACATCTAGTCTTCTCATCAACTCCATCGATCTCGCAACTACTTTCATTAAGCCACATAGATGCATGCAAGGTGCTACACAGAAAAATAAGATTGCAGGGGAGGAAGACGATGGAGATGGCCATAAACTGAGAAGATGATCAATATGGAAATAACTCACCTCCACTCCCGATTCGTACACCGGAACCTCATCCTCCCCTGAAGAGAAGAAAGAGAGGAGCATGTGAGCTCTCTATCCTTGACACCGACGATAGATGAAGCAGCTAGCTCAACACCATGACAACATCGTATCAGAATTCAGACTCATCTCCTTACCTTGAACGTACGAGCCCATGGCGCAGTGGCCGGTGGCGATGCAAAGCAAGAAACGGACGCACGCACCTGCCGCTCGAACCTCTATCTCCTTGGCCGTTTATAAGCGGGCGGCCGATCGACGCGCGCGCGCGGTGGTGGGGTTAGGTGGGTGGTGGAGTAGACGCTAGCGACGGTGACAAGGAGGGGAAAAGCGAGACGGAGGGTGACAATTTTAGCCGGCCCCGGCCGGCAACCGCACTGATGAGCACTGTCATCACGCCGCGCGCGCGTTCCTTCTATCCTCTCGCGTCGTACTCCTTGCGTTTTGTTCTGGACTGGAGCGCCGCAGGCAGGCAGGGCAGCTGGATCGATACTCATGGAGCTTAATTACTCCCTCCGTCCCAAAATAAGGCTTGCCTAGCGCCCGCGGTGACCACAGTGTTAAGTTCCTAATCACCTGGTGCTACTTATCCCTAATCACTATCATTGGTATTTAATAATGTTTAATTATAAACAATACAAGCAGGATTAAAAGTTTTATATTTTAGTTTGAAAAGTTTTGAAAAATCTAATTAAAAGTTTTAAATTTTGGGTCGAAAATTTCAAAATTTAATTAGATTTTTTAAATTCTTTGTTAATAGTTTTTAAATTTGAGTTGAAAGTTTCAAAAGTTGAATTGAAAGTTTTAAAATTAGAGATGAAAGTTTTAAATTATTAGTGTAAAGTTTTACTCTTTTTTTAATATTTTATTTTTAATATTATTTTAAATTATTTTTTTACTTTGTGCTAGAGCAGCTTTCTCGAAATAACTGTCATCTTATTTATATTAGAGTTTACTAAAGTATAGAGTATTTTAGTCTTTTAGCTTTATATTAGTATGAGTGAGATGAACTAAAAATAAACATTCTTTTTCAGATTTGCTATTGACCAAACGTTTGATTTTTTGGATTATGTTAAACAACAACGCTGGCTGATGGATGGAACTCTAAGATACGGCGTGGGGAAGTGATTTCTAAGTTGTACTTTTAAGTTGTTGTAGTTGTCATTATTGATCATGCGCAATTTTAGTTATAAATTTGTGTAGCTCAATTATAAATATGTATAACTTATCTAACTTATCGATCATATATAACTTTAGTTATAAATGTGTAACTCGATCATAAATATTTATATCTATAATCGATTAATGGATTCATTATTTTCAAACGTTTTACCAACAGGTCCCTCCTTTTTGAGATAGATTAGCGTGAGTTCACTTGTTCGCTTTTCACTGCTCAAATACCAATAAAATAGTCATGCATAGTTCTTAAAATTTTTTGACAACCTTGATATAATAGGTGGAGTATAAATCATCTCACAGAATTTCAAGTGTAAAGAGTAAAGTCGGTCTACACGGTGAGGAACAAAATAGATAAATTCAGTTATGAAAAGTACGTACATACGTACTTACTCTATGTATACCTAGCTTGAATTGTGTTTCTTTAAAAATGTGTAGGTAACCTTTTGCATCTTTTAAGTGGCTGTTTGGACGAGGAAGATAAGATAAAGGTTTAGGAAAAAACAAGTTTTAATACGATTTTTCTTAGGTTGTTACCTGAACTCTATTTAGCCCTGATAGAATAAGGGAAATAAAATGTTTCCGTAAACACGTGATTGACTTATTTTTGACAGTTTTCCGTTATGAGGTTTTATTTATCCACGATTCTTTTACGCCAAATAATATTATATCCTAAATAAAAACCAATTTAATTTTAACAAAATCCGGGATCCAAACAACCCCTTGAAGTGATACAACATTGTAATATATACTGTCATGCTGATAACATGAAAGAGAGAGATGTATGTGGTTTTAAGGTGTATTTTTCCGAAAGATCTTTATAAGGTGTAAATTTTATTAACTGTCTCCCTCCGTGTGCCCGACGCCCAGCCTATCTCTGCCATGCAATGAGATTTTTTTTCGAGATGGTTAAAATACTCGTCCCCCATCATGTCTTTCTGCTTATAAACCGTTACAAAAATTTAAATTTTAAAATTTAATTTTGAGGTTTTTTTCTCGTAGTTTATTTTTAACATTTATTTTTAAACCACAAGTAACATAAATATAAAAATTTTATTTATAAATTATTTTTGGGTTGATTATATGCTTTTCTACGGCTTATCATCTGTAGTTCAAACCATCGGGGGCTAATCATTATTTTCACTCATATAGGAGGCACATGTTTTCCGTGGTATTTCACTGTTCTAAAAGAGAAGGTAATATCATATATTAATTTGGCCCGGCAAGACGGGTACATCCATGCCAAGATTCCTTGTGAAACAGTCCATGAAGTGTTCGCCATCAACTCGGGATATGCATCGCGGCATACCGAATTCGAGTACGACGACGGCGGCGTAAGAGCACATGTGGTGGTAGTAGCATACATTACCATGGAGCACATCACATATACATGGATGGAGGAGTGGTAGGTGGTGGTGTGGCGATACGGATACGGTTTGTAGATAGAGTTGGATAGGCTTCAAACCACACCCTCAAGTTTATAAAACTTTTAGGTGTGAGGTATATCCGCATGGTATTTGCCACCTCAATTTTCATGTACTTCAACATTACATAATTACATAATAGATGATGATACCGTTGATTCCTGAATGTATGTTTTAACCATTTGTTTTATTTAAAACAATTACATACTTATTATTTATTTTATTATGGTTTATTTTATTATTAAATATTATTTAAACTTACTTTACATTTTTATACTTGTATAAAATTTTTGATTAATACAAATGACTAAACATTTATAGAAAAATCGAGGGAGTAGAGTACAGCCCAAATACTGATCCAGAAAATTATGAGCACGTCAGATTTTGGAGTTGATTGAGGAATGCCAAGTCTTAGGTCTACCGCCAACTGAGTGGCCGAGTCCATAACCCAACCGGCCCAGCAGAACACTTGACCGATGCAAGAAACAGCCCAAAAGTTACTCATTTTTTGGGCCCCACAACGGCTAGACGAGTTTCATGTCACGACGAACTCGTAGTGATGTAGACATGTGGACTGGCCCGTAGGCCCAACATGATGGAGGATTTCCCCCCTTTTTTAAAAAAACTCTGGGCCACGGCTTTATGGACTTCGGAGGTGATGGGCCCACGAGCCATAGAAAAACTAGAAATGCTACGCGCGTTGCCACTTGGTACACGTGGGAACCGACAGGTGGCTCGTTTCTCTGTACGAGTTTCTTGGCTCGTTCTCTGCACATGACTCATGACCCATGGATTTTTATGCGGTCTTTAAAAAAAACAATTTTCATCAGCCGCTAGAAGCCCATGTGGTTGTATTGTTGTATGGACCCACTGAATTGACTAGTTTTGACAATTTGGCACATAGCAAGAGCTGTTTTGGCATCTTATCATTTTGCTTATGTCACGGCGAAAAAAATAATTTATGGATAAAACTTTGATAAATGCGTTCTTAACAATTTAAAAGCAAATGTTAAAAAATAAATAAAAAAACCCTAAAATCAACTCTAAAATTAAACTTTAGAATTCAAATTTTATCCGTGGTTTGTAAGCTAGAGGATAAACATGGGGCTGTTTATCCTTAACTTTTAATTCTAGAATATGTGCAGTAAAAATCTCAAAATCTTAAACCACTAATAGATGTACAATAGTACGACGTACAATATTAGTAGATTTGTTGTGATAAACTCTTTCATATGAATTATATCTTAAATACTAATTTTATCTAAATATATCTAGTTTCGAAACATGCACATTAAAGACGTGTCAATATTTAAAACGCCATGTGAAAGTACTCCTATAGTAGGGCTGTAGTCAAAATTTCTGGCCGTTGAGTGTTTGCAAAAAAATAGCCGTTGGAAACATTTGAACGTTTGAATTTGGCGGTGTTTTCGTTTTACTCAATATACGCTCTACTTTAAATCTGAAGTATACTGGTAGTGGGTAGTGACTTTAGCAATTTCAGTGTGCCACTAGCTGACTAGCACAACACGCAAACCCAAAGTTCAGAGTCCGAGATCTAATTTTCCCACGTGAGATTCCGAGCAGCCGCCGAGTTACGCCGGCGATGGATCGCGGCGGCCGGCCGGGCTGGTTGCCGTCGCTGGGGTTCGCCTTCCTGAGCTTCAACTGCGGCATGGCGATCTACCGCTCCAGCAGCGCCCCCTCGTCGGTGGCCTTCATCGTCGTCGCCTACCTCGCGCTCATCGCCCTCTTCCGCTGCCTCCACCTGCTGGAGCGCGCCCCGCCGCAGGCCGGCCGCGACCGACGGTTGCTGAATCGGTGATGGATGGTGTGGGGACTCTCCACCCTCCTCACACTCATGTTTTCCTTCAAGGTCGCCGCCATCATGCCGCTCTGGGGCGCCGTGGCCGTGTGGGGGATGGGCCTGGGCACCATCGTTGCAGGCTTCTACGCCTTCTTCGTCCACCGCGAGGCCCCTTGACGATGATGATGGCAACTTCTGTGGAGATGGTGAGCTTATGAACCCTAGCCGCATATCTGTTTTGCTTATGTTGGTTTACTCGATTACTTTATTAGATCTGTTTGGAAACGAAGACTCTTGACTTGATCGAGCTAGATCTAGATTGAACTTGCATGAAGTGTTGACTTGATCTGAGAATTTGATCAGAAAATTAGGTCGAGGATTTTCTATTGGAATTTGGAACTGTGTTGGATCCTATGGGAGGTTGGGTAGTTTTCAGTATATAATAGAACAATGGATTTCTGATTGTTCATGTAGTAATCGAAACCAGGACCAGTAGCAACTTGCTAAATTGGTCTTGCTAAAGTCACGACGTGGGACAGGGGAAAGTTTTTTCAACATGAAAGAAGGATTGATCTGGCCATGATTTTCTCGGCCACATGGGTGTTGGAAAATAAGATTAGAGGTTTGATGGTTTGGTGGTCACTACATGGAAGGCGAGGAGAAAGATATGTTTTATCATATATATATTTTTAGATAATGAACTGAGTCATGAACCGGTGCTAATTAATTTGTTGCACAAGGAGAGAAAAGAGAAAGGGTCCTGTAGCCGTGGAAGTCTAAAATGGGTGGCCCATTTGTTATGGTCAATACTGTGAGCATTTAATTATTGGGGTCAATAGGGAGTTGGAGAACAGGGAACCACGAAAGATCCAAAGAGGAGCTTCAAACAAGATATTTCCATTTGGTTGAACAAAGATATATGAAGAATTGCTCATTTGCTTACAAGTCTTTTTTTCAAAAGTTGTAATACCAAAGGTTTCTTTGACTAGTATGGTTGTGGTGGAGGAGAAAAATGAACATGTTTTCTTTTTCCTAAGTGTATGTTCTAGATAAATCATTCAGGTTAAAGGTTGAACTTTCTGAGACCATAATATTTCACCCCACATTTCTGCTATCTTTTCTCAACATTGGCATCTTCTGCAGAAGCAATTGGTCGTTTATTTTGCCTAACAAAGTATATCCATCCCTTTCTCTAGCATGAATAGGCAAAATGCTATTATTTCAGTATATGATGTTTCATCATGAAGTTGAACTCAAACGATTAGGAGCGTTTTTGTCTTTTTGTGAAATTCAAAACACTGATTACATGTGTAACTGATTGCTCATAGATGGCTGTGCAAAACTGTAAGCTAAGCTAGCTACATGTAGTATCATGCAGCTTCCACTTCCGAAAAGAGATGAAGAAACAATAGCATATGCTGCACTTCATCTTATCCATTTGTACAAGTCTATGTTTTCTGGAGAACTCCTGCACAACTCTAAAAATGCTCAATGAGATTAACCATTAGTACATATCTGTTCCATTTTTCGTGAGAAATACTACTAGTGTTATTACACTTTTCTAGTAACAAATTTCGTATATCTTCTCTCTGATACAGGACACTTGGTGCTGTTCATTTTATTCAGCTATCAGACTGTAGCTCCTATTCCCAGTTACAATTCTAAAACCGTCAGAAGAGTACCATTAAGACATTAGTCCGCAGAGGCTACAGTTGTGTGATAAAGTTATAGTTGTTAAACTTTCATGTGCTAGACTATTCTTGTAACACCAAAAATCGTGGTTACTGGACAAAATGTATTGAAAAGGGTCAACTTTTAGCAGGAGGTTCTAATTGTGGTTAGCTCCTTTGTGTGAAAAAGAGAGAAAAATGATACACCTCTTGGATGCTGTTGATTTTCAGGTAAATGGCTCGTAACATCCGACATGGAAACATTTCTTGTTAGGTATGCGAGACTTCTTGTTAGGTATGCGAGACCGAGAGTGAGATGCAAGGGATGATGAAGCAAAATGTTCGTCTTGTTAGAATGCATGGTTTTTAAGAGTTCAATTTGTGACGCGGAATTGCGGATCACCTTTCCACCCATGTAAATCTGCACTTTCAAAGTTGATGACTACAACGATGGGTATTATGGTGGAGCTATGCATTGAATGATTTCATCAATTTAAGGTTCAAATCTGTTGCCTACAATTTATGTACACGCTTCGGCAGAAATATTGTGAGATTCATTGCTAGATTTGTGTGTGTATGTTAAGGAACCACATTCGTGAGTGTGTACGTGTGAGGGTATGCCATCCATGTGAACCGAGAAAAAAAAATGTGTTTTGATATTTGATGACTTTGTTTTATGTATGGTTTGATCTTCCGTTTGGTAAATTTTGATCTCCAACGGGGAAACGGCTTGCGTGCCCATGCTCCCATCCGTACACCTGTATACGTGGCGCCATCTGCTTCGTACCTACTTATCCCATTCTAAAATATAGTCACTTTTAAAGCTTAAATTTTATCCAAATAGTCCCACTACAGTGCTCTCTATTGGTAGTAGAAATCAATCTAAATCGTACATCTAATTTTATTCGAGGGTTCAGATGTATTTATACTACCACCTCACTTGACATTAGTAGAAATATGGAAGGACATAATTGTCCAAAAAAAATATGAGCGTAGAGGGGTAAAATTGTACTTGTACCACTGACTACTTGGAAACCTAACATTGTGCCGCCGAGAAATACTCTTCCCCTAAATCATCTACAGTCACCGCTTATCCTCCCTATTCCCAGCGCCTTGAAATCGTAGCTGTCGCGCCCCCAACTTGCAGCTGCGGCTGTGGCCGACGCTACCGTCACCCATTCCTCTGCCGATGGCCATGTCGCCTTCCTCCCATTCCCGTTTGCCGCTCCATCGCGACGAGTCGACCCGGTCAGCGCCTGCCGTCCCTTGATTATCTTCCTCAATCTCTCATGGCGAGAAACCCTAGGCAAGGTGGCCACAACAACGGCAAGGTTGGCGATTCGGGCTTCGGCAAGTCGATGGCACCAACGCAGTGCAGCAGTTCAGTTGCGACGACTGACAAAAGGAGAGACGCTGTGGCTACCGGGCTCTGTGGCATTGCTCTGGGTCCGCAGGAGGGTGTGCGCAGTGGCTCCTCAACCGCCGTCGCCGCAAGCATCGAACACCCCGACGACACAAGTGCTAGATCCACCAAGGCCGTCGTGTGGGTGTTCTGGCTGGAGCCCATCGAGGAGACACTGGAGCGCGCCTGTGTACTCACTGCCGCCAACTCGCCCAACGGCATCAAGGTACACCCCATCTTTTCGCTGCCGTTTCACTAGTGTGCATCTATGTGCGTCGCTGCTTCTATTTGAACATTATATAAGACTCTGTTGGTGTTGCTTGTTGTCGGTCTGGTGGCGCAGAGCTTGATTTTCAGGTGATGTGGGGGCTCCATGAGTAGTGGCAAGCTCCTATTTTTTCTGGTCATCAGAGGGAGGAGGAATTGTCTCCCATCACCTAGCCGTTCTCTGGATGCAGCAAACTTGCCGTCATCACCAGTGGTGAGTCAAGCCATCGTCCACTGGTCTTTGATTTTCATTTGTATCCCCCACAAAAATTTGAGGCGTTTGTTCTATCAGCTTGTTGAGCTTATGCCTTATAGAAACTATCAGCTTGCCTATAGATCTATCAGCTTTCTGATCACGAAATTTGTATTACAACAATATTGAAAATGTCTATTTATGTATGCTTAGAAGCTATGCTGGTTATTTCTGTGTATAACTACAATACAATGTTCTCTGTATTTGAGATACAACTGTATGGAATAAGCAATTTAGAATGAATGATGAACATACCAACCAGATTTGTTTGAGGGTGGATAGGCATGAACATGGGGAATGGAAATGAGGAACTGATATTGAAATGAAAATAGATTCATGAACATGGGCATGAATTGATTCATGTTTGAGAGTAGCTTGAGTACATATTTTTGGATAACGCCGCAACGAGGCTTAAGGAGTTAATATAGAAAAAAATGGAAACTTCTATTGAATAGCTATCCCTTTATATTGTGGTTTTGTAACACTGGACAGTCTTTAACATTGTTCAGCTCGGACTCAATCAAAAATTTTGCTAAGTCTTGTCGAAATGTGATCATATCTTGTTGCGTAATGTGAAGGTGAACTTGTTAAAATATTGTTTACAATGGGAAACTTTGGTGTGAAATTAAAATAGAGTTCATTATAGTTGCCTAAATTTGACTCGATGGGAGATAAGATCCGGTCCAATGTTCCATGTACTTTAGGACGTATAGGCCACACAAGACGCTAAAAGAATTGTCGGTAGGTTAACACAGTAGCATTCATGCAATTAATCTAAATATCTTGTGGAAGCGATCAGGAGTAACCCACCCGTCTTGTTGCCGTGGCAATTTCTGCACTTCGTTGTGTTCCATGAGGTAATGTTGAAATCAGGCCAATCATGTTGTAACTCTGGTTATCGATTTGTTGGCCCATGTAAACTTCTCTCAACTGCTAGCAACTGGGGAGTGAATTTAAAATATCAATAGAGTTGAAAACACGGTGAAATTGATATGAATATTACAAGTGAAAGTATATCGCTTACCACACTATCTAGTTCAGTTCGTTGTCCGCTTGGCTCAGGTAGCGAGTCGAGTATTTGTACCTCACGCCGCTTGGCGTTGAGTACAGCTAGGTACCAGTGAGTATCTTTTATATTTATGGGGAGAAATATCTGCAGACATGTAACAGTAGGTATGCTTGAGTAATAAGTTGTAATCTTCATTAGATAGTTAAATATTCATTACCATGTCATGTTGCAGATAATTAACTGTCATTCTTGTAATCCATGGACGTGGAGGGGCATTATCAAATTTGGCATAGTTGCCCTCTATGTTCAGTAGGTTTGTTCTAATGGGCTTCTCTAGGTATACCTTGTCATCTGCCCTGATACCTTTCTCTTTTTCATGTAGACAAAGGATGTATGCATCTATGATATGAAAATTCAGGATTGTTGGGTTATATAAGAAATTGATTTTTACATGATAGGATAATTTAATTAGGTGAACTTACATCGTCATCCAAGAAAGCTTTTTTTGTTAGTATTTGCATTGATCTTTGCAATACGAAGACATTATCAATATGCACCATCGGTTTTGTGGCTGGTGTCTTCTTTATGTAGGCAATGAAGAGATTTTCTTTTTCGGGCATCTCTGGAATGGTGGAAAAATTAGTAACATGCATACAAATAACATGTAATACAGATGTAGAATAATTGAATGGGTGGATAGTACCTTGAGAATTTTTTGTAGGTGTTTTGCTATTTTTTTCCTTTTCTTTTGGCCTCGTTATTCGTTTGTGGGTGGAATGTATTTTTTATTCTTAATGATGAGATCTTGTTTGTCTATGCACGCTAGAAAAAGGGAGAAATTTAGTACAATGGAAAAATACAATATGTAATAAAGATGTAGGATGGTATGAAGCGTTGATACCTTCAGATATTTCTTTTGGTGTTTGGCCTTTGGTTTTCCTCTTCTTTTGACCCCGTGATTCGTAGATGTAATCATTCTGAATTGCTGGTTTGTATCTCCTTCTGGTTGGACCTGGAAGCCGCTTGCTGGAGACTAAGCTATGAGTCTGTTGGTTCTCTCTGTGTTGTTAGGTCATGTGATATTAGTACTTTGATATGTTAGAGACCTTAGAGAAAATATGTAACATTGTGTTACCTTTGTTTTAGAGGTGTTTTTTACATTTGGATTTACATAGCGCGTATCCTGTTGATATGATTCATCCTCCTTGTGATCTGTTTGGGCATTGGATTGGGACTTTGATTGCTGGTCGACATCTTGTTATAGAGCCGGATTTTTTATTAGTTGCGTTGCATAATGATTATTGTTTTAAAATGTAAAGTATGAACCTCACCGGAAAAACATGTGCAGACTCGTTTTGATCTGGGCATTTTGAACTCTTTGTCATGCAGTCTAGTATTAATCCTTACATACATGGCCAAAAATCCGTTCTGAAACAATCGAAACGAGCCTCTAAGGATTGCAACCTCTCTTGAAAAGTGTTATAGGGCGAATGTTCTGTATAGTCTTCCTGAATAGCAGAGATGCGAAAATAATGTGAAACTGTACCTGATTTTATAGTAGGGCATATTAACTTCCCTTAATGTTTGGGGCTGTCGTGGTGCTTTGAAGAGTCAAAAGTCTTGAAGTATTGTCTATTATGTATGGCTAAATGATCTGATGATCAGATGATTTATAAGTAATTATACATTATGTGTTTGCATACTTACTGGTGTATTGGTGTGTTGCCTTTTGCTTGTCGCTTTTGGGGCCTCGCAATTCGTTGTCGGTGTATTGCTCTATTGCCTTTTGCTCATTTTTGGTGGCTCGTAAATCGTCGACATGCTTGTACATTAATTGTCAAAGAATTGGAGAAATATTTGCTCCTTGATATATATCATTGATATCCGGCCTGATATATATGTCTAGATCGGCCTGAAATATTGTCCAATTCGGTAACTAAATTGATTGCTGAAAAATTCCACTTTGATAAGGTACTTTGGACAGGACTCCCAACAAAAATCATAGGATACTTCGTATAGGACTCTGTTGCATGTAATTCTCACTGTTTTCTACCATGTGAACATCAGATAAGACTCCCACATATAGAATAAATCTCTGTGTATAGAATAAATATCTGCGTGCGTATAGAATAATATCCGCATTATAAAAAATAATTTCCGCCATGCATCATGCGAAAATAATATGAGGTAAAGGGGTGGATAAAGGGACTCGAACCCCTGACCTATGATCTATAAGGATGTTTTATTACCACTACACCACATGCGATGTGCAATGGTCTGTAATAACTATGGTCATTTGTTGTGGTGGAAATTAAGTATTTTATGGTCATTTGTTGTGGTGGAAATTAAGTATTTTATTTAAAAGATCGTCCTTCGTTAATTATAGTGTATGGGAACATTAAATTCCGCGTTACTTGTCTCTTTGGATAATAAAATTCAAAGAGAATATATATTAGTTAATTATATTCGTTAATTATACTCTATCACCATATAAGTGTCCTTATGGTCTACCCTCTCTGGTCGAGTTGGGGCGTTCTAAGATTGTTGTCGATGCTTTGTATCACCAATAATTATATGGGGCTATTTGCAAGACTTAAACTTGATGGATTGCAAAGGAATACGAAACAAGTTTATCCTGGTTCAGGCCCTCAAGGAGAAGTAATACCCTATTTTCAGCTGTTGTGTATTGCCTTCGAGGTTTCTCTGATGAGATTATGATTGTGTCGATCTCTGCTTGTCCCAAGGGGCTCCTTGTCTCCCCTTATATACTGAGGAGACAAGGCTATAAGGTAGGAATCCCAGTCGGACTCAACCAAGGGATTTCCTTATAGGAACACATCATATCTGGTTAGCACTATATCCTTTCTCTTGTCATGCAAGATAACATAAGCCGAGTTATACTGTATCTCTAATTATATGATCAGGCCCATCCTCTATCCGAGTGGCCGCAATACTTCCCATGAGGTACCCGGGGCCTATGGCCTCCATAGTAGCCCCTGAGACGTTCATAGTTGAGTCACAGCTGATGCCGAGTGCTCATCCTCCTTGGTGAAGATTTTCCGAGTGCATTGCTCCGAGTACCATTGTCCAAAGTACCTCTTTTCCAAGTCCTACTTTATATCAGCTAGCAACGAGGCTATGAAGGGTTTCACAGAAAAAGTTAAATAGTGTGCGCCGAGTAGATGCACCTATTAGGTGTAACCCCCAACTTTATGCTTAATTATAAAACAATTAAACATAAAGTTAAAGATCTTTAACCTTTAAGTCTTTTTCGAGTGATATATTTTTCAGAAATTGGACTCTTCAGCATCATATCAGCTGGAAATATTTTTGCTCAAGACAATTTGGCTAAGTATGTAAGTCAAGTATCACTTCATGGATTTTGACTCAATACGTGGTTAGGTGTTCTCGAGAGATACTTGCGTCTCCAATTTTAATAGAGACCAGCTATTGATCCTTATAAGAATATATCCTTAATACCTTTTAAATAATTCAGATATCTGAATACATGTGTCCAGCAATTAGGCTTACATGAAGCATATCTGATTATTTTAATTGGTTCCTGTAAAATAGTACATGTACTGTGATTTTAACATAGACAGCCGCTAGCCCAATAGAGCATGCTATTTAGGAACTCATATCTTACGATCTATTACTGAGCAGACCAGCCCAGACCAGCCACCCAGCGCAAGCCTATAAATTACGGGGAGAGTGAAAATATTCCCCTTTCTTATCCAAATCGTCAAACCGCTTCAGCTTCTAGTAACGCGTCCAAACTTTGCGCTCTCCGCTCCGCCTAGGGTTTCTCAAGCTCCCTTCCAGAAAACCGCAAGGTTCTTCATCCCGACTTCGATTCCTACCTTCCAGAAGCTTTTCCCCTTCGTTCCGCTCTTCCAAGATGCCGAGGGCTACGTTCAACATCCCCAACATCCCGTCTGGGTCGTGGCCGACATCGACCACCTGCTCCTTGAAGCTAGCATACTTGGAGAAGAAGAAATGCCTTCAGCCGAAGGAACTCATCAACTGGCGCCCAGCCATTGGTGAGTCAATCCCCTCTCCGGATCCCCATGAAATCGTGGTAATCCCCTTGGGATCAGCGTCACTTGGCTTCCTGCATGATCGTATCACAGTCAAGATAATGCAAAACACCTCAGAGTTTCCTGAAGAGCGAAGATTTCATACCTCTTGTAAGTTTTAAATCTCCACCCCTGTGTGCCAGAGGTGAAGATAGTCGGCGAAGGGCCTGAAGGCCTACTCGGCGGTGCGGTAGCAGGTGGTGTGGGGGCTGAGCCAGTCGGTACCACACTAGGTGTGGTTGGCTGGGCAGGAAGAGTACTCGGCGGTGCGGTCCTAGGGCTGGTCGGTCCAGGGGCTGTGCTGCTGGGGTCTTTGATCTTGGGACCGCCTGATGCCATACTACGCCATGAGTTGCTTCCCAACCCTCTTGGGGCTAGGTTGGACCGCTAAGGGGTTGACCGGCCGTTTTCTAGACTCCCTAGCCGGCTGGTTGGGAGGATTCGACGAGAACTCGGTAAATTCTTGCAAGCATTATGCATAAAGACAGACTTGATTGGACTGAGTTCATATTAACTATCACAGACAAATATCAAGATAGTCAATGGACAAGACATTACCGTCGGCCGAGGCCTACTTTGGCAGTAGGGCTTGGGAGCCCTCTCAGCATCCAGGGTCTTGACTACTCCGTTGACGAAGTAGCCGAGCAAGATGTCGATGACGACATCCTTGTCGACGAAGTCGAAGCAGTCCCGAGTCGGGTCTTTCTTCCCTGGGTCATAGCCAAGGTGAATCCTAGCCTTCAGGGGTTGAATCCGCCGATTCTGTAAGGTCTGTGCCACTCACGGCCCGGTCAGCCCCTTGTCCTTGAGGGCTTCTATCATCTCCAACAGCAGTTGCATCTGGACCATGTCGGCTTGTGAAGGGAGAGCCGTCCAGCTTTCCAAAACCGTGGGGGATTTCCTGTGAAGGGTGGCAAGGAGGGCTCGAGGTTCGAGCCGTAGAACCACTCCTGGTGCCACCCTTTTAGTGAGGTCTTCACGGGGACATGAAAATAGGCCTTCTTCATCTCATTGCGGAGTTGAAGGCCTGCTCCCCCTATCACTTGGGGTTTGGATTTTAAGGACTGTGGTTTGACATGGAAGAGGAAACGGAAGAGATTGAAATGGGGAGCGACCCGAAGAAAAGCCTCACAGAGGGTGATAAAAATGGAGATTTGGAGGATGGAGTTGGGGTTAAGATGGATGAGCTCGCTTTTGTAGTAATCGAGGAGGCCACGGAGAAAATCAAAAGCGGGAAGAGCGAATCCCCGGTTGAAAAAAGAAGCAAAAACCATGAGTTCGTGGGAGTCTAGAGAGGGGATCAACTTACCAATGGCGGGGCGCCAGTTGATGAGCTCTTTGGCTTGGAGGCATCTCTTTCTCTCCAGATGAGCTAGCTTTGAAGAACAGGTGGTTGACATCGGCCACAACTTAGACGGCAAGTTGGGGATGTCGAATAGGGCCCTCGACATCTTCCGAGGTGCGGAACGAGGGGAAAAGCTTCTAGAAGACGGGAATCGGAGTGGGGATGAAGATCTCTACGGATTTCTGGAGGGGAGCTCGAGCTAGAGGAAACCTTAGGCGGAGCGGAGAGCACGAAGTTTGGGCGCGTTTCTGGGAGCTGAAACGTTTAACGATTTAGGGGAGAAAGGGAATCTTTTCTATCTCCCTGTGATTTATAAGCCTGCGCTGGGTAGCTGGTCTGGGTCGGTATGCTCAGTAATGGGCTGTAAGATATGAGTTCCTAAATAGTATGCTCTATTGGGCCAGTGGTTGTCTGTGTTAAAATCACGGTACATGTGCTATTTTATAGGAACTGATTAAAGTAATCAGATATGCTTTATGTTAAACCTAATTGTTGGACACATATGTTCAGATATCTGAATTATTTAATAAGTATTGAGGATATATCCTTGTAAGGATCAATGGCTGGTCTCCATTAAAATTGGGGATGCAGGTATGTGTCAAGTACATTTAACCACATATTGGGTCAAAATCCATGAAGTAGTACTCGGTTTATATGCTTAGCCAAATTGTCTTGAGCAAAAATATTTCTAGCTGATATGATGCTGAAGAGTTCAATTTCTGAGAAATATATCACTTGGGAAAGACTTAAAGGTTAAAAGTCTTTGACTTTATGTTTAATTGTTTCACAATTAAGCACAAAGTCGAGGACTACACTTAATAGGTGCACCTATTCGGCGCACACTATTCAACTTTTCTATGAAGCCCTGTATAGTCTCGTTGCCATCTGACATGAAGCAGGACTTGGAGAAGAGTTGCTCGGACAAAGAGTACTCAGGAGCAATACACTCGGGAATTCTTCACCATGAAGGATAAGCACTTGGCGTAAGCTGTGACTCAACTATGAAGGTCTCAGGGGCTACAGTAGAGACCATAGGCTCTGGGCACCTCATGGAAAATAATATGGCCACTCAGATAGAGGATAGGTCTGATCATGTAATTAGGGATACAATAAGACTCAGCGTTTGTTACTTTGCATGACAATGAAAGGGATATAGTCTTAGTCGGTTGTGTTGTGTTCCTAAAAGAAAATCGCTTGATTAAGTCCAACTGAGATTACTATCATGTAACATTGTCTCCTCAATATAGAAGAGGAGGCAAGAAGCCTCCTTGGATAGAAGATAAATCGACATACAAAATCTCACCAGAGAAACCTTAAAGGCAATACACAACAGTGGAAGTAGCGTATTACCTTACTTCGAGAGCCTGAACTAGAATAAACTCGTTTCGTGTTCCTTTACAATCTATCAAATTTAGATCTTGCGAATAGCCCCATATAATTATTGCCGATACAAAGCATCGATAAAATTAATAGCTATACAATGGGACTATGTTAATTAAAGGACGATAATGTTCCTTATTTTCCTAGTCCTAAGTTATAATTAGAACAATGTTAAAATTGATGGAATTCTGTGCACGCAAAGAAAATAAAAGGAAGACATTGATTGTACATTGTGAGGTTGCTCAAATTATTTTATTATTATTCTGTGCATTTAGAAGTTCCACCATGGATTTATATATCCATGATGTAGATTACTTATGACAGAGCAAGGCCGGTTGACAACAGAGAGAACAAGAAATATTCTGGTTGTTGGGAGATTAAAAATTTTTATCTAAGAGATTAAGAACATAATATAATGTTAGTCAACAAGAGCGGTAGTTGGCGATGTAAGCCACCAATTACTGGAACAAAAGAAATATTTTGCATGAAGAAAATAATGCTCAACCACTCCACATTCTGTCTCTTACTAGCTTTACGTACTGGCTTATGAGTTGACAAATGTAGAGAAAGAAAGACCATCAATGTCATAAAACACATATATTGTCTACAGATACGCAACATCAAGGGTGATGCATGTATATTGGCATAATTATGATCCCATTTTAAGTAACATGATATTAAATGAAAATGTGTGATGTTTCAAAGTCTCCTGGTTTTAGGTGGGGTCGACGACGTACGTATGACGTATCTATCGCATAAGCATGAGAGGTGTGGTTGAATTGTAGTGCCTACTACTAATTTTCCCTCAACAACTTGATTAACCTAGCTTCTACATTAGCCGGTTAATTAATTGTAGCTAGCATGTGAAAGTAAAAAACCAGTTTATTCAGACATTGAAAATGCCGATCTTACATCTCCGGTCTTCACAGTTTCCAGGCAACTCCAATGAAACTTTCAAATTTGACGCCCTATTACCTAGAATAGGGGTTTTCATATCCATATTCAACCTTCTATTTCACTGCGTACTCCAACCAACTCCTCATATTTCAGATAGCGGTATCCCGGCACACAGAGACGATGAGGGTGACGGACCGGGGACGGCACGGCCAAGACGAGCCGGAGGGACACGGCGATGTCAGCTCGTCGACGGCGGCTTGCTTGCCTTGGTGAGGCGGCGGGCTGGGGCGCGGCGGCAGTGGTGGACTAGCGATGGAGCAGCTGGGGCACCTGGCGACTGAAGAGGCGACGACGACGACAGTTGCCCGGTGGCTAGGTGAGGCGGCGCTCGGAGATGTGGCGACGGGCAGAGCGGCGCTAGCAGAGGGGCGGCGTCGGTGGCGTGGCTAGAGCAGCAGGGCCGCGCGGCAAGGGCAGCGGAGCCAGGCGGCCACGGGGCAGAGGCATGGCGGCGGCGACGCGGTGAAGACGATGACGACGGTGCCACGGTGCGGCAGCACGGCGGCACGGGATGAGGAGAGAGGAGGCGGCTCCGGCGGGAAGATGCTCACCGGCGATGGCACGGGACGACGACAGACGGTGGCGACGGACGTCTAGACGACCGCAGCCGAGCGGCGGCATTGGCTCCTGGCGTCAGTGCGGCGAGGGCAGCGCACAGGGCGGCGGGCGCTAGCCGCGGCGACTTCCTGGGGCGGCGGCCGGGGGAAGAGGAAGGGGGCAGGGGGAGGGGGCAGTGGCATGCCTGCGCAAGAGAGGCTAGAGGCTGGAGGTTAGGGGATGAGGGCCTCCTACATCTAGGGGTTGTCTCCCTCCGGATGAGGGCCCCCTCCAGATGAGAGTCCGGTTAGGATTTCAGTTGGAGATGATTTTTAGCTCATAAGCTTCTAAATTTAAGATAAGGTCTAGTTTGAGGGTTCGGTTGGACTTGCTATTAGGCATAAAAAACTCAGGACTTTTGTGAACACATGCTTATGAATCTCGATAGATACGGTGACTATTCCAAGTATCCAAGAGTCAGAACTCAGAACGACTATATGTATGCTGGGTAGTGTCGTTTTCGCCGATCTGGTATACTACAAAATTGGCACAAAATTACAGCAACATGGATAGAGGAGTACTAATTAAATTGGTCATCGAGTTTCGGTTTCTAGACTTCGAAAAGAAATCTTTAGATCTGACCTTAGCTAGTTATATCTAGCAATGATAAATTTTTTGTTGAAAGTATTTTCTGAAGTGGAAGAATTTATTTCTCAAGGTGAAAACCTATGATCTTGACTTAGTTGGTTGGATCATGACTATGATAACACGTGCGTGTACCGTTTTCTTTTGGATGCATTGCTTTTGAAGGGTCATTCTTGAGATCGAAGTGTCGCTACAATGGTGAATGGAGATGAAGATTGTCTGCATGTTGTAGCTCACTGCAGTATATACTTGTTGTTATGTCGTTCTGTTTTTTCTTTTTTACAATAATTTTAGGCTGTGTGTATCCTAATTATATGGAGGCCAAAAATTATCTTAGATTAATCAAAAATATTAAGAAACAGTATACTGTTGGAATTGAATAGATTTGATACCTACATATATCAGGCCCGATACTTGGTCCGATACTATCGGACCTGATATATAGATACCATGCCTATACCATTTCAACGGTATACCGCCTCCTAGTTATTCTCTAGATTTAATTGTATCACTTGATGTAATGGGTTGTGATCAATAAAACTTCCTTTATTAAAAAATTAAATTGGTCGGTCAACCTAGGTGGCGTGAGCATCCGATGAAACGCAACATGTGGAGAGAAATTACAGCCCAGCGGCAGCTAGCATGCATGCAGCAGGCACCACCTCGAAGATGTATGCATGGTTATTAGGACTGGACCTGACCGGCGGTCGAACCAAAAAAACCGAAACCAGAGACTATAGCGGCTCGGTTCACTTAAAAGACCGCCCGTGCAATCGAACCGCTAAAAACCGGTTGAACCGGCCGATTTTTTACGAAACCGCTGAACCGGGCGGTTTTATTGAAACCGGCCGGTTTTTGCTTGTGGACCTTGTTACCCCTATTTTTTTTAGGATCACACAACTAAGGTATAGGCAAAATCGTAAATATTTAGTTTTTTTTAGGGTTGCCTGTGCTGCAGCAATCGATCCCCATCAGATCGGTAGCGGCAAGGTGCTGCGGCCGGAGGCGGCAAGGTGCGGCGGCCGCGGAGGCGCAGGCGCATGGTGGAGGCGGCGGCTGCGAAGGCGCAGGCGCACGACGACGGTCGCAGGCGCACGACGATGGTGGCAGCGGCGCAGGCGCGCGGCGGCAGAGGTTAGCTGGATGTTAAAGCTAATATTAATCAACTTCAGTTCGCATGTCACAATAATTTTTTAGTGTAACTACTGTGATTATATAATTAAAATATTTATATGCTTATTTTTTCTATAAATCGCCTGTATATGTATATATATTGTTCCGGTTCAATATATTTCATGACTGTTTCAATTTATCTGATCTAAAACTATCGAACCAGCGGTTCAACCGGTTCTTAACGATTGGACCAGTGAACCATCGAACCGATGACCTTACCAGTTCAATGTCCGATCCGATCCTAATAGCTATGGATGTATGCCGGTCATTTCCGGCCGGAGACCGTTTGGTACACGACGGCCAGCCGGTGACCTTCAAAACCATTGGACGCATGCGTTGTTTGGTCTGCATGCCTGTTAAATTCAATTCTTGTGGAAATAGAGAATAAAACTGCCTATAAAAGAACTTCAGCAGATTTGATACTGATTAAACGTTTGTTTTTTTATTCTATCAAACAATACAACAATACTAGTCGTTGGATCGAACTGAAGCAAGTTCTAAATTACACTTTCAACTTATCGTAGTTGTTATTATCAATCACACGTAATTTTAATTATAAATTTATATAACTTAGTCATAAATATGTACAATTACATCTAATTTATCGATCACGCGTAATCTTTATATATATAAATATCTTAAGAAATAGCCTGCGAGAAAACGTACCTATCTAGCTAGATTTTCCTTAGGGATTTTGCGTATGCGAGACGAGGGGGAATGCGATCAAACTCGGCTAGTAGCTAGCTTGGTTGGTGACGAAGGAAGGGGTTATGCATGCGAGTTGTCGTTGCCGTGACGGGGTCTCGCGTATGTTTCACGCGACCTGGTAGTTTCCTGGCATGTGGTCAGTACCTGCCCTGGCTGCTGCGATGAACTCTTACACCCTGTTCGGCAGCACGTTTTGGCATTGGCTTAAGTCCTTGTTTTTCACGCGCACGTTTCCTAAAACGATCAACGGTGTGTTTTTTTAAAAATTTTCTATATAAAAGTAGCTTAAAAAAGCAAATAGATCTATTTTTTAACTTTTTAATAGTAAATACTTTATTAATCATGTACTAATAACGTTACTCGTTTTGTATGTCACTTATTTAAGCTGGTTGAGTAGCCACAAAGAACACAGCCTTAGGGCCTGTTCGGCAGCAGCAGCTGAGCCAGCTTATTTTTTTGGATTTCGCGCGTACGCTTTCCAAAACGATAAACGGTGTGTTTTTTGCAAAAAATTTCTATATGAAAGTAGCTTAAAAAAACAAATAGATCCATTTTTCAACTTTTTAATAATAAATACTTAATTAATCACGCGCTAATGACGTTTCTCGTTTTACGTCCAGCTTAAATAAGCACCTCCAACTTCACTGCCGCCGAACATGGCCTAGTCGCCCTACCACAGATACCCTCATCACTGTCGGAGCTTAAAGCCTATAAGGCTTAAAGCCTATAAATACCGAATGTAGGTCTAGTACAGGAATTCCAGCATTAATGAGACCTCATCAGTATCGGTTTAGAATCAAAATTTAAATTTTAGGATAGAAAAAAAAATATTTTCATATACTACTACCATCATTAACCGTATATATATATAATCCCAACTACTAGCATGGGGGGTTCATCAGTATCGTTTTTAAAACCAACACTGATGAGACCTCATTAGTACCGGTTTAGGATCAAAATTTAAATTTTGGGATGAAAAAAACAAAATTTTTTTTTTCATATACTACTACTATCCTTAACCGTATATATACGGTCCTAACTACTAGCACATATTTTTTTTACGTGAAACTATAAATTATCATGGTAGAATTCAAACTCTAAACCTCCCTCTCTCGGGCTTCTATCCTTACCATCTCACCTACGCACCAATTCTGTTTGTCTATGGATATTTTTCCTTTTCACTCTTCATATCCGAGATTTAAAATATATATTTGAGTATATAAATTACATCAAATAAAAAAGTTATCAACTACAAAATTGTAGGTCTCATCAAGAGCTACAATTTTCATATAAAGTTTATCTCCATCCAAGTTCGTATGAAAAAATTAGATTCATATTAAAAACCGATACTAATATGGTCGAGGTCATCTGTGCTGGTTCGTGGCTAGAATCGGCACTGATGACCTCGTCCAAAAATTAAAAATTTTGCCACAACAAATTCTTATCAGTGCTGGTTTGTGGCTAGGACCGGCACTGATAGGTGGTGCACCCATCAGTATCGGGTGGTGCCCCAGACTGGCATTGATAAGAGAGCCACTTATCAGTGCCGGTTCATGCCTCGAATCGACACTGATAGGTGGCCATCAGTACTAGTCTATTTTTCTGCGCAGGCACGGGGCGAGGCGGGAGGCGGAAAGGCCTCATGATGTGCCGACTAACATAGATTGTTTTGTGGTAGTGTCGTAGGGTAAAACTTTCTTAAGCGGGTGTTTGCATACGGTCTAAACAGTGATAGATATTTCAAAATTTATATAATAGATAAGTTGTGTTATATAACCCTACACAAACGCGTAAGATCAATTACAAAATCTATATGGAGGAAAAAAATCACAACCAGAATATGAAAGTACGGTATAGCTTTCATAGTGGGATTTATTGTTTTTGTTTTTGCGTGTAAGTTTGTGTTTGAATCAGTTTATAAGTGTACCTTATGAGCCGTATATAAAACAAGGAACGTCATTAACACATGATTAATTAAGTGTTAACTATTAGAAACTTGAAAAATGGATCGATTTGATTTTTTAGAGATAGAAAATTTTTTAAAAAATATATTGTTTTTCGTTTCGAAAAGCATGTTAAAGGAAATCGAGGGTGTAGCCATAAGTTAGAAGCTAAAATGAATACCACCTAAATCGTATTTGATCTTGCATGTGGAGAGATATATATGTATGCTATACTACAGAAGAATAATCTAATGTATGTGCATCCTTAGTTGGTATAAAGATCAGGAGTTCGTCACTTCTCTTATTAAAAAACCATAATAATATATATTGTGTAGATATTTTTTAACTTCCATAAATATTATTTGGATGTATGCGAGAAATGAAAAAAAAAAGAGAATACATGCCTCAAGAGACGATCAGCTTAAATTAAAATCCATTTCGAAACAAATGCTAGTATAAGGGCTTAGTTTGAGAATGAGTGAAGAGGGAGAAGAAGAACACATAAAATAAGGTAAGTCATTAATGCATAATTAATTGAGTATTAGCTATTACAAACTTAAAAAATAGATTTATATATTTTTTAAAGCAACTTCTATATAAATTTTTTTATAAAAACATACTTTTTAATAGTTCAGAAAGTATGCTCATAAAAAATAAGAGAAGTTTTTATTCCAATCAGTAGATTCGAATGAACCCTTATATATGTTAAGTGATAGTCGTGCGCCCATGGACTATGCGGATAAACTCTAACGCCGCCAGGACGCTTAATTGGTGATGCATGCACTAATTTGCCATTTGCAACTGGCAATATATATAGTTGTATGCCGGCCATTGCATCTGACTAATGCTACGCCACTCATATGAACGTTCTTCCTGTGGTTGCAGATCCAATCTCAGGCTAATAATGCATATGCTATGTTTATGTATACACCATTACATCATATGTTAATATGAGATATTGTTGTATGGGCAAGAATCTATACTACCGCGCGCTATGGTCAACTCTTAACACAACATGGCGCCGTTGTCAACGTATTTTTTTTTCATGTTGCAGAAATCAATACCAGTGCACATAAGTGTTGATGAGTTATTTGTTGTATACATATATAAGACCAGAATCTAGCTAGCTAGAACGAACTGGTCCTAATTAATCCAATGTCACAGTAAGCGTTATAGTACTTTATGATGTAACTGCTACTACAGTAACAATTTTTATAGGAGGCTAAAATATGTTTGTGAAAACGGTTGGACCAACCGCCTGTAACAAAAAATATATGAAAATGATGTATTTTCACAGTAGACAACCTATCGCCTCTATGGAAACAATTTCTCACATTCGGCCAGCTTAAAGTCACTAGTAAAAAATCATTTTTATAGGCGAGTGACCGGTCATATTTACATGCATTTGGCCACCCACATGTGACGTAAGGCATGTAAAATTGATGAGCGTTTGATTTTTGTAGGAAAAAAACCCCTGAAAAATATACTTCACATTTTACTAGGCACCTATACACGGTCAGAGCATCGGAAGTTACAAGACACAATTTTTTTACTGACAAAATTACATTGTTTTGCACGGGAAATATGTTCACGTGCTATATGTAGGATTTTAACTCGGGACCTCTATCTCCATACCTAGCTTACTTGTCATCTCACATATGAAGCATTACTTATTGACTAGAGGAGAGATGCTATTCTTTTGATAACTTCACCTCTTCGAAAATTGTAGTGTTTATTTCATACACTAAATAATTTCAAATGAAAATATTATCAACAAAAATTCGTTGTTAGAGTCAGTTCGTTAGGATAATTTCCTGCACTAATCAATTATTGCAGACTTTTTTTAAGGAAGTCTGCCCATGGAAAAACTTTTTTTCTTATTCTTTGAAAATGCCCAAACATTCAAAATTCATAGAAAGTTTATTTTAAGTGTGATTGAGGTGAACCAAAATTCTCTACAATCCTTACAATATTTTCTTTAATATGGTTAGGTTAATATTTTCTTAATATATTTCTTTTAGTACGATCATTTACTTATGTCAAGTTGCATCTATATGACTTGACATGTTATGCAACTCTACATTAGTGAATGATCATAATAAAGAAAATATCTAAGGAAATATTGATCTCACATATTAAAGAAAATATTGTTCTCACATATTAAAGAAAATATTGTAACCATCTCAGAGAACTTTGGTTCAGCTCAATCGGATTTACAAGAAATTTTCAATAAATTTTTAAAATTTAAGTATTTTTAAAGAATAGGAGAAAATGTTTCCATAGATGGACTTCCTGAAAATCCACATACATTAATTAATTAATATAGGCAGCTATTCTAGCAAAGTGTCTCTAAAGAGTAATGCTAATTCGCGCATGCGTGCTAGTTAGCGAACTAGCGAACACTTTTTATCCCCTTATCTCCTCGTTAGCACCGACTCCTCCCGTTTGTTGCACGTGGCTCCGTGGCTCCCTACCTCCAGGTGGTAGCGGCTATTCCTCTCTCCTCACTCCTAGCCTCCACGAGACAAGTGAGCCGTTGCCCCCAAGGACACTGTTAGCCGGAGTCCTTTTCTCCCTTCTCTCTAGCGTGCCACGCATCCTACCTTCCTATCCTTCTTCTCTCCTTCCCAACGTGACACTAGTGAGCCCTAGGTCTCTTTCCTCCTCCCTAGTGGCGTCCTTTCTTCCTCCTCAACACTAGCATCACCAGAGCTACCGTGTCGGCCGTCGCCGCTAGTTGTTCCAGCAGTGGAGCAGGAGGAGCAGCGGCAAGGCACCCGCGATGTGGCTGTGGTTGCAACGGCGACGACCGCCGGGAAGACGACAATGATTGAGCCCGAAGTAAGAAGAGAATTTTGGATTTTTGGATTGATTTTTTTATTTTTGAGATGAACGTTTCATATTTGAGTTTGAAAGTTTTTGTGATTTTGAGACGAAAGTTTTAGATCTTCAACTGGAAATTTTGTGATTTTGAGATGAAAGTTTTAGACTTGAATTGAAAGATTTGTAATTTGAGATGAAAGTTTCATATTTTTGAATTGAAAATTTGTGATTTTAATATGAAAGTTTGTTGCACAAATTGAAAAGTTTTTGAACCTCGGAGTCCGACTCCTCGTGCGCGGTGAAGCCAAATCAACTGGGTCACGCCGCGTTCATGACCTGTGTTCGTCGTGCGCACGCACACTAGCCACACTGGTCTCTAAATATCATCCCATTTTCACCTATGATTTTTTTAAATAACCGCATTCATATCAAAATTTGAGTGAAAACGAATGTGTGAAGCATGCGGAAATTGTTTTTTTTAAGTAGTGAGTACGCGTCTATTTTTCCAACGCGATAAAGATAAAGAGTAATAAAGTGTGATATATCACTTCTCATTCGCACGCATAAATAATTCGCCTAGTGTGCTAGCTAGCTAGCTAGCTATCTAGGTCGTGTATATATAGGCCACAAAGGAGGCGCATGTACGCTCGCAACACTCCACCCTGTCCTTGCAAAGCTTTCATTGAGAGCCCTTTCTTTCTCAGTTCTCGCACGTACTTACGCCGGTTATCCGTTCGACGCCTACGAGGATGACGAAGACGACGACGACGAGCAGCGGCAGCCGGATTCTTGTGATCGGTGGCACGGGGATCATCGGGCGGCACATCGTGCAGGCGAGCCTCAACGCCGGCCACCCGACGCTCCTGCTCGTCCGCCCGGCCGCCGCCGCCGCCGACGTCGACCCCGACAAGGCCAAGCTCCTGGCTGCCTTCGAGGCCAGCGGAGCCACCATCGTCCACGTACGCACGCACACGTTCACACAGCTAAAGCTATAGCTACCTGAAAATTTGAAATTATAATTCTGTTCTTTTATCAAGTTTCTGAGCTGTTCGTTCATATGCAGAGTTAATTAATGGAGGTGTATATATGCATGCGTGCGTGCGTGTGTGTGCAGGGCGACATGAACGACCACGAGAGCTTGGTGGCGGCGATCAAGCAGGCGGACGTCGTGATCTCCGCCGTCGGTCACCGTGGGACGGTGGAGCTAGACGGCCAGCTTAAGGTCGTCGAGGCGATAAAGGAGGCCGGAAATGTTAAGGTATAAATTAATTTGCTGACGACGACATCAATAGATTATCATTTGGTCCATATGTAGAATCTAGCAGAAAACTAAAACACCACTGATCCACTTGGATACTGAAAATTAAACCGGAAAAACTTTGAATAATGGTTTTAATATATATATAAATACTTAATAGAGACCGGCTTTATTAACAACGTCACACTACTATAGAAAACAGTCATCAGTGTCAATTGGAATCCCCTCGTTACTCCCGGTTCTCAACCCGGTACATTAATCTTTCGGTACTAATGACTCCTTTATCATTGCCGATTTTTTCAAAAAAGCACTCAAATTTTTAACCTGTATTTACTCTATCAATTTTATGTCTTATACTGTTAAATTCATATCGTTACAGTATAATTTTCAAACCTTACGTACTAATTTTTCTAGCACTCGCCAACCTTGGCACTAGGATAAAAGTGGTTTGTTCATTATCTACTTCAATCACTGAAGAAAATACTAGTGCAAATTAACACATAAGTAAACAAAAGACAAAAACAAAAATCAATAATAAAGATATATAGTGCGCAATCAGATGGTGGGAAGAAATAACTAAAATCAAGCTAAAAATATGATGTCATATTTTAAGCCAAACCATAATTCATATACTAATGTCTTCATTAATAATATCCCTTTAGAGTTAATAAATGAAAAAAGGAAAACGTACCTATATCAGTGCCGGTTCAAAAATCAGCAAACATCATATACGGCTTGATGAGGAAGTTTAATCAGTACCAGATTTGAAAATCATCGTGACATGGTTGTAGAAGTCAGAGAAAAACCAGCTCGAATTGCGCCAATCAACACAGATCAATCAAGATCAAAAGCATCCAATAGCGAAGGACCATCGGCATCCAAAAGCATCACAAATGACAAGTTCTCAATTCACATCAACAATAAAGTCGGTCAAAAATTTATACAAGAACAGATCAGTGACACATCTCATCACATATGAACAAAGAAACATAAATCAAGAGCTTAGCTCGTCGCATGTGTGCCAAAGGGAGGGGGAGCGAGCCGCCGACGTGCCCCCTCCTTTTTTATTAAACCCAATCAATTATACAAGATGATACGATTGCCCATAGAAAACTCCCCGAACCAACCTATACCATATGCAGCGATTCGTGCCGTCGGAGTACGGATGCGACGTGGAGCAGGCGGAGGACGGGACTCTGGAGCCGGCGAGGAGCATCATCGCCGCCAAGGCCCGCGTCCGCGAGGCCGTCAGAGCCGCCGGAATCCCCTACACCTTCATCTGCAGCTACTGGGCCCACGGCTTCATGCTTCCCCGCCTCGGCGACCCCCTCGTCGACCGCCCTCCGGCCACCACCGCCACCGTCTACGGCGACGACACGCAGCGAGGTAAACCTTAATTAATTTTCTTTGGAAATCGCTAATTAATTACTTCCGACTTCCAAAAACACATTAATTAATTGTTCTGAATACACATGTTGGTTTGTTTTTCAGCCATCTTCGTGGACGAGAAGGACATGAGCGCGGTGGCGATAAAGGCGGTGGATGACGCGAGGGTGCTGAACAAGATCCTGTACGTGCGGCCGCCGGCGAACAAGCTGTCGTTGGGCCAGCTCGTACGTCTCTGGGAGAAGAAGTCCGGCAAGACCCTCGAGAAATGCTACGTGTCTGACCAGCAACTTGCCAAGAAAGTCCAAGGTACTTGGTCCGTTCTAAAATAAATTAAAATTCCTGTGTTCCGTATACATCTAGAATATTACTCTCACCAATCACCACTCATTTAAATCTCTTTCCATCTTAACCAATTACACACTCACTCCTAACCACCATTTGTTTATTAAGATACCATACTCTTTTGAGAGAATCTATTCTATACTACTAAGTTTGCATCAGTTCAACGATTTGTCATCCACGGTCTCTTTTTATAACATGCCATTAAGTTATCAATTGTTTCTATAATATATCAATAGATCATGTAACTTTTCAAAAAAAACCCAAAATATCATACAAGGTTGAAAATTGATTTATCCCACCAGAAGTTTTAAAAAATTATAAAATTTTTTGTGTAGCCTCTTTATACTACAAAGAAATTTATGTATATATTTTAAGACTTTTCATGCTTTTGTTTTATTTAAGTTATTTTTTTAGCATACGAGAGAGAAACCACTTCTACAAAAGATAAGAGTAAAAAAATATTTTGCGTAGCATATGAAAGGCGATTAATACTAATTAAAAAATAACAACAGAAAAGTATTATATATAGAATATAACTGATAAATTATAATTTATAAGAAAAAGATAGTAATGTAAAAATCTTGAAATATATATATAAACTTCTTTGTTCCGAAAGGAGGCTAAAAAATTTTCATAACTTTTTTTTGAAACTTTTAGTGGGATAAATTAATTTTCAATCTTGTATGGCTATAAGTGCATTTTGGGTATTTTTTTTAAAAAAGTATCGGATCAAGTAGAAATAATTGATAACTTAGTGGTATATTATAGGAAAAGATCAATGTCGATGGTAAATCGGTTAATCGGTGCAAAATTAGTGACATAGAATAAATTTGCTCTTTTTTTTAACCTTAATGGTATCTGTTACACAAGCTAGTAATAATTATATTTTGAAATGGAGGTTGCAGATTGCTACTAGCTATAGAACACAAGCTGTAGAACACAAGTACTGATGTGATATGATGCATTGGGTGTTGCAGAGGCTCCGTTCCCGGTGAACTTTCAGCTGGCGATGGTGCATTCGACGCTGGTGGCGGGGGTGTGCGAGCAGACTATCAACCCGGCCGTCGGAGCGGAGGCGACGGAGCTGTACCCGGAGATGGACTTCCTCACCGTCGACGACTTCCTCGACGGCCTCCTCTAATCGACCGTCGTTCGACCGATCAAGCGCGCGCTTACGTCTTCGATAGGAGTCACGCACACGCACACAGAACGCCACGCGTAGTCACGAACGCACGCACGAAGATGCATGTGACCTGCAGCTGCTGCATGCATGTATATATGCAGGATGCAGGTTATTACTTAGTACTTATACTTTTTAGCACTGTGTCTGTTCTAAAATATAATAATATTTGGTTATGTATTTAAATATATTTTCTAAATATATAACTATAAGTTATTATATTTTAGAATGTACTATATTTTAGAATGTTATCATCAACATGTTTATCGATCAGCTTCTACTATACGTATTAGTATGTCAGCATTGTATGTACCACACACGTATGTTTGTGTCGTGCGCCGATTCAGCATTAAAACTGTTTTCCTTTGAATCTTTCGTGGACCAAAAAATCAGCTTCGAACAATGCACTCATAGCGCGCTAACACCTGCTATTTGTCTATCCATAGGCGCGCCCGTGAAAATACTGGAGAGGCCTCCGGGTTGTGGACAGTTGTATTAGGAGGATCGTATGTAAAAATCCGGTTATTTTTATAGGCGGTTCACTTGATACACCACCGGTAAAAATTCTCTAGGTCACGGGCAGTCGTATTAGGAGGACCGCTTGTAAAAATTGGGTTATTTTTACATACGGCTCTCCTAAAGAACCGGCTGAAAAAACTATAATTTTTACCAGCGGTCTCTCAAGAGGATCACCTGTAAAAATAACCCGATTTTTACATGCGGTCCTTCTACTAGAGCACTACGTGAAAAAAGCCAACAAACAATAAAAGCCACGGTGACCTCGTCTCCTCCTCACGCTCTCCTTCCTCTCTCTCCCCCTTACATCTCTCCTCAGGCTCTTTGTCATCTCCTCACCTTTCCTCCTCCTCTCTCTCTCGTCCCTCTCCATGAGGATAAGGATGGCAGCGGTAAAGGGGAGATGCACCAGCGGTGAAGGAAGCGGATCCGGTGCGGTGGTGTTCCGGAGCATCGGATCCACCGCCGGCGGTGCTCGAAAGGAGTGGCGGCGGTCGCCGTCACCGCCGCATCGGTTTTTTCTTATCGTAATAAATTTTCTAGTATTTATCTTTTAAATTGTAAATAATACATATATAAAAGTTGTATCCATTAATTATTTTTATTACATCATCCATGGAATATTAGCCGTAGTTTAATGGAAAATTCTTTTTTCCCTCGACGGGACATCTCCTTATTTTTTACATGTCACCTAAATAGTTATAAAAAATTTGAAACAATTTGATGTGATATATCACTCCACAAACATGCATATTCAAATTTGACTTCTATAAGCTGTAACAAAAATAACAAATATGATTGTGAATATACGCGTCCTAGTCAGCGTTTGATTTTCTCGACGAGTGAGATCTTGACTATGGTATTTGTGGACGTAGGGATCAGTTGGTACCAAGATCTACACAGACGTGGCGGGGAGCAAGACACATGGATTTTTATACAGGTTTAGATAGGGTGGTTAAGGAGCCAGCTCGGCTCATTATCTTAAAGAGCTAGCTCAGCTCAGCTCGTTAACGTTAATGAGCTAAAACCTCAGCTCGGCTTGGCTCACGAGTTGGCTCGTTAAGCTCGTTAACCAGATTTATCTCATTTGTATCACCTCTATAATTTTATGTTTATCGATTTATTACATGTTAACATAATTATAAACACTTAGTGAAGAACTCAATAAATAAAAATAGTTTGAAAGTAACTAAAGGACTAAGTACTGATTAATAAGTAAAAGATACGATGATCTTATGTACTAATGAGCTAAATGAGTAGCTCACAAGCTAAAAGCTCAGCTTGGCTCGCTTGTTATGACTACAAGTTTGAGCTGATCCGAGCCATGAGTTTTGAGCTTCTTTTCCACCCCTAGGTTTAGACCCCCGATGTGGGTAATAGTTCTACTCCTCTTTATATGTATTAACATGGGTGTATCACACTAAGTACAAAAGGGGAAGCAAACTTGTCTAATCTAGCCTAACAGACTAATCTCGGTGGAATATATGAATGGTTGTACTTGGCGGCTAGCAAAGAGCTTCTTCCAATGGCGGTGACTCGATGTAGCGTGGATTGTATGGCTTATAACCTCATCCCCTTCCTCCTGTGAGGCCTTGTTTATATAGCGTAGCTTGACCCCCAAACGGACTACGAAGTCCTTTCTTGTAAGAACATGATACCTTCCTTACTTGTAGAGTTATCTATATTCACGTATTTCTTTTTGTATATAATTAGGTATACAACATTCCCGGTGATGTACGTGCAGGTATACGGGATTACTACACTGATAAATTTGTCATTTTTGTTACAACTTGTAGAAGTCGAATTTGACCTTGCATGTTTGTGGTATAATATATCATATATCAATCTATCTTGTTAATTTTTTTCAATTTTTTCATAACTACTTGAGTGACATACAAGAAACGAGTGGATGTCTCTTCAAGGGGCAAAAATCCATCTCCGTAGTTCAACTAATGAGAGTGTAGTGGCCCATTCTTCTCTTCCTTCTCTGACTTGGTTCTTGTTCATGCTACATCAAGCAACTAGTGCCTTTTAAGTTCATTCTCATTTTACTTAGTATCTCTCTTCGCATCTGCAGACCTAGATGTAGATCAAATAGTTAGGGGAGCTACGAATGAGAGGTTGCCAATCTGTAGGAGTTAGTTAGTGGTAGCTCACGAGGAGGCAATACATCGAGTCAACAATATAGGGTGATGACGAAGATTTGACCGGCAACAACTATGAAACGACCTACTACGTGGTGATCCCACTTCGTGGCTGCATACTCTTCCACTCTTCAGGGCACAATCCCACCTCCTATTCCTTATGCTTTGTTTGATCCATTCCATGTTGAGGATCTTGATGGAGGCTAGAGATCTAGTGACATGAGGGATAAAGGAGGTAGATCTAGACCGGTGGTCTCTTGTTGCATATTTTTTAACTAATTATTGAAATCTTTGTTATTTGTTGCGCTTATTGCATTTGAATGTTCATTATTTTTGTTTGAATGTTGCATGAAAAATATTTTTCAAATGTTGTGCTAATTTGATGTTACTCATTTTAATTTTTTTTTCATATTTTGTTAAATTATGTTTCGCATCTTAGGTGTAAATGTGATATGAAACCTAGAACATGTGCATGCAACCTCGTGCTATTTTAAATATTGTTTCACCCCATGCCATAAATATTGCATTGGATCTCTAATGAAATATTTGACCATTAGATAATACAGTTTCGAACCGGAAGTCCGATTTAGTGTCCTAAACTATTGACCTAGCAGGGCCCTGCTGTTGTAGGGTGGGCATTAAATAATTTATAAGTCCATTTGACCTAAAAGGAAATTAAGTCTGAAATAATAAAAAATAGTGGGACATGCATGCCAGCTTGACTTTCTTCTTCTCTCCTAGACGACGGCGAGCTCGGGCTCTTCTTCCTTCTCCTCTAGCTCCCCTATTTTCTCTTCCACCTCCCCTCTTTTCTCTCCCCCTCTAGCTCTTGCAGTCGACTAGCCACCGGCGAGCTCCACCTCTCCCATGCAGCTGATGCCGAGCTTAAGCTATTCTTCTCTCTCTCTCTCTCTCTCTCTCTCCCTAGTTCTCCATATTCCCGCACGGCAGCAGCTTGAGAGGTGGAACGTGTCTATCGCAGCCGCCTCCACTGGGTGGAGGCCTAGATCAGGCGACATGACAGGTCACCGCTACCGGTCGAGCCGCCTGCTGAGCTCCATGCCCTTGTGCTGCTGCCCTGTAGGCCGGCTCGAGGTGTGCCCTTCCGCCACCGCCCGGTCGGCCACCTTGAGACCGCCGCCTTCATGAGCTCGGTGGAGGTGAACATGAGCTCAAGAGGGGTGATGATGACTTTCCTCGGGGTGTCTCGATCTTTTGATGAGAGCATATAGCTTCGATAGGAAGGAGATGATGTTGACGACCCGACTATAACCGTCCAAAGCCGTTGCACCTTAGCGATTTACACGCCAACTCCAGAAGTTGTTCATGTTTTACGGAGCAAGACCAACCTAACCATGAGGGTATTTGCTCTTGCAAGCAATCAAAGAACTAGCAATAACTAGATGAACAAGCAACTCAATCTAGTAACACAGAGTGGTGGGGTTTCAAAGACAAATAAAGTGGGAGTCTTGCCAACACGCGCGATTATAAGAGGAAGTATTAGGAGCTAACTTTTAATTCAACAAAAACTTGTCTTACATAAGGGTGTGGTGTAACGTCCCGGTTTCTGGACAGTTAAAAACTATTTTAATAAAAACCCTAATTTTAAAAATCTTGTCTCTTTGTGTGTGAATAAGGACTTAGTGCCATAGGTCTCAAATAAAACCCTCCCTGAGACCCTAAGATCCCAATTCACAAATTCCCTCTAAAGTCATGAGACTCGAATTTCGAGATTCGAATATCTCCCTCTAGCCTATTCCAAATTTTTTGAATAATACAAAATTCGAGATCCTCCCAAATTCCCAATCAAAATTCCTATCTAAACCCAAATCCCGGAGTTCGAATTTCGTAATTCGAATCTCCTTTGAAGCCTTCCCTTTAAATCCTTCTTATTTTAATCTTCCTAGAAAACTCAATTATTCCACCAAAAATCTCTCATCAAATCCTAGATCAAGTTCCAAAATTTTAATTTTCAAAATCTCCTTGAATATATTCAAAATTCAAAATCCCATTCAAGAAATTTTAGATTAAGAACTCTCTGAAAGATCAATGCTTTGAATTCCTAGTTCAAAATTCAAAATTTCGAATTCAATCTCCCTTTGGAAACCCTCTCTTTCCTCCCTCAAATTCCTCCAAAATTCAAACCTCTTTTCAAAATATTCAAGACCCAACCAAAATCCTTTTATTTGGGATCCTCATATTTCATTTAGCCCAAATATCGAATTTTAATTGAAACCCAAACTCCAATTTTCAAATTCTATCTCAAATCCATTTTCTTGGAAAATCATCAAACCCTATTGATTGATCGAGACGCCCCTCCTCTTTTTGTCCCCTTGGCCCGCTTTCTTTCTCCTTCCTTTCCTCCGCAGCCCTGCCAGCCCATAGCCACTCCGCCCGCGTGACACTGTAGGTGAGCTGCCCTCGTGACTGCCTCGCCCTTCCCAAGCAGACCAGCGCTGCGCTGGCCTAGGCCCGCTTGCGCTCCCCGTACCGGGCCGCCCACGCACTCCCATCCGCACGTGCGCGTGACGCCTTGCTCTTCTCCCCGGGCCTGCTCGCCAGCGGCCCCGTGCTCCCGCTGGCCACCGGGGCCCATAGGCTAGACGAGCGACACGTGCCAACCTGACAGCACAGGCGCTGTCGTGTTCCCTGCTCGTCTCCCTCCGCACGCACTCCACGTGCTCGAGGATTTGCTGCGCCGAGAAAGTTCTTCCGCCCGTGAAAATATCTTCCTCGCGTCCTCCCCACGTGCGGCCATGCCACCAAGTCAACCGCCCTGTCCCATCCATGTGCCGCGCCCATCCACTCCTTTCACTCCTCCGGCCGACACGGCCGCCATGCTCCCCACCATCCTGTCCCATCCAAGTGAGCTTGCGGCGCCCCAGGGTCAAACTGCTCGCACAAAAATCTCGCATAAGACACCGTCTCTCTCCGTTATCCTCTTCCGCTCCTCCTCACCTATAAATGGGGCCAAGGAGCCACGCTCACTGTCCCCATCTCGGCCATGACCCCAGATGTCGAATGGCTTCATAAATTAGACTTCCCGAGGGAAAGCATTTTGTGTTTGAGAATGAGATTATGGATGGCTCGAGAAACCACAAAGTTGAGAAATAAGATGAGATGATGTCCTGAAGAGGACAAAAGTGAAATGAAAATAATAGAGGAAAAATGAGATGAGATAATGTCCTGGAAAGGATGAAAATGAAAATAAACTAATAGATGAGACGAGTATGGAAAGCTGCCTGAGGGCAGAGCCATTGAGCCGCTGTCGTGGTCAGATAGCAAGTATGGGAACATGTTTGACTAAGAAACTTTAATCAATTAAAATTTGTTTTATCCACATGAGTTATTGTAAAGCAATTCATGGACAAGATCGAGGCGAGAGCCTCTTTCCAACCACTTTTGAATCAACCCACATTTAGGGTTTTCAAAATCTTTTCGAAAATAAAAGGTTTGTGAAATAAACCCCAGTCTTTCTTGATAGCCTACATAACTCACTTTTCTCGTGGCTTCTTGAGTACGTATGTACTTAGTCTATATCTTTTTCCCCCTCCTTCAGGAAGAGTGAAGTTGAAACGAAGATTATAGTTTCTTTTCTAATCCCAAGCCGTTGCTTGTGGATTAGGTTCTTGCTACGCTGTCGTTCCGCTGCTGTTCCTCTGCTTGCTGGTTACATTTTCGAAATCGTTCCAAAGGTGTGACCTACTATAAGGTACAATATTTATTTATTTAGTTGCTATGGTATATTTCCGTTGGCCCCAGGTACCAGCAAGGTTTTCTGGGACTGGAACTGGGATCGCGGTTCCAAGGGAGTTGGTTCACGTTGATCTCCTGTAGCGCATCTTCTCTGGTATCACTGTAGGTGGTGCCAGGAAGGGACGTTACGTGTGACAGCCCTTTACATAGGCTTCCTAGGTTGGTGCTACAGTAACTATGCTAAGGTACTATGTCTAGGTTCAATGTGTACTTAGGTCCTAAGTAAACCACTGATGTAAGCACCTACATCATCTCTGACGATGACATGTGCGATGACCTCAATTGGTGTGCTGACCTATAATCTCATACATTATACATGGGGTTGTATGTTCCACTTATCATTTCGTGATGTTTTTTTTATTGTATATTAATCCCTAGAGTCTCTCGAACATTTCTTTTATTGTTCTTCTCTCAAGTTCCTAAGAACAATAAAATTATCACATGATTTAAATAGCATTCAATTCATTGAGTAATTTTCATGCAACCCTAGAAATGCGTTCACCTGGTTAATAAGCTGGTGTGCATGTGCTCTACTAATTGGTCCATGCAGCACATGTTTAACTTCAGGATTAATTGAGGGTATGCATGGTTACATCCATTATAGAGATGTCCTCATCTAGGATCCTCCGCCATGGCCATCTCCTCGAGCCTAGCGTTGCCGCCTTTATGAGATTGAGCAAATCTAGGAGCCACAGATTTAGAAGCAAGCACAGATGTGGCAGCCTCTGCCGCCATGTTGGCCGCTTCCTCCACGTTGACTGTGCTTGCTGCCTCCTCCCCGTGCGCTCATCTACATCTCCTATCTCTGCCAAGAGAGAGGGAGGGAGAGGGACAGAGGATACTAGGGTTGTAATATGGTGACCGTGTGTGTTGGTCCTTGTGCAGTCCATCCGCACCAAATCGGCCAAATAACTGTTGCAGCGGCCGCTAGCTAGCTTTTCCGTGGACAAATAAAGGCTTGGGCTAAAATACTACCTAACGAAGAAGTCGTTGGCGAAGTCATAAGGCACTCTACTTTCCATTATAAAACTGATAATCCAGAAAGAGATGGCTTGTTTTACGAAAGAATATTTGGTGCATAACCACAAGTTTTAGTACTTTAGATCTTGTAGAACTTAGCAATAAGACCTTAGCTCCGTGGTCGAGAAAGGCAGGCATGTTCTGAGCGGAAGGTCATTGTCGGTGTCGGTGTCTTGGTTGCCTTACTATAACAACGACATTAATACCGATCCGAACATTCATGACAGGTCTTCTATGATGGGTCAATGCGATCTGTTTGAGATAACTCATCTCTGACATGTTGAAAAATAGCCTATTTGAGATATGGCTATAGGAGATGATCCGTCACACAGATGTGAGGTCATCTGTGACGACTCATAGTTTTGACCCATCACAGATGGCCTATTGTAGGTCACAACCACGATTTGCCACAGATGATATGTCATAGGATGCGCCGTCACAGATAAGAGCTCTCATCTATGATGGTTCATAACTACCACCCGTCACGGATGAGATCTACAACATTAAAACATTAATCACAGTTTTTTATAAAAATAGATTTTATATGAAATCGGATGAATATAAACTTTATATAAAAGTTACTGTGCTCGATGAGATCAACAACTTTACAAATCATAATATTTTCATTTAAGATCATTTACATGTCCGAATATGCTGTTATAAGTGATGGAATCTATTTTGAAAAATGATTTTTTTTTTAATTTTCCAAACAACCTCATATGGAGACATTACCTGATACCAAAGTTGTAGAGCTCAATGAGATTTATAATTTTATAATTGACAATATTTTTATTTGAGATCATTTACATGCCCGAATATATATTATAATGATGAGATCTATTTTGAAAAGCGGAGTTTTGAATTTTTCAAACAACCTCGAACGGAAATATTCCCTATATCAAAGTTGTTGAGATCGATGAGATCTATAACTTTTTCAATCTCTAAGTTGATGACTTTTTTATTTAAAGTCATCTAAAGTGTCAAATACATATTATATTTTTGTACATAAATAGTAAAAATAACATTGAAAGAGTAGTCAATTTGTGCTTTATAGGTGAGGTTAGTAAGGATGCTCTCTGTGGAGAGATATCCCACATTCAATTCCTACATACCATATCCATGCGTAAGTCAGAAAAAATTATGGATTATGGATAGTGATGTGTGACCATGTATGTATAGATGGTGGGTAAAATTCAAAATATTTCTTAGGGTTTTTTAGTGCTTGTGAAATAAAAAAATGACTTGTCTTTGTAATCGTGGTAAGTCACCAATCGTCTCAGATGACACTTAAGTGACGGGTAACAAATAGGGTTCTATTATTAGTGACCAATATGCAATGACGAGGTTAGTCTGTTATAGATGTAGGTTACTATTCGTGATAGATACTCTATCCGTCTCCTTCTATAAGAGACTTTGAAGTTTCAATTTATCCTCAAATATAAGAGATTTTGTAGTGTTATATATTTGTCCCATCAACCATTTTTCATTCAAATTATTTCCTATCTTACCCCTTATCTACCATCGCACTCAAACCATCACTTATTTAATAAAGGATATGCTAGTCTTTTCTTTTTCATCTTAATTTTTTTTAAAAGGAAAAGATCTCTGGAAGGAGCGAGTAAGGGGTTTTGTTATAGCGTGAGAGAGTACATAGCGATGATGCGACGGTCCATCGCACGGTGTTCATGGCGTGCAGGCAGTACGTGTGATTTCGATGAGGCGATAATATTTAGGGCGCGTCGAACTGAGCAGAACACGACGGCCGGCCGGTCTTAACGGTGACTCGATCGCCAGAGGCAGGCACGCACGCCATAGACTATAAGTACAGTTCGCTAGCCGACTGGTCTTCAAAAAAATCGTTGAGGCCTTCTTCAAACACGAGTACACGCGCGACGTCCTAGCTCCCAAAAATTAAGGTCTATTGTTTACATTTTTAAATATATTATGCTGTTAACTGATTATATCGTTTGCTCCTTTATCTTATTAAAAAAAATATGTAACTATCATTCGTTTTGTTGTGATTTATTTTATTATTACAAATACTTTAGGCTATATTTTTTTTCATGTTTTCACTATATTTTAAATAAGATAAATGATCAAGCATTATATCTAAAACTTAACAACATTATATATTTAAAAACAAAAAGAGTATAATAATATAAATATGTTATACACCAGATCGAACTAGTTGAACTCATGTGCTTATTACTATGAATATAAAAATCATCATTTAAACGTGCTGTGCATGAATGCAGGGCCGTACTAAGAATATGAGGCCAGGGTGCTAAATGTAAAATTAGGCTCTATATTTAAGAATTTTCAAGATCAAAAGTTTTATTTCGTTTAGTTATGCAACTGCAACATATATACTAATTCTGTTTAAAAATATAAGTTGTCTTTATTTTCTATAAAAAAAATATCTGCCTATTGTTTGCTAGCTACTCGAGATGCTTTCGACAAAGATAATGAGCAAATTTTATAAGATCATGAAGATTTGACAGAACTATCACAAATTGCAACCGCGTGCCTTAACGGTTGTGATATAGATTACTGCATTACTAAGATCCCTCGTTTCATAGATATATACAATCCATATAGTTAAAAAAAAATAGGTGATATAGATTACTGCATTACTTACACTATGAAAACAGCTATCACATGTGGCCAAAACTGGTTTCCACATGCAGATAAACATGAAGCCAGTATCTAAAGGCCTGCGAAAATTGTCAATTTTTGTATGCGGTTTCACACCCATCCGTGAAAATCGATTTTCACATGTGGCATCCGAAGAGCCCCGTCTGTGAAAAAAAATCATGTAAAAATCTATTTTCACGGACACATAGGTTAAATTGATCGCCTGGAAAAAATAATTTTCAGAAAATATAAAAATACAATTGACAGATCTAGGTATACAACAATTTCCACATGAATATTAGCTAGCAAATCCAATTCAGCTCACGAATCGTGCCACAAGAAAGGCCATATAAGTTCGAGCTGCTATGTTGAACAAGAAAAATTCAAAAAACCCACCTTATACTACAAATGACATAGTGTTGTACCAAAAAGCATTCATCTAATAACCCAGAGCAAACAGTGAACAAAATGATCCTCACTACATCGCAATCCTCGGTTGTTTCTCTAATCCAGAGCAAATGCAAAAGCAAAGCATACACACACAGATAGAATGGCGGAATTGACACCTCTATCGCCAACGACGTGACCGTGAAGAGCTGCACCGCATCCATCAGCTCTGGAGCTCCTGCACGGCGCCTGGGCCTCGGTGGAGCGTATGCAGCCGCTCAGGTCCTCCACGTGGTAGGCGCGATGGGCCTGCGCGTCCTCGGACGTATTTGTACCCCTCCGCCTTGGTGGACATCACCGGCTGCTCGATGCACCTCACGTCCTTCCTGTAGATTCACTCATGCGTGGGGCCAGGCGGCTTCCACGGCCAAGTTCGTGTCCATGGCGGAGGGCCGGTGCACCGACGAGTTGATGTAGTGGGAGAGTGGAGGGGACATGCGAATCACAGATCTAGAACACGTGCGCGTACCTAGGGGAAGGAGGTGGTGGATCCGGTCTTCCCGCTAACAGATCCGGCCTCCCTGTCGGCGGATCAAGCCTTTCTTACCGGTAGCGGCGGCACGGTGCTTGGTGCGGGTGAGGCGGCAACGGCGATGGTGGTGCGCGTAGTGCGAGGTTGTGGCAGAGGAGAGGAGACGAAGCAGCTTGGGAGCAGTGGCGAGGGGCAAGGAAGCAGTGTTAAGGGCAAAAAGGGACGGGGCAAGAGTAGACTTACTCCTCAGCCGCCCCTTCGCCTCTTTAATAATCCCTCACGATTTAGGCAATTGGTCCTCTTTAAAAACTAATTTTTACTAGCGGTCACTAAAGAGGCTCGCCCTATAAAAATCAATTTTTACCGGCAGGGTTAGATTTACATGACCTAACATTACTATTTTCAAGCAGGGTTTTTTATAGTCCGTCTGTAAAAATAAAACCTAGTTGTTAGGAAAAATCGTTTTTTATAGTGTTATCCATGCACAAACATATATGTTGAAATTTGATCTATATATAAATGGAACAAATCAGGACCAGAAAAGCGTAGTTACGTTCGTAAATAGATTTGTTATTTTGTTTCGTGTGTGGATCAATTTGAACTTTCTTGTTTGTGTATGGACGGTATGCAAAAAGGGGATCGATATTGACTTAATTAAAAAGGACGTGCCGTGTTGCCCTCAAGAGCATGAAACACTGTCGGTAATTATCTGCCATTGGGTGCGCAGGAATTGCATGCTACAGTCCGTGCAACCAAATTAATCTTCAGTAGCTCGAGGGAGCCGTTTTTTTAGCTTAAGATGATTTTTTTTCATGTCACCTAAAAAAACATCAAATTTTTTAAAAAAATTTGTAAAATAGATAACATGTGATATATCACTCTACAAGTATACAAGTTTAAATTTAATATATAAAAGTTGAAGCAACAAAAAGAAATATGACTGAATAGTGCACATTATTTATAGTCATATATATTTACTTTTCTCAGTTGGTGTTAGTCAAATTTAAACATTTGTGATTATAAAGTGATATGTCATATACTGATTTATCTTACTAATTATTTTAAATTTTTTGATGATATTTTGAGTGACGTGGAAAACCGAGAGGACGGCAAAAGACTTTCCCTCCTTGAGACCATCTGAAATGTCTGAACTCTGAAGTCATGTCACATATATAGGCGGCGTGGGACTGTCTGAGCGTAATTTCAAACTGGGAATTGGGAACCTAGACAGTTTATTTACGACTTCTTTTGCGAACTTTAATCTGATTATTATTTGATTCTATCCTTGTTTGTGAAATTGCTTAAGCAATGGAGTAAAAAGCCATGAAAATACTTACAAATGCATTTTGTTTGATTAGGCATTGTGATTCCATACAATACAATTGCAACCGTTGAAGAGCTGGTCTTTGGCAACAGAATAGAACTGACTGAATATTTTTTAGATCACACCACAAGAACAAATTTTGTTTGTGATAAATTTTTGTATTGTATATATAGGACAGGATGTGCAACCTTCTTGTGGTGTTTGGATCGGATGTGGTGTATAATCATGGTATTCAGATCGAATTAGGAATTAGGATTCAATCGCTGTTGATCTTGTGTATTGATGGACTTGCTATGTATCGCTGCGATCGGACGTATGACATCGGACAAAATTGTTTTCTTGCGAGCATGACGGCTGTATGATGCGATCAGCTTGCGCACATGACACCAGTATGATATGATAATGACGTTAATAATAGATGAAAACTTTTAATAAAAACACTATTTATTTTTATAATAATAAAGATAGACAGCATGACATTGTGGCTAAGCTAGTTACAGTTGCCTAGGTAGTTACAGGTCTCGATCCAGAGCCAAACGCACACACATCACGCCAGCTATAAGCCTATATATATACTAGTATATAGCTATATATGGTATAGCTAATCAAGGGGAGTAGACGATGGTGAGTAGGATTCTGGTGATTGGAGGGACGGGGATGATCGGGCAGCACCTCGTGGCGGCGAGCCTCAACGCCGGCCACCCCACGGCCGTGCTCATCCGTCCGGCCACCGTCGCTGCCGCCGACCCCGTCAAGGCCAAGCTCCTGGAGACTCTCCGTAACAACGGAGCCTGCCTTGTCCACGTAGGCCTAACTAGCTAGCCTAAACTCGTTATTAATTTTTATATTGTTATTTTTAGAGCAAAATTAATAGTATAGTTAATTACTAGTGTAAATATTGACATATCATCTATATCCAATATAATAGACTAAGCATACAATTTGTTACCTTGTCTTTCTCTTTTTTATAATTTATTATCTTGTTAGAGTCGCTTTACAGCTAACTACAAATTTATAGTCACTTATTTTTTTCTCTCCTTCTCTTTCTCACCAAAGTACAACATTAATATATTAATTTTTATAGCTCATTTATATCATCCTCATATTGTACATATAGCTGATCAGATTAATTAACTTGGTCAATCAATACCGCCACGGATGCATGCATCCTGCAGGGGACGCCAACGACCGCGAGAGCCTGGTGGCGGCGATCAAGCAGGCCGACGTGGTGATTTCCGCCGTCGGCCACACTTCGCCGGAGGAGGTGGAGAGCCTGCAGCTTAACATCATGGCGGCAATCCAGGATGCCGGCGATGTCAAGGTACGACTGGGCAAGTTTGGGACGTGAGATGCATGCAGGGTGAACCCCCGGCACGACACCATTTCACCGAAAAAAATTTAAATTTTTTCAAATTTTTGTGAATTTGGTCAAATTTTATTTAAATTTGATCAAAATCTATTCAAATTTCGACAAATTTTGTCCAAAATATTCTGAAATTTCAGAAATTTCGGTGCCCCTGGCATAAATACCCAAAACGAAATTGCAAATCCTGGATGCATGTGCCGTCAAAAGTATTTTCACGGTTACAAATATTTGATTTTAACTTTGACCGTAACTTTTTATTTGAACTCTAATTTTTTAAAAAAGATTATTAAATTGTTTCAAGGCATACTTTTTTATGTTTTCAAACTGCTATATTAGTTATAAGGTAGGCAAAATTTTAAATTTTAATCTGATCATATCTTGTCTAAAGCATCAAATATTCATGATCAGCGCAAGGTGTAATTAATTAATTCCATTCCCAAGTGTTGTTCAAGTGATCTAGTTCTAAAGAACTGTACACGAAAATCACGTGCAGCGGTTCGTCCCATCTGAATATGGGTGCAATGTGGAGCTAGCGGAGCAGATGTTGGAGCCAGCAAGAACCTTGATAGGAGCCAAGCTTCGAGTTCGTGAAGCCCTGAGAGCTTCAGGGATTCCTCACACCATCATATGCGGCTGCTGGAGTCATTGCTTCCTGCTGCCTAAGGCTGGAGACCCTGAAGCTGATGGCCCCCCTTTCACCAGGGTAACCATCTTTGGTGATGGTAAACACCAAGGTTGGTTTGATTTGGATATATATATGCAGGAAATATGATATCATCGTTCCTTCGTCCTAAAATAAAAGGTGGTTTCGATGAAGCTCATGTCCTCTGTTTTTCTTAAAACGATATGTCTCATCATCCATATATATGGATATACACTCTCTGTTTTTTTAAATAGATAACACCGTTGATTTTTAACATGATGTTTGATCGTTCGTATTATTTAAAAAATTTAAACAAGTATAATTTATTTTGTTGTGACTTGATTTATTATTAAAGAAACTTTAATTATTACTTATATTTTTTATATTTATATTAATTTTTTGAATAAGATGAATAATCAAAACGTCACGACAAAAGTCAACAACATTATTTATTAAAAAATAAAGATAGTATTTAACTATGGTGTAGCTCGAAGAATTAATCAATTAAAATAAAAAATCTTTAAGATAGCTTCAGTCGAAATCAAATTAATGATGACGAACTTCCCCGCAAATAAAAAATTGATGAGGAACTGATCGATTGATCGCCTTATATATGTGTGCTCAATGGACCATGCATATACATATCAGCGATGTTCGTGAATGAAAAGGATATGAGCACGGTGGCTATCAAAGCCGTGGATGACCCACGAACACTTAACAAGATACTTTACGTGCGTCCATCGACAAATTTGTGCTCGCTGGATCAGCTCGTCTCTCTGTGGGAGAAGAAAATTGGAAAGGACATCGAGAAATGCTATATGCCCGAGAAGGAGCTTGCAAGAAAAATAAGGTAAGACGCTTCTATATATGTAATCACAAAATAATTAAAGTAAAAGAAAATATACTCCCTCCATCGACACGGTTCACAAAGACTTTTAATTACCAGTATAAACCTATAAAAACATGAAAGTATAATGTTTTGAAAGTATTTTTAAGACAAACCTTACCACATTATTATTTTCAAAAGGCTGAATCAAAATTATTAAAGAGATATTGATGACCAAAGTTTAAACGTGTTGAGTGCGACTGTACTTATTGTGACAGTGAATTTGGGAGAAGCTACATGGGAAGGTGGCGTATTCCATTCAATATAGCGAGGGTGACAGCCGCAGTAGAACCGAAATAACAAAAGACTTGGTACATAGCTAAAGACTAGGTACATGTGGTTGAGGTTCACAGGCTGCTAACAACTAGGCTAACAAACATTACAAAGATATCCCAGTTATACAAACAATCGTGCTAACACACCCCCACAGACTTAGCAGGGAGTTCATGAACGTTGAGGCTGGATCTGAAGTCTAGGAAGAGTGATGACGGTAGTCCTTTGGTGAAGATGTCGGTGAACTGCGAGGGCGACAGTACATGAAGTTGTCGGAGGAGTTAACCTCGACGGCGGGAAGTCGGGAGACCCCCTTTGAGATTCGGCCAGGGGAGTGGTTCTCAGGTGGAGCTGGCGTCAAGCGGAAGAAGAGAGATCAGCGCTCGGGGCGGAAACAGAGGGGCCCGAGCTGGAAGATAGGGGTCCGGACCGTCCGAACACGGTCCGAACCGTCCGAACCGCGAAGATCACAAGCGAGAGAGAGAGAGACAGGGGGCGTTTTATACAGGTTCGGGCCGCCGGAGCGTAATACCCTACTCCTGTGTGTGTGGTTGGCTATCTGTGGTAGATGAATGTGGGATTGCGGTTACAAATGGACCCTGCGGGGAGCTCGGAAGCTAGCCCGGGGACTTGAGACTTCGAGAGAGAGAGAGAGAGCCAGGAGCAAGAGCTGCCTGGGTGACCTGAGGCCCGAACTCCGTCTACCGAGAGAGAGGCATGGATCCTCCTTTATAGGCGAGGGGAGTCCACAGTGCCGGTCATACGCGGTGAGAGAGGGATACGCTACATCTTGTCGTGCCGGTCGGCGCCTGCCTGCTGCGCCGTGCCTGGAGTAGTGTCCAATCGCCGCCTGCCCGGCGGCTGCGGGCGGCTAGAGCTGGTCTGCTGTCGCCTTGTCGGGTCTGCTTGTCTTGTCGCCCGACTGCTGCAGGCGGCTGCCCCCTGGAGATGCTATCGGGAGACAAGCGGGAGGCGCCCTGTCGCTTCACCATTAATGCAGGTATATTTGGGAGCTTGGCGCATGGCCTGTCGGGGACCGTCGTGTGGGCCCTGGGGCTGGAGCCAAAGGAGAAGGCGCCCCGGGGACGAGCCCGGGGCCGAAGGAGATGTCGCCCCGGGAACGTGTCCGGGGCTGATGGCGATGGTGCCCCTGGGACGAGCCCGGGGCCGAAGGAGAAGGCGCCCCGGGGACGAGCCCGGGGCCGAAGGAGATGTCGCCCCGGGAACGTGCCCGGTGCCCCCAGGACGAGCCCGGGGCCGAAGGAGACGGCGCCTCGGGGATGTGCTCGGGGCCGATGGCGATGACGCCTCTGGGGAAGCTGTCGTGGCAGAGGATCCACGCGTCCCCCCGGACTGTGGGGACCCCAGTCCCGTTTTGCCGACAGTGGCCCCTGGCCCTGTTGCTCGGCCGGAACCGCTCCGGGCAGGAACTGGGCCACATCTTTGAAGAAACGGGGGGACGCTGGGTCCGCCTGGTTCATCTTGAGCTGGTGGAGTTTGATGACTTGTTGCGCAGCCTGGACATGTGGTCGGGAACAAATACGGGCGATATGCGCCCGGGTCCCGGGCTTCGCCAGCGAGTTCTTCGTTACGACCGCGGGCCGGAGATCGCGGCGGCAGAGGGGTACGCCGTCCGATGGGAGTCGCCACCGGATCCGCCGCCGACGAGTCCTCCTGCGCCTGGTCCGAGATAGAGGCGCGGGAGAAGGAAATATTTTCCCGAGAAGAAAGCGCTCGGGCCCAAGAGGCTGGGCTCGCGACTCGGGGGTGTGAGTTCGCCGCGCGCGAGGAAATCGCGGGGAAATCGCGGGATTTCGCGAGGAAGTGGCGGCAGCTTGCGTGGGAGTCGCGGTAGTTCGCGAGGACGTCGCGGTAGTTCGCGAGGAAAGCGCGGGAGGCCGTGGTCGAGCCCGCTGCCCCGGAGGCAGGGTTCTTCGACCGCGGCGATCATCTCATAGAGCTGATGCTTGGCGAAGAGGTTGAGGAAGGCGCCGGTCTCCTTCTGACGCCATGCGCGGCCGCCTTCGGGGCTCGGGGGCCCTCCATGCCCCCGAGTGCTCCCCTTCTGACGTCGCCCGGGGTCCGGTCAGAAGTACACCGGTGACCGCGACCCGTGCGACCCGGGTCTTGCTCGTGCTTGCGCTCCGATTTTGCCTGTCTTGTACAAAGAGAGGTATTTGCATATGTATATGATCATGCATATATTTTTGTACCTTGGTTTATTGTGTTGTTCGGAGGTCGCTGGTGTTCGGAGCCTTGTGTCCGGGAACGCCGAGTGCCGGGCGTCGTTCGACAGCGAGATCCAGCAGCTGCGAGTAGCCGTCGGGCCTATGGCCCTCGTCCGGGCCCTGGCACCGCCGCCTGCCCCGGGAACTCGGTCCTCGGGGGCAGCGAACGCGACGGTCGCCCGCCCCGGGACCCGGTTCCCCGGGGCGCGAGTCTTGTGGAGCGGCAAGGCCCGCAGGTTCGGCCCCTGTCCGTCTTCGGGATCCGGGGGTCCTTCGTGCCCCCGGGCACCGTTGGCCTAGGGGGCACAGCGATGCCGCGACAACAGGCTCTACATGATGAACCGTGAGAGCACTTGGCTCGTTCCCCTGTCCATTCCATGCTGCGAGCTGTTGCGTCTACCACCTCCTAGGGGCCTCTTCGTGGTTGCGACCGAGCGGTGGAAAGGATTGCGCATAAGGAATCTACCCCCTAGCAGCGGAAAAAACTGAGCCCGAAGCCAACCAGAGCGGGGCACCGCAAGCCGGGGCTTAGACGATGTCCGGGGTTTAGCAGATGGGATACGGTAGCTCGCTGGTAGGGAATAGATGCTTAGGCGCAAAACCCAGCCACCGCACGGGCGCGACCCGATTATGCCCCCGAGGGGAGATCGCCATGATCGCGACGCAAAGAAAGGATAAGGGCACGAGCCCGGGAACGATAATAAAAGTATTACTATGGAAAGCGAATGCGCATCGGCCTCGATCAGTGCTGAGGTTTAGAGGCACTTACAGGATGTGTTTTCAGGTAGTATTTGTGATGATGCTTCCAGGCTTACCGAGCCCGGTTGGGAAGTTCCGATCACCAGGGAGGGGCCTTCCCACGGGGGGAAGATTTCATCCCGACCCGTAAGAAGATACGGCGGAGATTCGAACCCCAAACCTGAAGCGATCGGGCCCGAACCTGACGCCAAGGATAGTGCTTGAGGCCTAGCTGGTAACGAGCGACGCGGAGCGGAGCGCGCCACCTTCGTCCCTCGAGGAGGTCGAGGTTGTCGAGCTGCCTATTGTCGTGGTTGATGTTTGTCGATGTAGGGCTGTGCCCAAGAGCCGAAGAAGATCTGGCGACAGAATGGCTTCGGCCCGGTACACCAGGAAGAAACTATGTCTGCCCGGGCGCCCGGCTTGGGGTGATATGAATCGTCCCCAGGACCGCCGGGGAAAGATCTACTCTACACATGGTGAACTGTGAGAGCATCCGGTTCGTTCCCTTGTCCATCCCATGCGGATGTTTATACAGACGGATTTGAGAAGATATTTGATGTGCTTACTAGGGATGGACCTCGGACTCGCTTCCCTCGCGAGCCCCGAGACTAGGGAGAAGCATGCGCTCGGGACCCGGGGGCCCCGGCCAGCGCTGAAGGTATGTGTCCGGGACCCGGGGGCCCCGGACTGGAATACGTTTTTGATATAAGCCGGGTTCCGGGGGGCCCGGGCTTGAATATGGGATGTGAGACGACCTTCCGGACGCATTCTCGCCGGGGCGGTGCTGTCCAGGCTTCACGCCCTATTCCGGGTGTCGCGTTCCTAGGCCTGCACTCGCCTTGGCGATGCCGCCCTGGTTCGGCTCCTCGGTGTCGGACCCGGGACATGGATTCGGGAATCCGTGCCTCGGCTCAAATATGTGCCCGGGACCCAGGGAGCCCCGGACTGAAATGCGACTTGATATGTATTGTTGCCATGTGCCCGGTCACGGAGGCCTGGGTAAGGACATGGACCGCGTCGGGACGACTTCCCCGGACCCGCCCTTGCCGAGGCGATGCTGTCCGGATACTCGCGCCCTGTGTTGGTCAGTCCGGGTGCCACGTTCCTAGGCGCGCACTCGCCTTGGCGATGCCGCCCCGGGTCGGGCTCCTCAGAGTCGTGCCCGGGGGGTAAGTCCCAGGCCGTACGTTTACCGGCGAGGGGCGCTCTGCGATGCACGCCCACGATTGCTGCCTGCGGAATATGATTGGTACGTGCCCAACCGTCAACTCGCGTGTCATGACCTGAGGCCATGGCGCGAGGAGCGGGCACGAGCCCCGCTACCGAGGGCAGCGAGGATGCTCTCTGGTTCTGGCCTGCCAGGGGCCGTGCTCGGGCTCGGCTTCCCTTGCGAGGGTGCGAGCTCTTGACACCGGGAGAAGATCCTCAACCGGGAGCGGCCTGCCCGGACCTGCGCTCGACATGGCGGCGTGGTCCGGACTATCACACCGGGACCCGGAGGCCCCGGGCTGAGTCGGGACGAACCGCCCGAACTTGCCATCGCGTCCGATGGAGTCCGAGCAGCCGTACCCTATGTGTGTCCGGGACCCGGAGGCCCCGGACTCTCTCGGGTCGAACCGCCCGGACTCGCCATCGCGTCCGATGGAGTCCGGGCAGCCGTACCCTAGGACAAGGGAAAAGGGGAAGATTTCTTCTAATAAGGAGGAGAGATTTTCATTAAACCAAAAGCCGACCAAAGAACCAGAACCGGTATAGTCGACGCTTCCCGGGAGCCAGGCTCCGACCGGGGCTAGATACGCACCCGGGAGCCAAGGGCTTCGACCGGGCTCGGCCTACTGCCGCTCCTCGAGGCGTTTGGCCAAGCGTTCGACGGCGCGGCACTCCGTCAGGTCGTGCCGGTCCGTCTGGTGGAAGGCGCACCATCCCCGGGCCATTTCCGGCGGCGGCGGCGCACGTGCGGCCCTTTGCCGCTTACCGCCGCCGTCGTCGTCCTCATGGGCGATGTCGCCCCGGGGGCTGGCCGCAGCGGCCAAGGCGGAGCTCTCAGCGGCCGCCTTGGCTTTCTGGCGCTTCCTCCTGTCCCGGCGCGAGGCGGAACGCGAGGACTCGTCGGCTCCTGCATGATTGCCGGCGGTGATCAGGCGATGGGCCGTACCTACGAGGTCGGCGACTTCACCGAGCCACCGCCTTTCCCGGCCGCTGCCCCCGGTGGAAGCCGGGGGGTGGCGCAGGAGAGCCTTCGCCGCCAGGAGGGCTTCCTGCGGCGTCGCCGGCTGGATGTCTTGATGGTGGCGCGCCGTGGAGCGGCGCGCCTGTTTGCGCCTCACGAATGAGGCCGTGGCGGACCCAGCCGGGCACTTACCGGCTCCCTCCGCGGAGGGAGGTGCCGAGGCCGCTCGGCCAGGCCGCTCGGCCAAGCCGCCACTGGGTGAAGTCGGCCCGTGCAGCGCGCACCGCGCGCCCCCAGGAAGACGTGGGGGAATGCGGTGAGCTAGCCAGAGGGCTAGCATTGTCCGGCGGGGTGAAGCCGCCGGACTTGTCGTCGGAATCCTGCTGATGATGATGGCCGGTCGCCATGGAGCGCGCCGGTGCTGCCGGCGTACCACCTGAAAAGGAAACTCCCCCTACCTGGCGCGCCAGCTGTCGGAGGAGTTAACCTCGACGGCGGGAAGTCGGGAGACCCCCTTTGAGATTCGGCCAGGGGAGTGGTTCTCAGGTGGAGCTGGCGTCAAGCGGAAGAAGAGAGATCAGCGCTCGGGGCGGAAACAGAGGGGCCCGAGCTGGAAGATAGGGGTCCGGACCGTCCGAACACGGTCCGAACCGTCCGAACCGCGAAGATCGCAAGCGAGAGAGAGAGAGAGACAGGGGGCGTTTTATACAGGTTCGGGCCGCCGGAGCGTAATACCCTACTCCTGTGTGTGTGGTTGGCTATCTGTGGTAGATGAATGTGGGATTGCGGTTACAAATGGACCCTGCGGGGAGCTCGGAAGCTAGCCCGGGGACTTGAGACTTCGAGAGAGAGAGAGAGCCAGGAGCAAGAGCTGCCTGGGTGACCTGAGGCCCGAACTCCGTCTACCGAGAGAGAGGCATGGATCCTCCTTTATAGGCGAGGGGAGTCCACAGTGCCGGTCATACGCGGTGAGAGAGGGATACGCTACATCTTGTCGTGCCGGTCGGCGCCTGCCTGCTGCGCCGTGCCTGGAGGAGTGTCCAATCGCCGCCTGCCCGGTGGCTGCGGGCGGCTAGAGCTGGTCTGCTGTCGCCTTGTCGGGTCTGCTTGTCTTGTCGCCCGACTGCTGCAGGCGGCTGCCCCCTGGAGATGCTATCGGGAGACAAGCGGGAGGCGCCCTGTCGCTTCACCATTAATGCAGGTATATTTGGGAGCTTGGCGCATGGCCTGTCGGGGACCGTCGTGTGGGCCCCGGGGCCGGAGCCGAAGGAGAAGGCGCCCCGGGGACGAGCCCGGGGCCGAAGGAGATGTCGCCCCGGGAACGTGTCCGGGGCTGATGGCGATGGTGCCCCCGGGACGAGCCCGGGGCCGAAGGAGAAGGCGCCCCGGGGACGAGCCCGGGGCCGAAGGAGAAGGCGCCCCGGGAACGTGCCCGGTGCCCCCGGGACGAGCCCGGGGCCGAAGGAGACGGCGCCTCGGGGATGTGCTCGGGGCCGATGGCGATGACGCCTCTGGGGAAGCTGTCGTGGCAGAGGATCCACGCGTCCCCCCGGACTGTGGGGACCCCCAGTCCCGTTTCGCCGACAGAAGTACACGTATTTTGCCGAGGGCGACGCTTGTGTTGCACTGAATTTGCTGACATGTAGATGGCAGAAATGTTGTCGCAAAAAACGACTATAGCACGTCGTAGTGGCTGGTGTAGCTCACGTAGGAGTTGATGTTGCCAGCTTGCCTCCACGACGGCGTTGGCGATGGCGTTGGAGCGCGAGACCATCAGCTGGCGCTTGGCTGACCAAGATACCAAGTTTTTGCTGAGGAAGACGTAGAAGCCAGAGGTCGAGCGACGGGTGTCAGGGCAGCCCGTCTAGTCGGCGCCGGAGTAGGTGGCGAGCTCGGTTGGTGAAGAGGCGGTTATCACGATGCCTTGGTGTTGTGTTCCCTTGATGTACCGGAGCACCCATTTGATCAGGTTGAGGTGATCTTCACGGGGGTCATGCATGTGCAAGCATATTTGTTGGACGGCATAGGTGATGTCGGGCCGTGTGAACGTCAGGTATTGGAGGGCGCCTACCATGCTGCTATACGCCGTTGGGTCTTGAATGGCACCGCTGGCGGAGGCCGGTAGCTTGGAGGACGTGTCGATCGGAGTGGAACAAGGTTTGCAGTCCGTCATGCTGGCGTGATCGAGGAGATCGGTGGCATACTGTGCTTGGTGAAGAACCATCGTGTCGCCGTGGTGAAGAACTTGCACGCCGTGGAAGTGGTGGAGGGGCCCTAAATCTTTCGTGACAAACTAGGAGCTGAGCGTAGTGATGACACGTTGTAGAAGGGCGGAGCTGGATGCCGTAAGGATGATATCATCGACGTAGAGAAGAAGGTACATCGTGCCATGGGAGCTCCAAAGTATGAACAGGGAGTTGTCACACTTCGACGCTAAGAAGCCAAGGCGATGAACATGCATGGCGAAGTGCTGAAACCACACCCTTGAGGCCTGTTTGAGGCCGTACAGGGAGCGATTGAGCCGGCAGACATGGTGTGGCAGCTTGGTGTCGATGAAGCCCGTTGGTTGACAACAATACACTGTCTCGGAGAGATTGCCATGAAGAAAGGTGTTTTTGACATCTAGCTGATGTATGGGCCAGTAAGAGGCGAGAGCCAAGGAAAACACAAACTCGGATGGTGGCGGGTTTGATAACGAGACTAAATGTCTCATCGAAGTCGACACCGGCTTGCTGAGAGAACCTGCGGGGAACCCAGCGCGCTTTGTAGCGTTCAAGTGAACCATCAGGATGCAATTTGTGCTTGAATATCCATTTCCGAGTAACTATGTTGGCTCATGCTGGTGGGGGGACAAGATCCCATGTTCTGTTCGATATGAGAGCTTGAAACTCTTCGATCATGGAGTTATGCCAATTGGGGTCTTTGAGGGCAGAGCAAACGGTTTTTGGGACTGGAGAAATGGTGGTGGTGTTGAGGTTGAGGCGTTTTTGTGGACCACAATGGATGCCAGAACGAGAGCGAGTGTTTATGCAGTGGTGCTCTAGCGGTGTGATGGGCATAGTGGGCGTGGGCGACGCGGCGAGCGCGGTGGGCGTAGGCTGTGCCACGGTGTGTGCAGGGGCAGTTGGCACCGACGCAGGTGTGCTTTAAGCAGTGGGCATGGCGGGAGTAGCTGGTGTCGTGGCGGGTGTGGTAGGCTCGGGAATGTCGAGAAAATCATTGTAACTCCCCCCACCCTGGCACCACCTACAGTGATACCAGAGAGGAAGCGCCATAGGAGATTGGCGTGAACCAACTCCCACGGAACCATGATGCTGGTACCAATCCCAGAAAACCTTGCTGGTACCCACGGTCAACGGAGATGTACCACAGCAAATAGCTAATTAAATAAATATATATTATACCTTTATAAGTTGTGACTTTGGGCAGGCCTTGAGCAACAACCTGCAAACAGAACTGCAACGGAGCGACAGCGCAGCAAGAACCAATCCACAAGCAACGGCTTGGGATAGGAAAGAAACCCTAATCTTCACCTCCACTTCACTCTTCCTGAATGAGGGGAGAAAAGAAATAGATTGAGTACTTACACACTTAGCAAGTCACGAAAAATGTGAATTATGCAGGCTATCAAAGATAGGCTGGGGTTTATTTCGTAAACCTCTTTGTTTGAAAATATTTTCAAAAAATCTAAGTGTGAGTTGTCTTAATGTGACTGGAAGGAGGCTCTCGCCTCGATCCTGTCCGCGAATTGTTTTTCAACAACTCGAGTGGACAAATCAGATTTTAATTGATCTTCGATATTCTTGTACCGCCTATCGGATCACGACAGCGGTTTAGTGGTTCTGCCCACAAGCAGCTTCCCACTGTATCCACATCTATTACTTTATTTTCAATTTCGTCCACTCCAGGACGTAATCTCATGTTTCCCCTATTATTTTCCTTTCACTTTTGTCATATCCAGGACATCATCTCATCTCATATCTCATCTCAGCGGCTCCTCGAGCCATCCTCAATCTCATCTCATTTCACAAACTGCTCCCACTCAGAAAGCCTAATCTATGATGCCATTCGATATTCCGGGTCACACAGCCCCGTTTCAGACCACTTAGGTCATCCATCAGCCACTGAGACTGATTTTGGTAACGATTCCCAAACCACAAAACCACTTTCACAAAGCACTAACACACAAATCTACGCTAGAGGAATCACCTCACATTGCCCGTAACCGTGGGCGCGGCTGTCCGAACAGTTCATAGGTCTTTGCAAAGATTGCACGCTTTACCTACACGACACGAGCTTACTCCCACACTAGCCAAGTAGGGAGGTTCACGACAAGGCCTTTCCAGATCCTTCTCAGGATAGCACGTTGTCCTATAAATAGGTTCTCTCTCTCAACCAAGTACCATGAACTCATTTCCTATACTCAGTGACGGGGATATATCGCCCTCTTGTCACCCAACGGCTCCCACATTTATTAGCAACCGAAAACCATCCTGGGAACACTAATTACTCAGCCAGGGGTGTCCCATTCCACCCATATGGTCGCACTGTGAGATGCTCGGATGAAATTCCCCAAGAAAACGGTCCTTATATGCGAATACAAAGTGCCATCACACAGGCGACCGCTTTGCACCGCAAATTTTCGCAAATAAATTTTGTTTCGCAATTTTGTCGACATCTCATGTCAGGTTTTTAAACCTTTGGAAACCTTAATTTTCCCCATCAGCAAACAATAGTGATAAATAGTGATGTGGGTGAAACCATCAGAATCCATGCTCAAAGAGCATGGTTACCGTGGTACTATGAGGTGGAGCGACAAGGAATAGGGTTCAACATCCTACCGGATTTATGCAACTACTAGGGAGGTCCGTCGGTTTGATGCACAAACCGAGGCCGATCAATTTAACGTGCACACTAATCATGCAATTTTGCAAATAAAACATTTTAAATTTAGAAGCAATATGATCAAGGAGTAACTTGCCTTAGACTTCGTCTTCAAACTTCACGAGAATCTAACGTCCGACGATTTTCCGAAGCGTCGACTACGCGCGAAATGAGAGAAAAATACACAAAACCCTAGAAATAATATACTATTATTAATAACTACTAGTGCCATAAGGTAGATCTCATTTTTAGAAAAATTTAGAGACTTAAACGGGGTCAATCGAAGTTACGGTTGAAAAGATATGGATTTTAGAAGTTTTGGGATTTTCTGGAATATAGAAAAAGATTAAATGAATTTTGAAAAGAAATTATTTTGTGAACAGTGGCCGACAGGTGGGGCCCTTGGTCAGAGAGAGGAAGAGAGAAGCTGAGAGGTGTGGCCCCCACTTGTCATTGACATAGAGAGGATTGAGAAATAGGGGTCCACATGTCATAGGGGTTCATGTCTAGGAATAATGGGCCCACTTGTCAGTGTGAAAGGAGGGGGTTACTGTGCATGGGTTTATAATAAAAAGGGGCCCACTGTCAGGGAGCTACTGTGCATTTATCCTTTGCATAGGCCCACACGTCATTGGGTGAGGGAGAGGGGTTAAGTGTGGGGTCCAGATGCAGTGACTCAGAGAGAGAGAGAGGAGTGCCGGACGAGGAACAGGAGATGGCCGGCGATCGACGGTGTACGGCGGCCGAGGGGACGCCGGCGAACGGTGGCGAGGGAGGAGTAGTGGCCAACGGGAATGGAACGAGGAGGAGATGTCAAAGAGGGTGGTCGGCTTGGATTGGCCTGATGGGCGGTCGATGACGGCCGGCGACGAGCAACAGGAGTGGCGGAGAGAGAGAAGGATGGAGGCGGCAGCGGCGGAATGCCGGCGGTGGCAGAGTACTTTGGCGGAGAGCGGTTGAGGAGGGAAGCCGAGGAGCTAGGGAAGAAGAGGAGTGGCTCGGATGAGCGGGGTTTGGCACGACGGTGGCTGGCGACGGCGTCCAAAGGCAGCGGCCAGGCGGCACGGTAGATGGCCGTCGCCAGCGACCAAAAGAGCGGTAGAGGAAGGGTTAGGATGGTTCGGGTTTGGGTGCGGAGAGACGACAGGAAGCGAAAGAGGGGGACATTGAGCATTACCGGCGGTGAAGACGAAGGATTGACGACGGCGTCAATGGCGGGTGGCGGCGGCCGATTTGGGGCTTTTCCCCACAGCGGCGCTTGGGTGCAATTGGGGGCTCGGTTGAGCTCGCAAGGAGAGGAGGAGTTCGGTGATGAGGTTAATTTGAGTGCCTAGGCTTCCGGAGCAGCGGATTGGATCAAGGCCGAAGGTTTAATGGCAGCGGAGAGAGAAATTGGAGAGGAAGGGATGACCTAGCTCGGTGGCTCGGTGTATATGCAATGGCGGGGTCTAGAGGTATTTATAGACTGGCGGCGGCGCTAAGCGATGACGGATAGAGGCGGTGGCGAGATTTTTGCGAGGGAGATTTGACTCCGGGGCCGCGAACTTGCTCGGACGTGATGGGACAATAGGGAGCACGGCGACCGTGTCGGCCGGGCAAGAGGAAGGGCGGAATGGGCGTGGCAAGGTGATGGGACGGGTCGAGCAGTTGCGGCTGACCGTGGAGGCTTTGGGAAGAAGATATTTTGCGGGGGAGAGGATTTTTCTCTCAGCGTCGTTTTGTCGAACATGTAAGTGCGTGCTGGGGGAGTCAGAGGAAGAAGACGGCCGTTTGTCGGCCGGTGAGCAGGCGTGCGTCGCGCGGCTGACTGGTGGGCCCGTTCGGTCGGCGACGGAGTGCGGGCTGGCAAGCGAGCCCAAGGAATCAACGAAGGCAGCGGCCGTCCGTTTGCTGGCTCGCGAGCTGTTGTGGCGCGGCTGCTGGGCCGGGAGAGAGGCTGACCGACAGGGCCCGGTTGTCGGTCGCTGTGCGCGTGGGGAGGCAGGCCGTGAGAGTGAAGGGCCGGCGCGGGGAGGAGAGAAAGGAGAGGAGGCCGAGCTAGGCGGGCTGAGGGAGAGAGAAAGGGATGGGGACGGCCCAAAGCCACAGTAATGCTTGTGATTTTCCCAGGAGATTTTTGAAAGGGTGTTTGGAGAATTTGAAAGGATTCTTTGATTTAGAATTTGATGCTTGACTCATAAATATTCTCAGGAATTCTAATAAGGGGATTTCAAAGGGGGACTCTGACATTTATATATATATATATATATATATATATATATATATATATATATATATATATATATATATATATATATATATATATATTTATTTATTTATTTATTTGAAAGGGAGGTCTAGAGAGTGTCTTTGAATGGGCAAATTGGAGATTTAAATTTGGATTTGAGATTTGGACTTCTACGACTTTTGGGAATTTTGAGAGGGGTCTCTGTGGCTTGGTTTTGAGCATTTATTCATATTTTTTTTGGGAGGTTATCTGAAAAAGGAAACAGAGGGGATCAAGGAGGGGTTTTGGATTGAAATTTTGATTTAACTCTGGGATTTGATTTTCAAGGAGTTCCAAAAAGGGCTTTTAATTAAGAGGTGAATATATATATATATATATATATATATATATATATATATATATATATATATATATATATCACACACACACATATGTATATGCATATTTATACACACACACATACATAGATACTTCTGAAATGAGTTGATTTCTGAGGAGGCTCTAGGGAGGGTTTCAGAGAGGATTCGATCCTCGATAGAAATTTTTGATTAGGAAATTTAAGAAGGATCTCGAGGGAATTTTAGAATTCAATTTAATTCTTGGGATTTGAGGGTTTTAGAAATAAATTTGGCAGATTTTGGGAAGGGAGTCTTCGATGGAATTCAGAGTTTTTCGAGGGGAACAAAATGAGGAGATTTTAGATAGAGGGCTTCAAAGGCAACTGTCGAAGGGTTTTTATTGCAAGGCTTCGAATTGCAAAATTCGAACCCGAGTACAGAGAATTTTTGGGAGGAGTGAATTAAGGGTATTTTAATCAAAGGCTTCCGAAGGGATTTCAAAGGGGGTTTAGATTTTGAATTTTTCCCAGGAAGTTTTGAGAGAGACAGTCGAATTGTAAAATTCGAGTCTCGGATTTTAGGAGAGAGTTTGGGACCGAGGTTTTTAGGGTTTCTGTGGGCACCCTGGAAGTGCATTATGGAGAGTAATTATTATGACAACGCGAAATATCTAGATGGATGGGGTCTCGAATAAAAACCGAATAAATGCAGTAACCATCCATCCTCATCGCAGTCTTGCCATAATCTTTACCCACTCACAATACAAATCCAACGCGCCGAATTCAGAAATAAAGAGATATTTAGAGAGTTGATTCACCAGTCCCAAACGGCGAAGTGTGCCCGTCAAACCACATGAAGGTGGCGACCAAACACGATACACACTTCTGGGGACATGGTCTACGGTTGAACCAACATCTATGTATCTCATCATTTCTAAATTCATATTCATGTTCCGCTAGTTCCTAAGAAAGTGACTAACTTCACACTTTCATCGCAAGCAATTGATAAACATTACAAGTACTCTAAATATGGATAAACGAGCAGCAGAGTTATATATATTACATAGAGGGCTTACACCCTAATTCATCACAAAGTAACCCAAAAGATAGCAGCGAAAAAATATAAACATAAAAGATAAAACCAGTAGTGCCAAACCAAACCACAGGGCAACCGACTGGGGATAGAGCATAACTTCAACTACACATTATCCTCGCCACCTTCGGCGGGATAATAGTAGATCACATCAATGTCGTCGACATCCTCACTTGAAAGATATGCAGCGTGAGTACAACAAGTACTTAGCTAGGCTTATATAATAATAATAGAACAAAGGGGTAATGCTAGTATCTATATCAAGGAGTATGGCTATGTCGATCTGATTTTGTATAAAGCTGATTTTATTGAGCAAGTAATACATTTAAAACATAAGCAACTGCGAAATAGCTCAATCTGAAAATTTAGGACAGCAAGCTTATAGTTCTGAAATGGAAGTAAAAATGAGCACAATCCCATGCTCTAACATCAACAATGGCCCACCATTGCCCAAAATAATTATGCTACATAAGCATACCATCTTTCATGGCTAAAACCAAGCCATATTTAACATCAAGCCTCTTATATAAACCTATCCATCCATGACTATCCTAAGTCATGGTATAACAACATAATCCCATAACCACATATCCCAAGTTGGATGCTAACATGAGTAACTAACACATCAAGCGATCGTCCTGTAACCGTGGACACGGCTATTCGAATAGTTCTTGCTCTGATCAGAGGTGTAAATCTTTACCCACACGATGTGATAGAAGCCAAACGGCTACACTCTAGTTTGATCCATACTTGCCGGTACCCACACTCTACACATTGAGTGCGGACTAGAGGTCACAACACAATCTTTTGCACGCTTAGCCCCAACCACCTAAACCACGTCTGGGCCCCCGACGACTTAGTCGTGCGTGTGTGGTGACTAAGGCGGGCTCACCGTCGCGGGAGGCACCTCCGGCCAAAACCAGGCGCGCTCGAGGCCCTCCAAAGGAAAAACCATCCTCACGACTGATGGACGGGCGTAGATGGCCACAACCTCCCGTGCTACTTAGTTAAGCCGTCCCATTCCCGGCGTGTGGAAGTACGTAGGGTGCTTGAATAGACGTCAACATGTTCGGTCCTTAACGACCCAGACGGAGCTACGTGCATCGAGAAAACATCATCCCGTCATCGCCCTATCATCCGTCCAAGTCAAACATATTCTTAATTATAAATCAAAAGTTATTCTTTTCAAGTTTTAACCCATCCATTCGGATTAAACTAGTTTTGAACCGATAGCTCCATCTATCGGATTTTTCTAGGTCTAGAAATAAACATGGCTAAGCATTCAATAAAATAAAAGCATCCTAAAGTCCTTAACCAGGGGTGACAAGGTATAAACATGGAATCAACAACCAAGGAATGGAAATGCATACAATTGGGTAATCTTGACTCTACTCGTTTTTCCCATTTTAAATAGACCGTAACATGCATATAGATATTGCTTTCACAAACAAATCAATTTATTGAAAATATGGGTTCAATATGCTTAGATGCTTGCCTTGCTACAGCGATGGTTCACACTCAACTTCAGGTTCTTGCTCCACGTACTCCGAATTGTCTGAATCTACCGATAAAAGCAAATATGCAAATAAGAATCAAATAAACATGTTTATGCAAAAAGCCCAATTAATTATGAAATAAATACAGTAGGTAGGACACATTCTAAAGTGAATTTTAGTGAAACAATCATTCCAAAATCTTTTACGGTTTAGGAGATACAAAAATAATAAGCCATATACGCTGAAAATAGCAGATCTGTAATTAATTTGTACTCCCTTAGGGTATCACAAGTAACTTGCATTCCAAAATAGGATTTTACAAGTGCGAGTATTTTTATGTGAAATTACATATCCTACTGGTTCCAGTAAAATTAGATTCACTGGATTTTGATTTAAAATGATTTAGTTGTGAATTTTACAAGTTTATCAAAAAGAAAGGTTAGAATTTACTTAGGCTTACTTTGGGAGGTAGTTTTGTCAAATATAAATTGTCCACAGTAAGGTTACAATTTTCTGAGTTAAAAAAAATTAGTTTTACATTTTTAGCAATTAGGATGAATTTTCTAGAAATTTATAAACTTCTAGGTTATAAAGAGGTATACATAAGGTATTTTCATTTTTAGAGAAAAATCTTACACAGAAGTCCTCACTTTTTATTTTACAACATTAAAGAGAACATTTTTATGAATCCAGAGAAATTTGGTTCACCTCAAAAGGAGTTATAATGGATTTTATAGAAATATTCCAATTTCCTAGGCACAAAATAGGATATTTTTGCTTCACATTATTTTATAGATATTTTCTGTACAGAAGTGATCATATTTTATTTGACAGTATTAAAGTTTACAAATTTACAGAACTAACAAAATCAGTTTCACTCAGAAAGGAGTTAAAATTAATTACTTATTAATTTTTGAAGTTTACCCATTTTCCAGTTATGCAATAAATCAAATGTTTGTTTTTCTCGGATTTTCTTTTATCTCTTTTTCTCTTACAGGTGGGGCTAGTGCACCATAGAGACAGAGCAGGGGAGGCGCAGATAGACTGGGCCGCCGGCTCTGTTCGCCGGCGCCGGCGGCGAACGGCGGCTCAGTTGCCGGTGTGGCGAAAAGAGAAAAAGAAGAGGAGTTTACGGCGAACACATCGATGGTCTTCTCATCGCTGGCGGTGGCCGGAGCTAGGCACCGTGGCGGCGCAAGCGGGGAAACATCTCGGGATGGCATGTAAAAAGGAGCTACTGCTCGATTCTTTCCAAATCCATGCATGCATGTGGTTATATAGAGTACCAGGGTGCTCACCAAGGCTCGTGCTGGTCTTGGCAAAGCCGGGACAGCAATGGCGACGGCGGAACTAGTCCGGCGGCGGCGGAAACCTTTGGGGTCGCGTCGTTGGCTTGCTTCCGCTGTCTTGCGGTTAAGGTAAGGCGTCTAACCGGTCAGGGACTTCATAGAGGCGGTTCCAGTGTAAGGAATCGAAGCGAGGCTCACTAGAGAAAAAGAAATTGACGGCGGCGGCAGGCGGCCGGACTTGGGGAAGACGGAGGCCGATCTCCTTGCTCGGGGCTTCGCAGTCCGATTCCTTCGATTAGCGGGCTTCTGGAGGCGAGGCGACGACGCTGGCGAGCTGGCTCGGTCGGCGGTGTACTGGATCGGCTGGAACGACGACGGTGTCACGGCGGCGGTTCTGTAGAGCAGAGACAAAGCACGGCGGCGCCACGGCGACTTCGGCCAGCAAACCTGGGACGGCTAAGTGCAAAAATGGAACGATCAAAGCTTGTAGATCACGTTCCCGGGGTCAAGAAGGGATGGAACTCACTGGAGCTAGCTCGAGCTCGGTCGAACACTCTCGGCAGCAGGGAGGATGAGGCTAGCGCCGGTGATCCTTGGGGTTTCCGTCGGTTTCCTCGGTAGGAACGTGGAGAGGATGAGAAAGAGACTCGGCTGGCTAAAATTGAGGCGAAAAGGTCGAGGTTTCCAGTGGTTGAGCTCATCTCTATGCCTCTGTGTGCTGTGAGGGAGAGGAAGAAGGAGGCAGTGACACGTCTGGCATGCAGTTGCTGAGTTGCTCTAGTGCTACAGTATTCATGGGGTATTTACTAAAGTGATAAAATCATGCAGCTAACTCCCTAATCTAGCTGATTTGAGGGATTTTATTGGGGTACTTACTGAAGTGATAAAAATCATGTAAAATTTACAGTGGATTAATTATGTGGGATAGTGTTTACAGGAATTTTTCCATAATTTTATGTTTGACCAATCATTTTTAGAAATTCCTTAGGCTATACAAATGCATATGCATCCTATTATGAAAGTGCACTTTAACATCCAAAAACAATTCAAAAGAAAGCCTGCACATGAAAAGATACTTAATTTATTTATCTCTATATTTTTATGTCAAACTTTTATCTATACATATTTAGTCATATTATATTTTCTGTTACTTGTAAATTATCTCTTGAAATTAAATCTAGGGCTGTGATAGCTTCAAGGGGGTTCAGACTGAGATCTACGGCACTTAATCCTTAAGCACACACAAAAAGCCAAAATTTTTTTAAAATTAGGGTTTTTACTAAAATAGTTTTTAACGGCCCGGAAACCGGAGCGTTACAATCATACGACGTTGTGTCATGTGAGGTGGAGGGAGCTGCAAAGGGGAAGGTGTGCTCATTGAATACAACATGGCAAGAGATGATGATGCAACGAGTGGAGAGATCCATGTTGTGGTAGCCGCGGTGATTTGCCAGGTATCCGAGGAAGACACAGGCTGTTGAGCGCGGCGAGAGTTTGTGTGGGGCAGTGGATGCAAGATTGGGGTAGCATTGGCATCCGAAAACAAGCATGTGGTTGTAGGAAGGCGGTGTTTTGTAGAGAGCTTCATACGTGGTAGTGTGCGCGACTGCTTTTGTGGGGAGAAGGTTGAGTGTGTGCGTGGCCGCATGGAGGGCTTCGACCTAGAAGGACAAAGGTAGGTGGGCTTGGAAAAGGAGGGACCGGACAACGTTCTTCGTCGTGTGGGTCATTCTCTCAGCTTTGCCGTTTTGCTGTGAGATGTAGGGGCATGAGAAGCGAAGGTGGATGCTGTATATGGCAGCAAGGCGGCGCAAAGAGGAGTTGCCAAACTCCCTTCCATTATCTCACTAGATGGCTCGAATAGGAGAAGAGAATTGTGTTTGTGTGTAGGAGTGAAAGTTGGAGAGTTTTACTAAAACTTCAGTGTCGGAGGATGAAACCTCGACTGTGGGAAGTCCGGAGACCCTCCTTTTGAGATTCGGCCAGGGGAGTAGTTCTCAGGCGAAGTCGGCGTCAGTCGGATCAGCAGTACGATGGATCGGCGCTAGAAGAAGGGCCCGGGCTGAGAGATCAATAGGTTCGGACCGTCCGATTCGGGATCGGACCGTCCGAACCGTTGGCGCTAGAAAGAGGGCCCGGGCTGAGAGAGAGAGGTTCGGACCGTCCAACTGCGGATCGGACCGTCCAAACCGTGACAACCGCGCGTAAGAGGGACAGGAGACGTTTAGACAGGTTCGGGCCGCCGGAGCGTAATACCCTACTCCTGTGTGTTTTCGACTATCAGAGAGAGAGAGGAATGCGGGTCGGAGTTTACAAGGAGGACCCCTGGGAGCTCGGAAGCTCACCGGGGACTTGAGGCAGAGAGAGAGCTTTGTTGTCTATCGCTGGAGCTTGAGCTGCTTCCCTTCGTCTGCGGCATGGATCCTCCTTTATAGAGCCCAGGGGAGTCCACAGTGCTGAGCTTGCATATGCGCAGAGAGAGAGGGAGAGAGAGGGAGCTAGTATGCTACGTCTTGTCGTCCTTGTCCACGCCCGTCCACCGCGCCGCGCTGGAGGAGAGTCCACACCGGAGTTGGAGGAACGTCCCGTCGCTCCCGTCCGCCTGCGATGCCTGCGCCGGAGTTGGTACTGCTCGTCTGGTCACACTCGGTCAGCACGTCGCCGTGAGCGGATGGAGCATGGAGATGGGACGGCGCCTGCCTCCGCTGCCGGAGCGTGGACATCCGGAGCCTTCTTAGTCAAAAGCGCTCTGCCTGTACAGTGAGAAGATGGAGCGGAGAGATGTGACGGCGCACGCCTCTGCCGCCTGGTCGTGGAAAAAAGGGGCCTGCACAGTCAAAAGTCTTCTGACTGCACGGTCGGATGTCCACGGGGGGCTATCGGGAGACGCCCACACGTGGCAGAGTAGTTGGCAAGTTGGTCCGCGGAGTCCTTCCAGTGAATCGGCATTGGCAGTCGGTAGTCGGCTGTCGGGCCCGGGTAGTCGGCAGTCGGCCCCGGGCCCGGGCATCGGCATGACGACGCCCCGGGAGCGAGGCCTGAGGCCGATGGAGATGGCGTCCCAGGGCCGATAGGGCACCACCCGGACTTAGCCGTCTCCTCTGTAGAATGTGGGCCCGGAGGATCTCCGACGTGGCCGGGAATCCACGCGTCCCCACCGAATGTGGGGCCCCCAGTCCCATTTCGCCGACATTCGGATTTTTGCCGTAGTGGGGAAGTCCATAAGAAGTGAGTGAAATCATCCATGAACAGAAGATAATACTTGTATCCAGACACACTTGACACAAGGGAGGTCCAAACATCACAATGAATCAATTCAAAGGGAACATTGGTTCGAGTAGTTGATAAATAAAATGGGAGGCGAACATGATGCCCTAATTGACACGCATGACAGAGCGTGGATCTATTATTGGAATTGCAGGGAATGCCGGAGGAGCTAGCTAGGCGCTGGAGAGCTTGGTTGCTAGGATGCCCGAGCCACTAATGCCAAATGTTGGTAGATTCGAGGCAGCGAGGAAGGCATACGGGGAGATCGGCTGGTTGGATGGAGGCGGTGACAGGATAGGATAGAGCTCTCCAAAGCTATTGTACAGAAGGATGGGAACCCTGGTCTTGAGATCCTTCACGGTGAAACCAAATGGGTCAAATTCTATGGAAACAAGATTGTCTATGGTGAACTTGCAAACAGAGACAAGATTTTTAAGAATTTTAGGAGTGACCAAAATGTTGCGAAGGTGCAAAGGGTGAGAAGATGTGGGAAGGTGATAATCTCCGGTTGCAATGACAGGAAGAGAGGCGCCGTTGCCAACAATTATGCGTGTATAGGGGGAAGGGTTGGGAGAAATGGAGATGTTATCGGAGCCAGAAGACATATAAGTTGAGGCGCCGGTGTTCATGTACCACTGATCGGCCGGTTGCTGGAGCGTCATGGCGTTGAGCAAGTTGACGAGGCCGGTGGCGTCCCAAGCTAGAGTGCCAGGTGCACCAATGTTGGAGGCGGTGCTGTAGTCGAGCTGCAGCTGGGACGGCGCCTGGTGTGGCATGGCTTGCATCGGCATGGTGACAGTGGGAACTAGGGCTGATGAACACCCATGTGAGCATGGGGAGAAGGTCGTAATGTGAAACCGAGCCGTGGGCCGAGGAGACCAGCGGTAGGCCACAGCTAGATTTGGTCTGTCCACGGGTTCCAGTGAGGCTGGGGGGAGGGGGTAGAGGCGAGGGGCCACCATTGCTGTAGGAGCCGCCGTCGCCATTCCCCTTGTTGCCGCCATTTCCCTTCCCCTTGCCTTTCTTGTCGGAGTTGGAGTTGCGAGAGCCACCCCCGTTGTCCTGTGCCAGGTTGGAGGAGGAGCGTGCATTAGCGAGGAGCGTGGTCGCCTCGGCCGCAAGGTCGTGGGCGTCGTCGTTGAGCTCGTCAAGGAGGAGGAGTGAGCGGGCCTGAATAAAGGACGGAAAGGGTTGCATCATCGGGAGCAAGGCTGATAGGTGCTTGTGCTTGGGGTTGAGTCCCTTGATCATGGTTAGAACAAGGGTCTGATTAGGGATGGGTTGGTCGACGTCCTAGAGGGAGTCGGACATTGTCTTCAGCTTGTGGCAGTGGTCCATGGCTGTCAGATCGCCTTGGACCAGACTGGAGAATTCAGCCTGTAGGTAGATAGCCCTAGTGGTCTTGTTGTCGGGGAACAGATTCTCCACATGGAGGTCGCCGTGCCGACGGGTGCCATGACAATGTCAAGGATCTCCTGGGAGATGGAGCTGTAGATTCAAGAGAGGACGGTGTAGTCCATGCAGCGCCAATCAGTGTCAGCGACGCCAGGAGCCGCCAGCGAGAGGTGGTTCTACAGGTTGAACTTGCCAATGGCGAGCTCGAACAGGGTGCGCCCAGTGGGTGTAGTTGGACTTGGCGAAGTCGAGGGTGATCGGCACTAGAGACTTGATGTGGACGCCGATGGCCTAGACCAGAGTTGCGTGCGTGTGGCCTTGGCGGCAGCTTCGGCGGCCGCCGCAGCATTGGTGGCAGCAGCAGCGGAGGTGGCCAGATCCTCAGGGGCAACCTTGGTGGTGTGGGGATACGGAAGCGAGAAAATAAGGGATCAAGAGGTTAGGCTGATACCATGTGAGAGTGAATTTGGGAGAAGCCACACAGGAAGGTGGCGTATTCCATTTAATATATAGCGAAGGTTACAACCGCAGTAGACTCGGTACACAGCTAAAGACTAGGTATATGTGGACGAGGTTCACGGGCTGCTAACAACCAGGCTAACAAACATTCCGAAGATATCTCAGCTATACAAACAATCATGCTAACACTTATTATAAAACGTCACTCATTTGTGATTGAAGGGAGTAGGAGTACTTAGAGATGCGAGTGGGCCTACTGATTGACCTGTTCTATTTTAATTTGGGATATGGTGGGATGTATAGCATCCCCATTCCCGCTCAACCTTCAGTTGGCCATGGTGCACTCGACGTTGTTGGCCGGGGTGCCGCCATGCGAGCAGGTCACCGTCGGCGACGATGCATCTGACAACGGCGGAGTGGAGGCGACAGAGCTGTATCCGGTCATGAAGTATGTCACTGTCGAGGAGTACATCAACGGCCTTATGTGATGATATTCATTTGTCGAGCCAATGATCAATGCATGTTATGTAGTTGCTGGGTTTATGAGATCATGACCAATAACATATATATAAGCATGCCATTATTTGCTTTTTCTTTAATAAAATATGTATGTACCGTTGTTTGTTATGCAGAACGCTTTCTTAATAAAACTAGATAAAAACCCCACACGTTGCTATGAAAAGCTGCATTATAATGATAAACATAAGGTGCCGGATGGATTTATTTACATCTAGATAGTTTGACTTTAATGTGTATTCTATAATTTACACATGCATCAAAATGTTAATTAAAAATAGTTAAAGATGTGGTTCCATGACGGAGGAGACATAATTTTCTCAGAAATTAATCATCCAATGGCTAAACATACTTAAGGTGATGTAGTTTTTAAGAAAGAGAATTAACGACCATCCAATCTTTCAATCGACTAGGTTAAATACTCGAGATCGATGCTTTAGATAAACAATTTGTTTTAATCTCCCAAACTAGTCATTGGGACGAAATCTCCTTTCATAGTGCACTACCGGTCCGACCGCCCATGGTCGGCCGGTTAGACTAGCCACCAATACAACGGCTAGAAAACTAGTCGTTGTCTATCACATCAACAATCTTGATCTAACCGCTCCTAGTTGAGTGTACTAAATAATGTATTATTAGTGTACTAAATATGTGATATCCCACATATAGGATATATATCTCGACAGAAACACCACATACCCACTCATATACAGAAACATGGATAGAGTCTAGAACCGATAAGGAAGAAGTCACCGATGAGGATATAAGACCTAGTCCTATTCGGATCCAACCAAGATTGCTCGGATCGTATCCTAATTAACTTATCTCCTAAGTTCTATTTAGACAAGGGGCAACCTAGGAGTATAAATACAAAGGCCTTATAGGAGAGGAAGAGAGCCTCTCGAGTTTACAATCGAGGCAAGTCAATACAAGCCATATCCTATCTTGTCGAGTCGGCATCTGGGGATGCCGACAACATCAGTAAGCCACCAACCACCTGACCAGGACTCTCGCGATATAGTCGTAGGTTAGACTAGGATTTCTACCCCTATTCTTTATGCTCATAAGATTGATATAGTAGAAACGCTGGTCACCGGCTAAATAGGGAATAGTGCTATTTATTACCTAATCAAGGGGCTAAAACCTATATAAAAATTTCTGTCTCCCTTGCTCTCACTACATCTTCGTTTGTATACTCATATCAGCATTACTCTGTATACACAAATATACTATATATATACAGATACTTAGTTGGAATATTATCCATGGACAGCTCATTCTAGCAGAGGTAGGCCCTGGCGGCTTTGGATCGCCACCACGTTAGGACTTAACCTTGATGATATGAGACTTGGCTTAAAGTACACGGTCAATAGAGATACCTTGGTGGCGTTTTCGCCGATATGATGCACAAACTCATTCATTCCCCCAAACCAAAACTCATCAAGTATCAAGTGGTGGTCTTCATCATCTACACCTGAATTCAAACATGCCAGTAAATTTAGCCGACGAAACTTGGGTGGCGTGCGCCCCCCGCCGAAACGCCACATGCATGCATGGACAGATCGAAATTACAGAGCACGTAGCAGAGCATCCACCTCTTGATGCCGGTCGTTTCCGGGGGCCATTTGGTACACGACGGCCGGTGACCATCAACCGTTGGACCCATGCGTTGCTGTTATATATATATATGGGCGCGAGAGGCTAGCTAGCTAGTTATACATATATACACACACATCGCACTAGCTAAATATAAAGCTAGCTAATCAAGGGAGAAGAAATTAAGATGGCGAGTAGGATTCTGGTGATCGGAGGGACGGGTATGATCGGGCAGCACCTCGTGGCGGCAAGCCTCAACGCCGGCCACCCCACGGCCGTGCTCGTCCGTCCGGCCACCGCTGCCGCCGGCGCCACCGACCCCGTCAAGGCCAAGCTCCTGGAGACTCTCCGTAACAACGGGGCCAGCCATGTCTTGGTAGGCGCCTAGCTAGTCCAAAACTCGTTATTACTGTATGTCGTCGGATTAATTAACTTTGGTTGACTGATACACGTACATACGTTAATCGAAGTATATGTCTACTGCATGCATGCATGCATCCTGCAGGGGGACGTCAACGACCGCGAGAGCCTGGTGGCGGCGATCAAGCAGGCCGACGTGGTGATCTCCGCCGTCGGCCACACTTCGCCGGAGGAGGTGGAGAGCCTGCAGCTTAACATCATGGCGGCAATCCAGGATGCCGGCAATGTCAAGGTACTATATACTCCTGTATCTAGCTAGCTACTTCCTCCATCCAAAATATAACAACCTCTACGGATGGACTCATGTATTAAGTAAATAGGTGAAATTAAATAGAGAAATATTATAATGAGTTGAGAAAAAAAATGTGAAGAAATTAAATAGGAGATAATTGTGATTGGTTGATATCAGAGGATATGTCACTACTACAAAACCTGACATCCGTTGCGGGACAAATTTTGAAGGCTGGAATTTGCTTTGTTTTAGAATGGAAGGAGTAGTAATTTCTTGCGAGTTGAGAGTCAACACATGTCATACACCTATGCTATCTGGTGAGAAATATTTTTTTTGGCTTGCTTTTCACGGTTTTTTTGTAACTTTTACAGTAATGTCATGTTAAGATAAGTTTTAGAGTCTAATAAATTTATAAGATTACGAAAATATTTTTAATAAAAAAATACATACCATGTTTTATGTTTTTAAACTAAGTATGTTAGAAGTTATTGATATAGTCAAAATTTCAAAAGTTTAGTTGGATCTTATCCAAACCATCGAGCACTAATTTTAACTGCAAGGAATATTAGTTGAGTTCATTCCAAACTATTGACAGGGCCGGCTCTATAATTTCGAGGGCCTTGGGCAAACTTGGTGCTATGGGCCCTTTAGATTAATTATTATTTTACTTGCAAAATATATTTTATAAACTATTCATCCTCTAAAGTGACACAAATGAATTTTACTAACATGATAAACCAAGTAATAACTAGTAAGAGTTAACTTGCAATATGGTCTTAATTCTTCATAAATTATGTTGGTAGTACTATTGAAAAACTAAAAGAACAACAATATAATAGTAGTATGAATACATCAAATAAGAACTAAACTTCAATGACTGCATTGCCGCTTCAAAGAGGACACAACAAATAAAGAACATTCTAACACCTGAAATTACTGAGGAAAATAAAGAACAAGAACGAAAACAATAATATGCTAACTAATAGATTATCATCATCTATAAGTATTTATAAGTTAAGGAACAGCCTAATTTTTACTAATTAAATAAATGCAAAAATCAATACTCATAAGCACAAACTTGTAGAGATAATTAATAAACCATATTGAGTTGGGCTCCCTCCCTGCTTGAGCCCTAGGTGGTCACACCCTCCTGCCTAGACCCAGAGCTGGCCTTGAGTATTGATTATTGAATTAAGTGATGCAATTCCAACGAAGGATGGTAAACAAAAAACCCATGCAGAGATTCATGCCATCCGAATATGGCTGCAATGTGGAGCTAGCAGAGCAGATGTTGGAGCCGGCAAGAAGCATTGTAAGAGCCAAGCTTCGTGTCCGCGAAGCTCTAAGAGCTTCGGGGATTCCTCACACCATCATATGCAGTAACTGGATTCATGGTTTCTTGCTGCCCAAGGCTGGAGACCCTGAAGCTGATGGCCCCCCAGTCACTAGAACAACCATCTACGGTGATGGTAAACACCAAGGTTGGTCTGATTTAATACATGCATGAAATATGATAACATTTTAGAGGCCTCCCATGCTGTTTTTACTTAAACAAATGATAACATCATTCTGTTATTGTCTTAAAATGAACGATAGAGCTCTTGTCCTTGTTGCCTCTAAAACAAGATTTCATCATCTATGTACACCGGTATAACTATGGCTAGCTACAACTATTAATCAATTAAAATTTGAAAAACTCTTCAAGATAATTTCAGTCAAAATAGTGATGAAACTGATCAATCTCTCTATATATGTATGTGCTTGATGTATCAAAAACACAACAGCGATGTTTGTGAATGAAAAGGATATCAGCACGCTGGCTATCAAAGCCGTCAATGACCCACGAACACTAAACAAGGTACTATATGTGCGGCCACTTGTGAATTTGTGCTCTCTCGATCAACTCGTCTATCTGTGGGAGAGGAAAATCGGCAAGAACCTCAAGAAATGCTATGTGCCCGAGGAAAGAACTCGTGAAGAAAATCCAAGGTATGACAAGGTTATTAATTAATTAGGAACTAGCTTGGGATGTACAAGAGAGCCGAGTTATTGACCTGTTATACTTTGATTTGGGATGGTGGATGTGCATAGTATCCCCATTCCCACTCAACTTTCAGTTGGCAATGGTGCACTCGACGTTGTTGGCTAGGGCGCCATCGTGCAAGAAGAACACCATCGGCGGCGATGCATTCGACGACAATGGAGTGGAGGCGACGGAGCTGTATCCAGACATGAAGTTTGTCACCGTCGAGGAGTACATCAATGGCCTTATATGATGATATTCATTGATCGAGCCGATCGATCAAATGCATTTTAGTTTGTTGTGTTTCTCTGTGTCTTAAGATCAATATATAAGTCAGGTTTGCCATTATTTGAGTAACATACCAAAGAAATTGTAAAGAAATAAAAGTGATATATGAAAAGTGGGAGGCAATGAGGCAATGAAAATACATCTCTTATGCTAGCATAACAGCATGTTTTGATTGAGCTTTTGTATTTTCATACTGGGAACCATAATTGCCATTTCAAATTTTGAAGGAACTCTTCAGAGGAATAAAAATCCAAGAAAATTCCCTTAGACACTAAACTATATCAATCAACCACTGTGATTTTCACTGAATTTTATCAATTCAATAAGTGTCTCAAATAAATACTCTTAACTAAGCAAAATATGGAAAACTTTCACCTGCAGACAGCCTATTTGATATTTTTTCCAGAATTAATCCATCAATCACCTTCTCACCAAAATTTACCAGACCTGTATTAGATTGTGAACTAATTACAGTAAAAATTTCAGTACAATCTTCACAAAGCTTGAACATAAAATAATAGGACAAAGCTCACTGACTCAGACTAGTGCACAGCAGAAACTGAAATTTGGCCGAATTTTGCCATTTTCCCCAGAGAAATCTACAAGTTCCACAACTTTGAAAATTTGGCACAGAAGCCTCCACATAGTGGACTGTCTCCAGTAAAAATTTCAATGCCTTCTTCACCAAACTCACACATAAAATAACAGGCCAAGTCTCACTAACTCAGGTAGGTGTACAGAGGAGGATGATTTTTAGCCTAAATTTGTAATTTCACCAGGAAATATCTACAAGTCACCTAAGCCTGAAACTTGGCACAAAGTTGGACAATACCACCCACTACTCACAAAAATTTTTCCATGAATTGATTCACACAGTAACCAAGCAAAATGACTGGACAAATGTAGCCCTCAACTACTCTATTTACACTTAGCCTCTGGAAACTTGCTCTCTGTTATTTCATTGCCAAGCAGGTCCCAGCCACCATGGGCCCCATCTGTCGGTCACAGGCATCCTCCAACCTGGCCCCACATGCAGAACCCGCGCGCCATGCGCCAGGCCATGCGCCATGCCACCGACCGAGCTCCTCTCCACCTCACCGCGTGGGGAGCTCCGCCATTTAGCCAACCCTCTCGCCCGTCATCTCTCTCACTCGCCCTGGTCCTGTTCCGTGGAGAAGCAAAGGAATCCCACCTCGGGAGCTCCGGGAACAGAGGCATCTTCCTCAGCACCGGCGAGATCCCGACCACCGCACTCCTCCTCCGGTGAGCTTCACCGCAGCCAAACTATGGGAACGTGACCACCTCTAGGTCCCTGATCCATTTTTGCCATCTTCTTTCCCTGTCTTCAAGGTTGAAGACGACGCGTCGCGCACTGGCTCCGGCGACCGCCGCCACGGCATAGCGGCGTTCTCGTTGACCGAGGCGAGATCAGCGTCAATCTTTGGACAGCAGCGTCGCAACCCCAAGGGAAGCCCAAGGCCAGAGCACGGGAAGCCGCCGAGCTCCGAGGCACTAGATCCACTTCTTCTTCCTCTCCGCCGGCCGCCGTGCCCCCTTTCTGTTTTCTCTAGCCACGGTGAGTCATACCTCGATTCCTCGCGTCTGTACCAACCTCAGCACCTCACTAAGCCAACGCCTACTTCTTTTCTTTGGATCTTGGCCCAGATCCGGCTATCGACGAGTACCCGAAGCACTCCGTCATCGCTGGACCTCTCACGGAGCAACCATAGTCGTTCCAGCTTCACCGAGCCACGCAACACCCTCGGTGAGCATCCATGGCGCCTTAAACACCACATACATGCATTGCTTTGACCTAGATTGAGACATGCATATGCACGCCGAACCATGCCGCCGCCTCCACCGTCGTCACCATCGATTCCGGTCACCATTGAGGCCAAGAAAGCCACTAATAGCTGCGCCTGGAACCCCTCTGCCTTTTCTCTTTTGGTAGCTCGGCGAGATCTGTCACCGTTCGCTGTCACCGCCGTCGCGAAGTTCGTCGGCCACGCGTGCCGTTGCGAGCTCTGTCCCAAGCCGCTGACGAGCGGGCCCCACTGTGGTTAGCGTGTGAGGACCGCTGTCAACAAAGATTTAAAACTCCCAAGGTCTTTTTAGCAAAAGTACCAGTCACTGACGAGTGGACCTAGGACCTAAATGTAATAACTAAAAACAAAAGTACCAGTCCTTTTGCACGTGTGAGTGGACCTCTCACACGTGCAAAAGGACTGCGGGTTGATTTCTGAAAAACCCGAGTATATTTTTGCAAAAGTTATTACACTGACATGTGGGCCCCATCCTTTATAAAATCCAAAAAAAATAAAAGAAATGGATAAAAGACTTTCTGATGAACTAGAAAATAGGCATAAACTTGTAAAAATTGTAGAAAATTCATTCTAACTTCAAATTGAGTGAAACCAATTTTGTTGGTTTTGTAATTTTGTTCTTTACAATCTGGTAAATTAAAAAGTGGCACTTTCTGTACAAAAAACTTGACTAAAAATTATGAGAATAAAAAAAGGTGAAAATAGGACTTTTAACTAGAAAATTCATAAGAAAATCATTCTAGCTTAGAAAAATGTCAAACCAATTTTGTAATTCTTAGAAAAATGTATACTTTTCATTTATAAACTCATTTTGCACAGAATTAAGCCACAAATAATCAGTACACTTTATACTCTTAAAAGGACACATAAAACTTGTAAAAATCATATCTCACAGATGGTAAGTGTAAAAATAAAAATAATTTCACCAAAAAGTATCTAAAACCAGTACCAAATCACTACACAAAAATCATACATACTAGAGCATTTTGCATTTTTACATTATTTATTGACTTTGCTTTAACTTTAAAATTTAAAATTAGAAGAAGAGCCTTTGGAATTTGAGGAGGTAGAATTTATTGAGGAACCTGAAGCAAACCTGAACCAAGGCAAGAATCCCACTACCTTTGAATATATTGCTCCTAAATTTTGGGATTATCAATGATTTCATTTTAACTTGCATCGTTATTTTGCTATGTATATTAAATAGATTGTGGGCAATGGTAGTTAATCCCTTTTTTCTGCATAATCCACCTTGAAATATTGATAACCTTCTGCTTGTAACACTAGGATGGGTGAAAGTACTTGTTAAGTGCTTACTACAAGGTATATACTTATATATGTGCTTAGACATGCCTAGTTACTTATAAAATAAGTCATGGCCATCTAATTACGTTTGAAATGGGAATTTATTTACTTCTGATCAGAGATGAATATTTATGATATTTGTGAACTAAAACTGAAGAAAAACCATTTTAAAACTCGCAAGCAAGTGGTACACATATGTGATAATTGTGTATCGATAGGGGGAGTGTTTGCCTGGGTTGCTTAAGGACCGAACTCAGTGTCATTTCTCTTGTTAAACAGTACAACCACATGTGCTAGTATGGGATAGCCATAGTGGATTAAGTTACTTAATGTTTAGCCTTGCATTTTGATAGGCAGAGTAGTATGGGCAGTGTCTACAACGGACCGTACGACTATTCAGAGGAGCTACCTATATCCCGTAACGGAATAGGCGTCTAAGTTTGTCCAATACAATGTTGTGTGCCTCGTGGGGAGCTGGGTAGGCTGCCGCCACGGCGCTGGGTTAAGGCGTGGGCCCGCCACCCACGGCATTGGTTAGCACCCCGATGTGGAATAACACACCTCGTGCTGGTGCAAGGCTAAATGTTAGGTAATGTAAAAGCTGTGTTGTGACCTCTAGACCGCATTCAATGTGTAGAGTGTGGTGGTACCGACAGGTACCGGACAAACTAGAGCGATCATATCATGTGGGTAAAGTTGTACAAACTCTGCAGAGTCAAAACTAATCGGTTAGCCGTGCTTACGGTCATGAGCGGCATGGTTATGTCCATTGAGTATAGATTTCTGTTTTTAAAATGCTTTATGGAATGGGATGGTTGGGCGAAGATTTATACTGATTTATACTCGGTGATTGATGAAATGATGATGGAATGGAGTTGAAGTATTAAGTTGTATTATAGTCTTGCTGCCAAGGAGGGCAGTGAAGTTTTTACTTATGAAAATCGATGCCAGATGTTACTCTATTAGTGTGTTATGCAATTGGATTTATGAATCCCTCTTTTAAATTATTGTGAAATAAAATTGGCTTTATGCAATAAAACTGAGCCTCTTCATACAGCCTTTACCTTGATTACAGCTCATATGTATAGTTAGGTTTAATTGTGGCCTTGCCAGTACCTTGCGTACTGAGTTATATTTTATTTTTGTGAATGCTCCTATAGATCCATGCACAGGTGAAGATGAAGACTTGTATGATGAATGTGTGGGTGAACAGGTTGATCAGGATGGTCCTATCTAAGGGTTTACCCTTAGTCGGTTGCCTGAGGGTTTTCTGGGTAGTCATGCTTCTGATGGACTTACTATTTGGCCCCCGAGGCTTATGTAAACATTAGTTAATATGTATCTGTATCTATACCTTTGTTTAATTAGCTAAATACCCTCCGTATTGGATATTACTTGCTAAGATGAACGTGTGGGACTAGAGCTTTTCTGGGCTAGTCACACATTAGTAAGAATTTAGAAATGATGAGATGCATGGATGTTGATTCAACCGTAGACCATGTCCCCAGAAGTGTGTATCGTGTTTGGTCGGTACCTTCGTGTGTCTTGACGGGCACACTTCGCTGTTTCGAACTGGGGAATCAACTCTCCAAATATCTCTTTATTTCTGAATTTGGCGCGTTGGATTTGTATTATGAATGGGTAAATATTATGGCAAGGCTGCGATGAGGATGGATGGTTACTGCACTTATTTGGTTTTTATTCGAGATCCCATCCGTCTAGATACTTCGCGTTGTCATAGTAATTACTCTCCATAATGCATTTTCGGGGTGCCCACAGCTTGCTTTTTATTTAAGGAAATATGTATCGATTTTGTTAAGAGGGATGCTTTGTTAATAAAATTAGATGATGAACTGCGGAAAAGTTAAATTATATGAAGTCCCTTCATAAAAGGAATGGTTTTTCTTTCTATATGAAGTGTCGGTACCGAGTAGAAATTTCTAGCTAGTACTACTGGCCTAGTCTTTCGAAGGTGCCCATAGGAGTAGGGTGTGCGTTCATATGGGTGAGTGTACACGCATTTATATGAGCGTATGCGTTTGTACTGTGTTTCTCAAAAAAAATTGGATTGGAAAGTTTCGAACCTGAGTATAAATTTTGTTGATTAAGCAGGAAGTTTTGAGCTTTGAAAAATGACAGTTACACTATAATTACAAGATTTTCACCTCAATTTTTGGAATTTTAAATCAATAAAATGAACTTTATGTTGAAACCACAATATATTCTATTCAGAATATATTAACTTTCTTTCACTATAATTACAGACCTTTCAAACATAATATTTACAAATTAAACATATTTTCACTTCATTTAAAGCACAATTATTTAAGCACATTGTTGGACGGCATGAAAGCAAGCAAGATGTTAGTAGAAGGAATGGTCAGAGGTAGAAAGCGATTGGGAAAGACGAGACAAATTTTGATCTAATTTTATCATGGATCAAATTTTCCTATACTAAATCCACTGGTAAATATAAAATTTTGAAATTTCAAAACCTAGCAAGGATATGGAAACCAACCAACTAGGATCCGATTTTAAGAAGTATTCTATTATGTTTCCAAACTTTTTTGCAAAAAAGGAGCAGCCAACTATTATGTTTGACCTTTTGTCTTATTCAAAAATTTAGTACAAATATGCAAAATTATAAATCATACTTAAAATACATTTAATAATAAAATAAGTCACAACAAAAATAAATAATATTTGGGATTGTCTAGTTTTTCAGTTACCTAAAATACCCACATATTTCAATCACTTTTGGATGGCCTAGATCACACCAAGATTCACATAGCAAGAGTACCCTCCCAACCTTATCTCATCTCTCTTCTTGCTCCCATTGCTCACTCGCGCGCCACCCCTGCCTCAGCGCTTGCACCGCCCGTGCCACCGCATCCCCTGGCCCCAGTGTGCCACCCTCGGCCTCGTTGGCACTGAAAGCCACCAATGGTATTGGCAAGGCCTGCCCGACTAGCCTCCTGCGCGTCCCCTCTCCCCGCCTCCCCCCTCTCTGCCTTCCCAAGTGGGTAGGTGAGGAGGTGTCCCTACGCTACCGTCTTCCCTGTCTTTGGCGGTTCGTGTCACCGGAAACGCCACTACCAACCCCACTTTCTAGCTGCTGTAGATCTAATGCCCCTGTCGCAGACCCTACCCACCATCCTCCTCCTGCCATGTACGGCATCAACGTCACTGCCTCACTGCCCACCCGTGTCTATGGCCCACCGCTAGTCCGACATCGCCACGGCCATCCCTCTAAGCCCGAGAGGAAACCACCCTCTCCCCTCCCCTAGCCTTTCCTCCACCCTGACCCCCACCCTGAAACCTAAACCCTAGGTTCTCTGCCAAAGTCCTAATGTCGTTGCCACCATCAGGAAGTCAACGACGCTAGAAGTGAGTCCTCTCTCTCCCCGCTTCTACCTCTCCCCTAGCTGGAGCTTGAACATGACTCCTTAGCCATTAGATTTTCAATCCAATAGCCTCAAATCTCAGTCACCCAAGAACTAGCAAATCTCATAATGTTTAGTTTTTTAATAAGACGAATGGTCAAACGCCATGTCCAAAATTCAACAATGTTATCTCTACTATTATAAAATTCAGGCTGCTTTCAATCATCCTTTGTCCATCGTCCGCATCCTATGCACTATTGCAAATTTGGGTTGGATCAGGATCAGATTGATTGCCAGTGAGCGAAGATAATTTGTCCAAATCTGAATATTTCCCACAGATCCGATACACCAGGATAACGTGCCAGTGGGGTAGGGACGGTGTTGGGCCATTGGCCTCAAGCCATGAATGGCTGCATCGCCCATATGCATCTCACGATTCCTTCAAATTAAACCATAAAGATCTAGATGCGACTACGCATCGGACGTCCGACAAAAGCTAAAACATCGGACGCCTGTCACTACCATAGGATTTGGTCCAACCAACGGTGTCCGTAGGATCGATCCACACCTTTCCCTATAACCCAATCAGCAATCCCACACCTTGAGACCTGAATAAATGGCTAAATGCTAAAGCTCACATCGCTCATCAACTCTCATCCATGCTCCACTCGTCTCTGCATCTATTGCAAATTCCTTAGATGAAACAGAAGACATCCCCATTGCAACAAAAAATTTAAGTTTGGTGCAACAAAACAAAATGCAGTTTGCAGCATAATCTTCCGAAGTAGAAATGTGTGAAACTACTTTGCATGTAAACCACACAATTAGTTCAACATTAAAAAAATTGATGCAACAAATCCAAAAATCATCTGAAACATAACCATACAATAGTGCAACAATTAAAGAAAACCTCTGCAACAATCCAAAAATATTTGCAACATAACCATCAATTAGTGAAACAATTAAAGACAACCTCTACACAACAATCCTAAAATATATTTGCAACAAAAACATTATTGAGAAACATGAAAGAAAACACTATGCAACAAAACCATACACAAAGTGCAACATTTCACAAAAGTTGTTGCAACAGATTGAAAAATTATCCGCAACAAAACCTACTTGGAGGATCCTGTGCATGTCGCAGCAAAGAGGCTCAGCTCCGATGATGAAGCTACAACAGTTAGCTAATGCCATGTCTTTGCCATAACTTCTCATAGCTAGTTTTCACCATTTGCTACCCCTTATCACCTTTGACTTTGGCTTCTCACAAAACATCTATAGATCGAGCTTCAGGCCTTCCGCCACATGCACATATGCATGGTTGGCATCAACTTCTGATATGTGAAGTTCTAGTCCCATTATCTGAAAGCCTCGAGCCCTCAACGGCTAAGAACACACGCTCTACAAGGATGGCCTCATGTGTACCAGGAAGGCACGCATAACCAGCGACTCCATCTAGTACATCGCCGCAACAACGGCATCAGAGGACGCCGTGGCTAGGAGCAAACGGTGGCAAGGGACCTTAGCTACTATGATCCTAAGAGAGAGAGAGAGAGACGGCTACGGTGGCTATGGTTCGCTAGGGCATGAGAAGTGGTATTGCGAATGGATAAGGTTAAGTGATTGGTGAAACGGGATGCTTCTAGACTTTTCTATTCATCTAGTGCTGCTTGTTTGTCAGCATGGTGGAGGTGGGCCATGGGCTTTGTTGGGGCTATTGGATTAGAATGGGCGTGGCCCGCGTGGGGTGGAGCATCCGACAAATCAAGCACCGTCGGATGACCGAAGGCAAGCATTATCGTAAAGATTTGATTCTAGCATCTGTATTAGGGTCTTGAAACAATTTTAAGAAGGTGATATCAAAGTGGTTGGTATTCAATGCTTGAAACTTGCTAAATAGTAAGCATGAAGGGATTAAGAGCCCCATGAAGGGATTCAATTTTATGATGCCCATTGTTTCATTCATCCATCTGTAAGTTTTTGGAATGTATCTTGCAAAGCTTTGAAAAGGTGCAGGCGAGATTAATGTACTAGATAGACAGGAATCATGCATAAAATGCACGAAAGGTGAATTGGAGCAACGATGGTACGAGACAGTGAAAGCAACAGATGACTAATTGCTACTTGCTGACCTGCTGGGAGCAAAATAGAGAAAAATCTGGAATGCTAAAATTATCAAATCGAAAGAACATGGACAGCAATATCAAAGGAATGGGACGCTTGCTTGTTGTACATTATCTGCCGGCATGCCCCAACAGACCTGCAAGAAGTCCAAAGCAACGAAGTGAAGACAATTGAAAAAAAAATAAATTAAACAGATCTCCAAATCCTATAAGCTCTTCGATTCTTCCCAAGCAGAGGATTAGGGGCTCCTTTGGATTGAAATTTTTTTATAGAAATTTTAGAGGATTTAAATCCTAAGAATTTTTTTCTAAGGTCCTGTTTGAATCAAGGGAAAACAAAACATGAAAATAAAAATGAAAAAAAGAAAACATAAGAATACAAGTACAAAACAGAGGATTTTTTTAGAGAATAATATCCGTGTTTGCTTAAACTAAATCCTTTTTAAGGGTCAAGCTCACTACACCATTGCTTTCCCATTTTCAAGAGAAAATTTCCCTTAGATTTAACATGATTTTTATTTTTCCTTATATTTGTGCTTGAATACTCCCTCAATCCCAAAATAAGTCCATTTTTTACCCACCTCATTTGTCCCATAAAGACTTTATCTTTATAGTAATTAATGTATTGGAGTTTACTAAAGTAAAAGATAAATGTATTAGAGTTTGCTAAAGTGGGGGAATAAATACATTTGAATTTGTTAAAGTGGAGAATATTGTACTTTCTCTGCCCTAAAATAAAAAAAAACCTAGTACTGGATGTGACACATCCTAGTACTACTTATTATGATGTGTTATATTCAGTAATAGATTTTTTTATTTTGGGATAAAGGGAGTAATATTTTCAGTTTTGTATCGGTAGGTACGAGATGGACGGAGGGAGTAATACTACTATAGCCCATCCTTTCGCTTTGCCGGCGGCCCATCCGAACGGCTGCCCATGTAGCCCAGCCCAAACCAAGGCCACAGGCCAGGGCCGCTTCCCTCAGCCCATGTGGCTCTCGAAACGGCCCACCTCAACCTCCAACTCGAGCGATGCCCTCGCTGCGCTTCCAGTCTCATCGCGAGAGGCGGCGGCGGCGGCGGCTTGGGGAAGCGAGGTGAGGGAGGCGGGCGGAGACGGAGAGGAGCTAGGTAGGTGCGAGGAGTTTACTCCGAGCAGATGGGGCGGCGGATCCTGAACGACGCGCTGCGCACGATGGTGAACGCGGAGCGGCGGGGGATGGCGACGGCGCTCCTGCAGCCCATCTCCGGCGTCATGGTCTCCTTCCTCAACATCATGAAGCACCGAGGTGCGTACCAACCCTATCATCTACAAATCTTGACATTGTTTTTTTTCTTGAGCCCTACTGCTCCCGCGCTGCAGCATTGCTGCTGCTGCAGCTGGTCTACTCCCCGTTCCCCATCGCCTATCTCTTCTGTTCTTGCGCGAGCAAGTAGTGTAAATGCGCATATTACGGGCAAACACGAGGATTTCCTTTATGTGTGGGTAGGAACCTGTTTGTGGTGTGGTGGTATTTACTGAAGTAATATCTCCAAGCATTAGCATATGTTTGGATTAATTGTGACGAATGCTCTATTAGAGGGATGGGATTCTGCGGTTTTGGGTTTTACTGAGCAAACAACAAAACAAATGAAGTGATTTGGTCATGCTGAAGGTCGATTTTGGGTTCGGGGCCACCTGATGCAATGCAAGAATTTCAGTTCAGTGTGTGTGGGATCTTTCTGTACCTAGGTAATTGACTTGCTATGTCTTATTATATATTTGCCCCACCTGTGGATGGACGAGATGTAGTGAGTTATTGTCATCATTTCTTATCTTGTGTGAAACTGTGAATTGCTATTGGAAAATGAAGGCATAAGATTCTAAATTTTTTTATTGGTAGCTCTGTTAAGCTTGTATTTTAGCCTTTGCTATAGCCTGCTATCCTTTTTAGCTGTTCAATGAGTCAGGTCAGGGATGTGTTCACTATTCCCTAGAGATTATGCTGCGCTTGAGGCCTTTGAGCTTCTTATACTCATTTCATCTGATGAGAAGTTAAAGGTGTTTGCCTTACTACACGAGTCTTAAACTTCAGATGCATGACGTTATGCACCATAATAATAAATGGATAACAGGCCCAAGGGAAACAAAGTGATACTTGGCATACTGCCTTGCCTGTTTTCTCCTTTTATTTTGGCTTCTGCATGCGAAAATGTACAGAAAATATTCTGATATTGCTCAGTGCCCTTAATTTTGTTTAATCAACATCTGTTGTCTGTCCAGTTGTTTTCTGACCTTTAGATTTTCAATATTTTACAGGGTACATCAAAAAATTTGAGGTCATGGATCCCCACAGAGTTGGAAAAATCAATGTAGAGCTTCATGGAAGGATTAAAGATTGTAAGGCTCTTACTTATAGGCAGGATATTAGAGCGAAGGAAATAGAACAATACAGAATTCGGATGCTTCCAACACGGCAGGTATTCCATCTACTCATTTTGACCGCTTACATATTCAGTCAGTTGTTGATGAAGATCCTATAAGTTCTTGATTTGAATACTAGATATTGTATGTACTCTCTTGTTGAAAGTAATGAATATATGCAATATCAATTGTGTAAATCATGTTTAGGAGCAACTAAATGTTTGACTAGATCAGACAGTAGCCTAACAATGTCTTAGTATCATGAACACTTAGTCCCTTACAAAAAGTTTAATAATCGATATTTCTAAATAGCATAATTGTGTTGTACTTCTTATTTTCAATTGTTTTCTGAGGTGCAGACTCTTTTAACATGTCAACGCAAAATATTTTGAGATGTTGAATCAGTAAAATATGGATGATGAGAAAAATGATAAGTAGCACTGTTGGTGAACTGTCCCTGATGCAAATGGCCTTTCAGAAAGCAAAACTAATGATGAGATCCATGGACCATGGGCTATCCTATTGCCTTTTGGGGTGATAAGCCACTTTGTGTAATTTGATTTCTCACAAAAATATGGTTTTCCTACTTTTATTTATGGCATGAATTGATGAGCGAGCAATACATACATTTTCAAGGAGATTATATTACAGAATTAATTGGTGCTACCTAGTGTGTATGTAATTGACTTGTCGTTACTCGATTCAGATCTACTTTTGCAATGTGCTAGTTCGAAATTTAGATATCAATTTAATGCTCTACTCCCTCATTTTACATAGTGTGGATAGCTTACACGGTGCCTTGTTTCTTATGCAGTGGGGCTATGTCGTGATCACAACTCCAAATGGTGTTCTGGATCATGAGGAAGCAATTAGGCAGAATGTAGGCGGGCAAGTCCTTGGTTATTTTCATTGAGAAGGAACACTGTTATCCTATGTTGTTATGTCTGGCCTTGTTATATGCTGTTATCACTGAACTCATTTTGTTTGCACTTTGAGTGCTGTTGCTTTTGTTCATGGCCAACAGGAAATGCAATAACGCATAGAAGATACAGCTCAAAGCACTAGGAAATGCCAATTGTTAAAGAAAAAGATTGTAATCCTTTGTTGGGACTGTTCTTTCTGTAGGCTTCTAGATGTTTGGAGAGACATGAGTAACTATTCTGTTGATCAGAGCAGCTATGGTCTTGCAGAGTATGACAGTTTGTATCTGATACACAAGCTTTTCTGAAATCTTGCCTGTACTGAATTTTAAAATCTTTTTTCTGAAATCATGGTGTTGATGTGTGTGACAGTGTGAGTAATGCTCATGGTGACTGGTGAGTATCTCAAATGTTTGAAATTGATGTTTTACTGGATCTTCTCTAGCGTTGTTGTCAGATCGTGAAACTCCTGTAATTCTGGGGGGGAGGGGACACAAAACACAGGTAGATTTCTTAGATATTATACACTTGTGACTTGTGCTCGATCCGTGAAGATTTTTTGAGTATTGTATTCTGATCGAATATACCACTGTTGAGTAAATCCTTAGTGAGATTAGGGTCGATGGCGATTCTGGGGCGATCTGAGGACGTCGTCTCCGTCGTCGGCGGATTCGTTGGCCCGGAAGGGAAGTGGGGAAGTAAAGCTTCCTCCTGGTCCAACTTTTTGGCCCGATCCAGATAAGTTTTTCAATCTCTCTGTTGAGCCAAAAAGGGCCTTCAATGGTGAATCTGGGTGTCGTCCCTATGGCTTTTTCGTTGATGATCTGTTCCCGAGAGTTGATTTTTCTCCTATTCATAAGTGGGTTTGGGTGCGGAAAGGTAGTAACACACCCGAGCTAGGGTTTCCTGCTACTAAATCGGAAATTGTGAGATTCGGGAGTGCAGCAAGGCGAGTTCGGAGTTCGATGGGAGGGCTTAGAGATTGGAGATCGTACGCGGAGGTGGTGATGGAGAGACGTCCTCCACAACCCCAGCAGTGGCAAGGGAACAAGCGGAGGGCTATGGAGCACGGAGAAGCGTCGTCCTGGGGGAATCGCGATGGGGGTGGATAGGGCAATCAAGGTGCTAATCTTCAGGAAGAGGAGGAGTTGAGACGCCAACTTCTCGTGCAGAATCAGAAGAGGGAGGAAGGGAGACAAGATGGTTGGGAACAAAGGCGAGCATGGCAGCCGGATCTACAGAAGCAGGTCCAAACCAATAGGCCTCCAACTCAGGATTTTCGTCAGCAACAATGGCAGCAAGACCAGAGGTTTCCTGGGCAAGATCGAGGTGACCTAGGAGGTACCCGTCAGGTTCAGTTCCAAAATCAAGAGAGAGGCAGAAGGAAGGGTGGGGTGGAAGCACCCAGATCTGGGGGAGTTAAACCACCTAAGTGCTTCAGATGTGGCCAGGAGGGTCATCATCAAGCGGTATGTTCGAATCCCCCTTTGTGCTATGCATGTCATCAAACTGGTCATATATCTGCTCATTGTCCTAGTAACTATGAGAGCTCTGAGAAGTGTAAGGTTCGTTTAGTTGGTTTTGGTATACCAGGTCAAGGTTTCTATAGTCTGAATGTTGAGTTATCTGAGAAAGAGTTGAATGTCTGTCCTGTTAGAGGTGTTTTTATCGATTTTGGAGGGGAAATCCAATGTGGCTGAGGTTGAGGCTGATCTGAGAACCCTATTTCCTAAGATTGTATGGCAATGGAAGGTGAAAAAATTGTCTGATAAGGAATTTTTGGTTACCTTTCCATCTGAAGAAACTAGAGATCAGGTTTCTCTCTTTAAAAGCTTTGATTTCAAAAAAGGTTTGGTTAAAGCTAGTGTTAGTCCAACTAACATGACTGATGAGGCCATAGATGAGTTGGTTTCTACTTGGGTGAGGCTATATGGCATTCCTAAGTTGGCAAGAAATGTAGATGCTGTGACTGCTATCTCTGAACTTGGAGGTGAATTTATTGAAATGGATGAACAAGGTCTAAAGGCAGATGGCCCAGTGAGAGTTAGAATTGCATGTAAAGATCCTAGTGAACTGCATTTTACCATGCATATATATACAAACAAGTGTGGATACAAAGTCAGGTGGGAGGCTGAAGATTTTGCTCCAAAGAAAAAAAAAACCCTCCAACTCCCCCATCAGAAATGATAAAGGTGATGATGATAGGGATGACAAGGATGATAGGGACAATAGAGATGATGATGATGGTGATGAGGATCATATGTTCTCTGAGGGCAGCCAAGAATTTAAAGAGTTTGTTGATTCTCTCAAATCAAAGAACATATCTAAATCAGCTCCCTCTATGTCTAGGAAAAAATCCTATGCTATTGTTGTCCAGTCATGTATGACATCTAAATCCCAAAAGGAGGAATCTGAGGTGGTTAAAAACAAGCAAATAGTCATGGGGCTTCCCTCTCAAGCTTTTACTTCAAAAGAGTTGGTTGTTTGGAGTGAAGATGATAAGTTGTATTCTCAGGAATCTTTAGATGCTGATTTACCACTGAGTGCACCAAATTTGGAACTGAATGAAATGATGGATTCTGACCTACACAAATTTCAGAGAGAGATAGGTCATGAGGATGCTTTGGATAGTGAGGATAGAAGTGGTTTTCTGAGTACCCTTGAAGGTGTTGATAAGGAGATCTCTGTGGAAAAAGATGCTAATCAAGGGGATGATATGATAGAGGGCTCAGGATATAGCCTCATGGAAGACCCTGACGAGAAATGTGATATCCCTTCTGTCTCTGATATTGAGAGATCTAGAGTAGAGGAAGAGATGGAAGAGCTAGAGCAGTTTTAAGAAGTGGTCAGTAAGAAAAATACTAAGATAAAAAGCAAAGGCCCTGCTATAGCCACAAGGCATAGCAAAAGACAGAGAGATAATGCTGCAGCTGTCCCTATTCCTCTTAGAGCTGAGATGCTGGCTCAGAAGAAGAATCTTGAAAATCCAGGTATTCCTAATAACCCCTTTAATGTTTTTCAATTAATTGATTCTGAGGAATTAATTAAGATTGCCAGTTCTTCTAATATTTGCTTAGGTGTAACTCAAGATGAAAAAGACGCTAATATTTCCTTAATTAGAGCCAGAGAAGTGGTGCAAGGCAAGATTGCAGAACTAAATTGGTTACCAAAGAAAGAGATGGGAGTCTAATAACAATTCTAAAGATAAAGAGGGTACTAGCAAACAAAATGAGAGTTTAGGAGAAGAGATTGGGGGTGGAAGGATGAAGAGGTCGACTAACAAAAAAGACAAACTTAAATGAGTATATTATTTTGGAATATACAACGTATGGGGAATGATGCCAGAATAGGTCAATTAAAAGAGATAGTGAGAACCAATAGAGTGGATATTATCTGTTTGCAGGAGACTAAAAAAGAAAATTTCACTAATATGGAGTTAGATTCTATTTACCCAGCTGTTCCTTTTGAGTGGTGTTGGAAAGCCTCAAGAGGGGCCTCTGGGGGGCTTCTTATTGGTGTCAACTCTAGTTTGTTTGATAATATTGCTACTCATGTAGGTAGATTTTTTCTTAGTAAGGTTGTTAGAAAGAAAGATACAGGGTTTATGTGGGAGATTATTAATGTGTATGGGCCTGTAACTGACAAATGGAAGGGTGATTTTTTGGCTGAACTTTCTTATCACATTGATTCTGATGATAGACCTTTCATCATTGGAGGAGATTATAATTTATACAGAGAGATTGGGGAAAAATCTAACACCAATGTTGATTTTAAAAATGTGGAGATGTTCAATAATTTTATCTCTAATGTTAACCTAAGGGAGATTTACAGAGGAGATAAGTTCACTTGGTCCAATAAACAACTAGATCCTATTAGAGTTGTTCTTGATAGAGTTCTAATGAATCTTCAGTGGGAAAACTTGTTTCCTCTTGCTTCTTTAACTTCTCTTATGAGAGTTGGTTCTGACCACACACCTCTTCTTCTGAGAGCTGAAGTAGATAGAAATATTGGTACTTATGTGTTTAGATTTGAACCAGCTTGGTTTCTTGTAAAAGGTTTTAAAGAGTTAGTAAGTGAGAAACTTAATCAAAGAGATGGCTCTTATATTTTAGATCATTGGAATAAAAAAATAGCTGGGTTGAGGAAATTTCTTAAAGGGTGGAGTGCCAATAACAAGAGATCCTAGAGAATTATAAAACAAAATATTAAAGAAAGATTGAATGAGCTGGACAAGTGTATTGAAAATGGGGGAACTGATTTAGAGATATGGAAGGAAAGATATGAGTTGGAAAATGATTTAGAACTGTGTTATGAGAAAGAGGAAGCTTACTGGCATAAGAGATGTGGTGAGCAATGGATTTTAAAGGGTGATCAGAATGCATCATACTTTCATAGAATAGCTAATGGGAGGAAAAGGAAATGTAACATAAACTTTTTAGAAAATAATGGGGAGATTATTAAGGACCAGAAGAAGTTGACTAATCACATAGTTGAGTTTTACAAAAATCTTTTTAGTGCTGACCCTCCTTCTATCCACCTTTCTGAGAATGTTTGGGCTAATCATTTGAGAGTAAATGAGGAGGATGTTGAGGAGCTAGTTAAACCTTTTAATATGGAGGAACTAAATAATGTTATTAAGGAAGCTAAACTAAATACAGCCCCTAGTCCAGATGGTTTTCCTATACAGTTTTATAGAGCATTTTGGGATTTTCTTAAGAAGGATTTCTTTGAGATGATAATTCTTCTTCATAAAGGGGAGCTAGACCTTAGGAGATTAAACTTTGGGGTTATTACTTTAATTCCTAAGATCCCTAATGCCCCTACCATTAAACATTATAGGCCCATTTGTGTTCTAAATGAGAGTTTTAAGATAATTAGTAAGGTGATAACAAATAGAGTTATGAAGTTGGCTGACAAGTTGATTTCTCCAACCCAGACAGCTTTTATCCCTGGCAGGAATATTTTAGAGGGATGTGTAGTGATTCATGAGATAAAAATGTCTAACTCTAAAGGTATTATTTGGAAAATTGACTTTGAGAAAGCCTATGATAGGGTAAAATGGGACTTTTTGTTTGAAGTCTTAGAGAGGAAAGGTTTCCCTAATATTAGTATTGATTGGATTAAAACCTGTACTGTCAGTGGGAAGGTATGTGTGAATATTAATGGGCAGAGAAGTGATTTTTTTAAAACTCATAGGGGTTTGAGACAAGGCGATCCTTTATCCCCAATCCTGTTTAATCTAGTTAGTGATGCTTTAGCAGCTATTTTTGAGGGTGCAAAAAATGCTGGTTTTCTCTCTGGGATATGTTCTCATCTAGTGACAGGAGGTTTGACTGTCTTTTTTATCCCTTATAATGATAAAGAGATTGCTGTAACAAAATTTCTTTTATACTGTTTTGAAGAGATGTCAGGTCTGAAGGTGAATTTTTATAAGAGTGATGTTTTTTCAATTGGTTTGAATGAGATGGAGACAGACAGAGTGGCTAATATGCTAAATTGCCCTGTTGGTCTGTTCCTTATGATTTATTTAAGCATTCCTATAAGTCCTAATAAACTAGTAAACACAGAGTTCAGTTTTGTCTTGAATAAGTTAGGAAAAAGACTGGGTACTTGGAAGTGTGGGAACCTTTCATATGGAGGCAGAGATATTCTTATAAATTCATGTCTTTCGGCTATTCCCACTTACACAATGGGGTTTTATCTTCTTCCTGAAGGGATTCATAAAAAATTAGACAGTATAAGAGGTAGATTTTATAGGGCCGGGTTAAGCTGTAAGAAAAAATTTCATATGGTCAAATGGAGAGATCTAGCCTTTCCCAAAGAAGCTGGAGGCTTGGGGTTTATAGAAACTAGAGCTATGAATATGGCCCTTTTATCTAAATGGATTTTTGCTATTGAATCAGAGAGATCTAATTTGTGTCTGGAGGTTTTAAGGAAAAAGTACTTGAGGGGAAAAGGGTTTTTTCAAGTTCAGAATTTAGGTTCTCAATTCTAGAAAGGGATTAAAGCCATTAGTAAATGGGCAAAAATGGGGAGTTTTTGGATTTTGGGTCAGGGGACTCCATCTCCTTCTGGAAAGATGTATGGTATGGTAATTGTCCTCTATATATTACTTTCAATAATATCTTTGAGATCTATCACCAACAGGAAATTACTGTGGCTAATGTTCTTTTGTTGGGTCCCCAGAGCTTATCTTTTAGGAGGTCTTTTGGTGTTAATGAGTTTCTTATGTGGTGTAAACTAGAAGAGATATGTGTAAACATTCAGAGAGGAGATGGTATAGATTGTCTTAGATGGAGTCTAGACAAGAATGGGATTTTTTATTCAAATTCTCTCTATGAGGTTAACTTTTAGAGGGGTTAGAGATAGTGGTAACCTAGATCTTTGGAGGGCTCCTATTCCTTTGAAAGTAAAACACTTTATCTGGCTAGCAAGTAGGGATAATATCCAATCAGCTGCCAAGCTTAAAAAGAAAGGGTGGGAAGGCTCTGAATTTTGCAAGTTTTGTGAGACTATGGAGAATGCAAACCACATTATGTTTAGTTGTCCAATTGTTGTTTTATGTTGGTGTACTTGCAGAGAAGCTTTTGGGTGGCCAAAGTCTCCTAAGAATTTTGAGGATTTTAGTTGGTATATTCTGGAGAGAGATGGTCCTAAGTTGAGTAGATGTTATAATAGCCTTTTAGGGGCAACCTGTTGGACTCTTTGGTTAATAAGAAATGATTGGGTTTTTAGAGATAAGATTTTATCATTCCCCTTAACTGCTTTATCTCGTTCTATTTTTCTTCTTAGGCAATGGAATACGTTGAGGAAGGAGGATGAGCAACTGATGCCCCCAATGATTGATAAATTACAAGCAGTGATGGCTTTGGTCAGCGGGCAACGTTCTGGGATTGGTTGAGTAGTGTTTTGTTTTGTTCAGTTCTGTGGATGTCCCTGTGTGCTACGTTTTGTAACGTTCCTGGCTTTGACCCTGTTTTCGGTCTGGCTTCAGTCTGTTTTACTTGCTTAAATGGTGGTAGTTTGGGTTTTGTAGAGTTGCTTCACAGGAGGTTACTTAGCTAGCCTGTTTCTTGAGGTACCCAGTGTTAACTGGTATCCCCGGTATCATCTGTATTCAACTCTATTTGGCTTTTGAAAAGCTGGGCTTTAATGCCTATTATCTAAAAAGACCACTGCTAATTTCCTAGGCGGCAGAAATATCTTCATTTAATTTGTGGCAGCAGTGGAAGAAGTGCAAGAACCTATTCACAAATCACAAGTCATTGTCAAGGCCTCAAGGGACCAAGCGAGGCGTTACATCCTTCACAAAAATGTCAGATGAAATGCGGGATTCATGTGTGCGAAAAAAAAAGAGGGATTCACATTTATGTCAAGCATGTGATTTCTGATGGACGCTGAAGTTTCAAACAAGTTATGTACGCAAAATCCAAAAGGTTTCATCAGATCACGAAGGACCATGCGATGATTCACCTGTAAAGATTGCATCAGCTTCAGGCTGTCCAGACAGAAGCAAATTTTTCAAACGAATTTTGGTGAATTTTGTAGTATTCTCCTAATATTCTCAAAGTAAATTCAAACTTATCCAGAACAAAAAAAAACTGGTGGAGGGAACTAGCAGAGGTCGTCTCTAGAGCAGACGAGACACGACACGAGGAAGGCGAGGAAGCCAAGAAATGGGCTCCGCTTCACTGGCGACGCAGCCTTCGCCGGCGGCGTTCCTCCCGTCCCTGCCCGCCCGCGGCCGCCTCAGCCTCCGCCCGGCTCCACCCCACTCTCCTCCGCACCTCCGCAAGCGCGCCGGTATCTCATTAGTCATTACCCCTTCCTTCTCCTTTAATTTTTCTGTTCGTTAATTTTTTTAATTATTGTTTCAAGTTTGAAGTTGCTTGCAATTAGGTCACTTTTTACCCTCTATGCGTAGGATAAGTTGTTGTAGTGAAAATTTTCTTTTGATAAAGTAGCAACCTTGGAAATGAAATCATGGTTAGTTTGGGCTCTGAATTTACATGGTCCACTATTCTGTGTCATGAGCATTTCCCTGAAGACTCTCAGTGGCAGCAGAGCATTCCTATGAATTTCTCATCAGCAGTAGTAGTGTGTCATGGCTTCTAATCGTTTTAAATTTTGTTATACGGTAGGCTCAAACCACAGTACTTTCACTTGAACACATTCTGAATTGTAAAATCTGTTTGGTCCTGTAGGCAAACTCAGGGTTCTTACGATCAAAGCAGCTCAAAGTGGCGTGAACAATGTGTCGGTAGAAAGCCCTCCTGGTAATGAAGCATCCGTGACCGGTGCTGCTTATGGCTTCAGGGGAGCAACAACATCGCTTACGAATGAGATCTTAACTTCATCGAAGAAGATCACTCTTGTGAGGCATGGTTTGAGCTCTTGGAATGCTGAAAGCCGTGTCCAGGTTGGTATTTTACCTTTCAATCAGAGAATCACCATAACCTGTGCTCCCATTGCTTTCCTGTGTTAATATTTTGGTGAGGTGTCCACTATTTGTAGATGTGGTTTCTTTGTTAAAGTCATGGTGTTCATTAGACTGCATGAACATTTAATTGTTTTAACAAATTGTTTAAGATAACCCATTGGTATGCTAATCAGAGGGTTATATTTAGTTCGTGAAATTTAATCAATAATCAAGATGCATATTTTGAATGCGTTAATGAACCTTTTGCTTTTGTCTAGGGAAGCTCAAATCTGTCCGTGTTAACAGAAACTGGTGCCAAGCAGGCGGAGAAATGTCGCGATGCCCTTGCGAATATGAAATTCGACGTTTGTTTCTCTAGTCCTATCTCACGGGCAAAGGTTCTAATTCAATAACTCTAATACGAATAGATTGTCTGTTGCCTAAATAAGACACTTGACTATGGTGTTCTTTCTATGCAGTCAACCGCGGAAATTATATGGAAAGGGAAGGAGGAGCCTCTTATTTTTCTTGATTCCTTAAAAGAGGCTCATCTGTTCTTTTTAGAGGGCATGACCAATGGTATGTCATTGCTTGTACAAACTTTCTATCTCTTCACTCTTATAGTCCATTTACACAAAATGACCTTAGTAAATACTTGGAGGCAGCGGATGCTAAGAAGGAATATCCAGAGTTGTACATCAGATGGAGGGAGGATCCTGCAAATTTCCAAGTCAATGGCATATACCCAGTTCGGAAGTTATGGGGAACAGCAAGAGAAGCTTGGAAGGAAATTTTGCTTACTCCAGTATGAACCTTTCAATCTTTCAACTTCTTTTCTTTTGGGTATCATGAATATTCATCTCTTTTCTCCACATTTTTTCGTGGCAGGGAGAAAATATGTTGGTTGTTACTCACAAATCTATTTTGCGGGCACTCATCTGCACCGCGCTAGGTCTTCCTCCTGAGAGGCAAGTTGGACCTTTCTTATGGCTATGGTTTCGAGTCTTATGCACACGTGGATTAAAAAAATCATTGAGAACATTACAAATTGCTTCACAATACTACCCCAACATTCTAAATTGCAAACATGTGCCTTTTCTTTTTCTATAATAGTAATTGAATCATGCAGGTTTCGTTCTATTGATGTAAACAATGGTGGCATGTGCGTCTTCACTGTAAACAAGCGAGGGGAGGCTATGCTTCAAGCCCTTAACATGACAGCACACATGTATAGTGACCATACCTATCAGTATTAGTTCTCTCTTCTTTTTTTGGGTGTCTGCATTTCTAGCCTGTATATTAGCACACCCTGATTAGACAAACTTCATTCTTGAAATAGCATGGATAGGTCACACAAACTGACCCTCTCAGATATAGTTGTTGATGTGAATATAAATTGCTAACGAGGATCAACTAATGATGCATTGGAAACTGATTTTTTTAAACCAGCCTAAGCAAGCAATGATTATCAACTAATATGCTTGCTCAAGTATAAAAAGAGACACACAACTACAAGTTATGTAGGTACACTTGTAGATTTTCTGGATTTTACCCCATGACCTCTGGTTTTGTGAGTAAGAATGAACATGACAACCAACTGCACCCTTAAGAAAAAGGAAGAAAAATGCTGAATGACCATGATTACAACCAATTGCACCCTCACTAAAAAGGAAGAAAATTGCTAAATGGCCAGCCATCTGTGAGAAACAGGACTTCTAAATGTCTGCCATTTGATCATGGGTCATGATTTGAGCACTAAACCTTGTTATTAAACCAAGAGAGGACAAGAGGGGCTTTGTGTGTATCCTTTCCGTTGACTCCACAAGAAATTTACTTTACTCACAAAATAACGCCATTCTAACCGACTGAGATTGTGACTTCTGACCCTGTCATCTAATAACTGGTCGAAGTAAATTTGGACCTTAATTAAATCGTGGATAACATAAACAACCGATGTGTCAAACATCCTGAAAATATTTTTGAAACTCATGTGACACATTCTGAAATTTACAATTTTACATGCCATACTGATACATATAACTTTAGATTAAAAAGCCATAACACAAACTAAACTAGCAAATTACAACAATTTTTCGGTTTGCATAGCAACGTTTGCAACCATACGTACCAATGTCAGAACTGAACTAGCTGTATACAGAAACTATGTGCTTTGTGACTGCTGATCATCACCACTAAAAGGAAAGCCTATAGAGGATTTATGCAGGGAAACAAGCAACAAATATATTTATACAAAGTGGTTTTCTTCTCTAAGGATCGGAGAAAACCTCTTAAAAAAAACCAGACTGCAAATCTCACTCACAAGTACTAGTTCTCACTCCAAACTGTGATGAAAATCTCTACTCTAAAAAGCTAGTAGCTGCTCATGGAAACAGAGGGAGTATGTAAATGGAGTACATGAGCATGAGGTAGTAGAGGACGATTGCAACGGAGCCAGCGATGAGCGCCGCCCTGACACGGTCGCAGAAGACCGGAACCTGGTCGCAGATCGCCATCCAGCCGGCGTGGCTGTTCCCGTTCTTCCCCAAGTCCGACATGGCACGCGCCGCCGCGATGGCTCCGGTGAGCACCATGCCGAGCACCTGCACACATACGCAGCTCTCACAACATCAGTGATCAGTTTCAGAGTTTCCAGGCAAATCAAATCAAACCTGCTAGAAAACTGAGCAGCTTTGCTTCACCCACCACGTCGGCCATGAGCAGCAGCCTCGCGGCGAGCTTGCTCGCCGACGACGGCAGGAGGAGGAGGACCACGCTGCAGGCGCTCACGGCGGCGTTGGCGGCGACGAAGAACCTGCAGGAGACGGTGTGTGTGATCAAATTCTTGGGCAAAATTCTTCAGGAACAGCAGCTCGCAATGCGAACGAAATGTGCAGGGTGCACTAGTGATGCCCAACTTACACGAGCGATGGGGTGTAGCGGAACTTGGCCTGCACCTCCATGCCGAAGACGGTGACCGTCTCGTGGCTCATGGCCATGAGCACCGCCGCGACGGCCGCGGCGCCGGCGGCGGCCACCCTGAGCGCGACGGCGACGATCCATCGAGCCTTGTCCGAGGACATTTTGTGTGATATGGTGTGGATCGATTTGTGTTTGTGTTTCACAAGGTGACACGCACAGAGGGAAGGCGGCAATGTGTATTTGAAACTAGGTAATGCTAGAGGATAATGTTAGGAAGTAGTTTGATTGGATGTAATGGCTGAAGTATGCGAAGAGGTGTCACCTTAATATAGACCTGCCGACTATAATTGCACAAAAAAAAATACTACTCCCTCCATTTCAAATTACTTATCGTTCTAGGATTCAAATTTTTTATCAGAATACTTTATTCTCATATTCCAAAGTATTTTTAGATATGAATCTTCCTCCCTACCCTTCATCAATGCAGCCACATATTAATGCACTTATAGCTTTTATTGGCTTATCTTAACTAATTAGAGTTAATGGCTAATTTAAAAATACAACTACAATGTATTTAATAAGGGTAACAATGTAATTTGCTATAACCTCTTGATTAGTGTAAGATTTGCTGGAACGATAAATAATTTGAAACAGAGGAAGTAGTTATGCATGCGTGGTTTTAAAAAAATTCAAAGGTTATGGGCGGTTTAAAAGTTATAGTTGTACCCATGCTTTTAAAAAATCAACGGTATGAAATTTATACTATTACATTAAACTTTGAATTATTCCATTAAACTTTGAATTATTCCATCCGATTACCCATGCTTTCGATTTGAATTCTTGGACCCGGTTGCCTGATTTAAACGGGGAGGTAATTCTGCCCAAATCGGCATTTCGACCTGTGGTTATGTCAGGAGATACTTAAGGCGATGCGGGTTTTTTTTACTATCATTTGGGCCATAAAATTTCCATCAAGTTCAATCGGAATTTGTTAGTTCCAATGTTTTAAATGCCGAGGGTTTATAATCTTGTTGCAGGCAAGAACAATTGTGCATTTAATTCTACTAACTTCCACTCAAACAATTGTCATGAAGCACAAAGTATTGGCGACGTTGTTCCTCCAATCTTTCTTACGTTTGCAGAAAACACAAACTTAACGTAACTGAACTTCTATTTAGTATTTACTGCACAGGCCCGTCCGTGGGCATATGCCAGGTGAGCGACCGGGCTCCCTAAAAATTAGGGCCCCCTAAAATTATGTGTTTTAATTTAAAACAAAACGTTCAGATATATTTAGGATCTCCTCATTCTTTTTTTTTTCAAATTTCTCTTTTTGCTCCACTGAATCTGCTAGGACAAGCTTTTTTTTTCTCGGTTCCGATAAGTGTTCTCATGGCTATCTAAAAGAACTGTATTTCATGACGATGACGTGAAAGTGCGTTCCAGAAAATAAGGATTCTATTTTTTATTTAGAAAAAACTAAATTGATGTAACGATTCTTCTTCTATTTAGCTAGATCACCACTATATATGTAAGCTTTTTGACATAATTCTAGTTGTCGCTAGTTGCAAATAATTCGTGCTCATTTGATAGCAGTATATAGCTAAAGAAAGAAGCATTAGATTGATACTAGCTTTCTGTGATCAAGCAATAAAGAGAGACTTGTCTCACGCATTGTAAAATACAGGTATAGCCCTAATCTATTATGCAATTAGTATTTTTTAGATAAATCCTTATTTTATATTTGACACAGGGCTCTCAAATTGTTGGGATGGTCCTGTTACGACAGTTGATGTATTTAGAACAACTCAATTGGTTGCTCTATCTGAACTCAAGGGCTAGCTCTTATATTGAAAACAAATTAATGAAGTGCAACTGGAACTGTTTACCTTTGCTTCTTATGATGAATAATGATCTAGTCAATGTAGTTTAAAAGATGTGATTATCAAATCATCTCGCTAGGCTTCCCTGAGAAGTTGAGGATGCTGATGATGTCTTATAACTGCTCCGTGGCATTTTTACAGGAGCCGTATGACGTGGCAAACTGGCAATCACGGATCACCCCATGTTTCCTTTCCTTAAGTAGTCGTCAGCTAATACACATCCAGAAAATTTAGGGAAATGAGTTAATCTGAATCTGGTACACAGGTTTTTGTGTGTTTTGTTGCAATTTTTGAGAATCAGCTGCACCTAAAAGGCCAAGGCCGCAAGTTTTTTACCCTTTGTATTGACTGCAAAATGAAAGATATCTCCAGCCAGTTAAACTCTACCCTTTTTCTCCATTTTTTTTCTCATCGGGTGAGGCGACACTATTTTACAAAAGTTTTCTCGTTTATCTGTATAATCTCGACCACACCCTTCTACGACCTCACACCTCGTTGTAATTTTTCCGAAATGGCCCTCGTATAGATCGTTGATAGAAGCAGCCAGCATCCACATCAAACTGAAATGAATAATTCCAGTCTTTATTATTTGGAAGATGTTCCCTTCAAAAAAATTGAAAGGAAGAAATGGGGATGCACTATTCATAACTTCATGAACCAAGTTAATCTTTATTTAACTAGTTAGGTGCTGTACGTTGCACCTGAAACCTAAACGACACCCTTTCACATCACTAAGCCAAAAGCCCTTCTGTACCTCATCAAAAATAAATTTTAAGGCATTTAAAGCAAGACAATAACATGTTATTGCCGAATAATATGTTGTACTAGTAGTTAGCAAAATACAAAATGTATTTCTATTCAGTATATGACTCACTGGAGGCCCGCCAAGCCCCTCCACCTCGACCCGAAGCTGTCACGGTTCCTGCACTAGTCCCAATATAGGATTGCCGCATGTGGGGGCCTCGTGCAGCGGATTGGATCTAGGGCGCAGAGGGGGAACCGTGGGTGGCAGCTGCCCTGCGATGGTGAGTGCCAATGGTGACCGGCATGGATGGGGGACAGGAAGCGTGCCGACGTGGATGGAGAGATAGGCAGCACGGCGTGACGAAGGCAGTGGGAGAAAACGTAGGCGGCTATAGTTGCAGCGGTGGCTGAAGAGGAGGAGAAAGGAGATCGGGGCACACTATGCGTGGTAAGGGGAAAGAAGGGGATCAAGAGAGGGTAACATGTGCCCGAACGGGTGAGGGGAAGAAGGGCGATCGAAAGAGGGAGACACGTTCGTGGAGGATTACATAAATGATCTGGACCATTGGATTTCACAATTAAATGGTTCATAATCAGCATATTTCTTTAGCGTTGAAGTCACTGTTACCACTATAGTCTTTCTAAGTAGTATAGATTTGTTGAGAAAATTGTTTTCTTGTCGTTTAACTGAGACATCAATGCCATTTATTTAAAAACAAGAGAGAAAACCAACTCTAGTTTTTTATTTAATAAAAAGAGAGGAAAATATGATTGATCCGATAAGGAGAGCAAAACATATAGTAAGCCTCATAAACCAACACATGACATGATCGAGAGCGATGTGACTATGTGATGATGGAAAACATTAAAAACAGTGGTCGTTACAAAAAAAAAATTGGTGTCGTGTTCTACGCGGCATGCAAATCTTCCCGGTAAACATCAAGTGAGAACAGGGTTTGGAATGTCGGCCATATGCCGATTACCGGCACATATAATTTGAATTTAAGATGTAAAATGTCAACTCTACTCTCTTACAAGGATCATCTGCCTTTACAGTTAAAATAAATAAATATAAATATAAACTAATTCACTTTAATCCGTTCACGCCGTCCATGTTTCTTCCTCATTCCCTCACTCTATGGAAAATGACATTGTGATTGTGTTGATTTATTTGTCACATACTTGTAATTTACTGATGTACCATTTCTATTCAAATCTATGAAACATCACACTTTAGTTGTGCCAAATTTGACCAGTTGGTAATACTGGTATTTAAAATTGCTTTATTCTTTTTGGTACTTCGTTGGATTATTGTCATAGATTATTTGCTTCACGCCTATAATATATTTTCTCATAAACTTGTTTCTACTGTATTGTAAGTTATTTTGTTAAGTTTATTGTTTAAAATATCTAATTTATCTCTATAATTAAATAAATAATCTATAATAATAATTCGACTAAAGATATGTTTTAAACAGGGATTCCGGTATTCATCCGGTAAACAAGAGGGGAAAGGAGGAATCGCTATCCATTATAGGAATTTGATTACATATTACGGTACAAGGACTGAAAAACAATTTTCCCTTTTAACCAAGGGCATCACTGCCATTAGTTTTACGAATAGGCGAAAACTTGTAGTCTTTTTTTCACGAGGCGTACATCTAATTTATTTAATAGAAAGAGAAGAAAGACACGTTTGATCATATAGTAAAAACAGAGCATATATGGAGCCTCATAACCAACACATGATGTGATTATACGAAGCCAAGAAGCAACCAAAATACGGTGGTCGCTGTTAAACAATGGCAATGGCCAGGGTGAAAAACGGCGGACGCTCCACCGTCCAACGGGCGCCGCCCTTGTCTTGTGTGCTGTGACGACCGCTATCCCAGTGTGTTACCCGTTGGCACGGTCGTTTCGCTTGAGGCCTTCAGCAATGCATCTTGGTCTCCGTTTGCTATAAAACTAGAAAATACCTCGTATATTGCTGCGGAATTTATTAGATTTATATTATTATAATAATTAAAGTTTACAATTAGTATATGAAAATGAACGTATAAAATTAATAACATTGCTTCACGGTTTGTTTTTTAAAAGCAGCATTTTATAGAAATTTTCATAGAAATAAATATGTACTATTATGAAATCTAAACATTACATACTGTAATTAAATTATGTGCCTATTCTCCCATTTAGTTTATATTTCTTGTAAGAATATATTATTGCACACAATTATATAGTTATCATATATTAAAGGTAGAGAGAAGAAGAAGAGACGACTAATAAATGCAAATAAGTAACCTATTGATCTAACGGTTGATAGTTTTATACTAACATGATTAAATGGTTTAGGATTACTGATGGCGTGTATCTAGTTAAAGGTAGAGAAGAGAGAAAGAGAAGCTAATAAATGCATATAATTAACTACTTGATCCAATGTTTAATATTTTTATTATAATATGATCAAATAGTTTAGGATTACTGATGACGTAGCTTCTTGCATATGTTTTTGGTGATGACAACTATACAGGATATATAGATTGCTCCCTCTGTGTATTTAGCCTATAAAGTGCTTCGATAATATGTTGGGACTCTATCTAGTTTATAGTCAGCCGAAAAATTTCAGTCGTTTTTGGACAATCCAGATTACACCAAAATTCGTGTAGCTACAGTAAAAACAACCTTAGCTCTCTAAAAAATTTGAAAATATTATTTTTGTCGTGTTTTGCAAATATATATACGCGGACGGAGGAGCGGCAGAAATAGTCATCCTCCACGGCGGTGTAACGCGGCACCGAGTCAGTGGCGCTGTCCCCGGGCATGGTACGGGCGGACCCGCGGCTTTAGGGCGCGGCACCGCGCGGTACAGGGAAGGGGAGCGAACTAATTACAACTAAATTATAACTAATATGTTAAATTTTGCTCCAGAAATTTGAAACTTTCCGTAGCTTTAAACCCTCTCCAAATTGCCAACCCTAGACTTCCAAAAAACCTGGGTGTAAACTTATAAAGTTATAAACCTTTATACGGTACCGCTCTCCCTCCACTTCAGTAGTTTGTTCACTTTGCAAACTCACGGCCCTGTTTTATGGTAAGACCTAAGTATTCACATGTGCTTACTTTGAAGACAGAGCCACTAAGTTTGCAAAGTGGACAAACGTATTAAAGCTTACAACTTTAGTTCGGTACGTAAACTCTCTAATTTTGCCACCACTATATGTTTGCACTCTCTTTCAAACATGACCTCCTTTTATAGGCTGGCGAAGTGCTCATCTTTTGGGTTGTCAATGGTCCCGAGCTATAATTGCATGTACAGATGTCACGTTGTTCTCTTTAATTACCACACGTAAGGATGAAATGCTTTCGGCGCATTAATCACAAAATGCTTTCGGCGCATTGAAGACAAAACACTTTCGATGTATTAGGAGAAAAGCTATCGGCGTTGTCGTCCTGAAGTGTTGCAGTCAATACTCTTTACCCTATATAAACCATTGGTTCGATCAGATGAGTCACACAACTCGTTACAAACACTTATTAGAAACGTAGTGTTGTAATACCAGAATATTTAACAAATTATTAAGCATTTGACCTTGTGCAGTTGACATCTCTCATAAAGTTTTTGTCGCAAGAATTTATTTAAAGAAATTGCAAGCGCAGTACTGGTGGGATCATCTATTAAGGTGAATTTGATGACATAAAATTTCCGTTTGGTAGTTCGAAATATCATACATTCGACCAATATAACCACTGATTTTAGGATTTAATTATGTATTTTTACATATAGGTATGATTAATGGTATCTAGACAATGGAGTCTTGCTGGTGATCGACAGGAGCGCGTCCCTCCTCTAACACACTGTTTGCAAGTGCTACTCTCAACAGCTTATTTTTTTTATTCCGTGAGCACGTTTCCCAAAACGATCAACAGTGTGTTTTTTGCAAAAATTTTCTATATAAAAGTATCTTAAAAAATCAAATAGATCCATTTTTAAGTTTTTAATAGTAAATATTTAATTAATCACTCACTAATGATATTTTTATTTTACGTAAGTACTTAAGAACACCACGTAAATCAATTGTCTCAGCGTTGGTGCTATTATAAGAACTAAGGCAGCGTGTATGTCCACTCTTAGTGACCCGTTTCTTTTGGGACTGGCCGTCGTTGGAAAGAGCCTACCGTTTTCTTTGGTCTCTTCCCATCTTAAATTCTGCCTGAAGGGAAAAAGGCCAGATGCATAAAAGAAAACATGATGAAAATATAGGGATGTGTTCACGAGGTTCTCTGTGTATTGATGATGCACTCCGAAAAAAAATAAAAAAAAAAGAAGAGAAGAAGAAGAACCTGAGATTTATCACAAGGTTTTGGCCTCGCTGTTCCGCGATCGGGACGAGTTATTTTGAAGTCTCCAGAACAGAATGACAACAACGTGACTTGAGGCTGTCTGGATGCTCGTCCGAAGAACTGCTGTGATTGGATTGATTGCAATAGCAGACGTTAATGGTTGCTCGTCCTGCGAGTTATATACAAAGCAATGCATGAGTCCGTACTGGACACTAACCCAGCTTGCCCATTGGATTGATTGATCCTTAGAGATATTCTTGTGACCGGCAAGAGCAAGATCAACCTATCATGGAGAGAGGATTATTAACACAAGACTTCATCGAGTATTAGCCTGTCCTGCTTCACGTACAGACTATACTCGGCGGGGGGGCATTTGTTTGATGAAATTTTGTACCAAAATTTATTGTATAAAATATTTTAAATAGTAGACGTTAATTCCACGATGGCGTAAATTGTAACTCTATAACGTGTGGGCTTAGGAAATTCAAATACGAGACGGTGTCCAAATATATTTAATATTGGACTCGTTTTCCTGTATATTTCAAATAAAAAATAATGGTTCAAATGGATTTTAAATCTGATGTATAATTTAAAAGATTTGAGCTGCTAAAGAAAAGAAAATTAACTAGTACTAGCTACAACTAGTTTGATTTGCTGCCATAATTTACGTAGTCACAATTGTTATATGGCCGCAAATGACGTGTGGGGCCCTCGTTATTAGCAATGTTAATCCTATGATTATCTTCAGCACATACACTCGGTTTCTATGTTCTATCTAGAGCCGTGCATTATCTCCAGCTAAGTTGGCGGAGCAGGGAGATCAGCGCGTTCGCGTCGGCCAAACAGTGGTCATCCTCGTTGCATATAAAAGGCACCGAACCCCAGCCGTTGAGGCTGTTCGAGAACCCCTAGGCATAGAATAGGTTGGCAGACGGAGTCGGCCAAACAGTGGTCATCCTCGTTGCATATAAAAGGCACTGAACCCCAGCCGTTGAGGCTGTTCGAGAACCCCTAGGCATAGAATAGGTTGGCAGACGGAGACGCAAAAGGCTTGTGGATCTGCTGCGTGCTTTCATCCACGCTATCGATCGTAAAATAGAAACCCACAGCTAGCATATATTCATCCATCTTGCCAGCGGCCACCGCGTACTCTTCGGTGATATTCCGTTGATTCGATCTCTCACTGACATGTCGCAAGTCAAGATGACCGTGTTTAGTGGTGAGAACAATGAACATTTTGTTGTTTAGAATTAAGCCTCTTGATCACAAGTGCACGGCACATCTGATCTTTGTTAATGATTGGATTACTGCATAATAATGGCTAAAAATAGGTGTCTGCCCTTATGAAGATCGGACTGCCTACTTTCCTCTTTTTCTATGGTTAAAACTAGGTGTATGATTTTGTGGCGATTAGATATTTATTTCTTTTTTATCTATGGCTTAAACTAAGTGTGTCTGATCTCATGGCGATCAGATTGCTTTTCTCCCTCTTAATCTATGGCCTAATCTAGGCGTCTGGTCTCATGGGTAACTGGATTGTCTATTCATTTATCTAACCTGGTAGGTCTCGTACTAGAGATCAGACTACCCCTTTTCACCTTTCCCGTTTGTCTATGACAGATGAGATAAAACCAAACCATGGTCGTGTGCCGACGAGGCCGGGTCTATCACACTATCAACACGTTTAAATGGACATGAATGGATACACCACTACCGGGCACCGACGAGGCAAAGGCAATCATAAAATCCACGTTTGATGAAGGTTGGGATATATGACTAGACACCAACGAGGCGAAAGTCATCCCCTTCATCGTAACACCTGTTCTACGCACCAACATGATGTTAGTGTACTATGACCGGGTTTCGGCGAAACAGAACCATCCGTATCATATTCATAAAATCCTTCGTTAAATCTGCACCAACCTCAACGTTTGGCGAGCAAATATTATTTGAAGATGATGGCCACAAGCGCAGCTTAATCGGAGGTTTTCCATAAGCTCGCCCTGTGGATTAATTAACTGACGGCCTCATTGCTAGGCGTCAGGAATCAATGGACTACACGCAATCTCTAGTCAGCATCCTTTCTATTAAGTATACTCGCGAAGGCAAAAGGCGAACTCCTGCAGGAGCCCCATATGTATTTGTAAACAATCATATTGATTAATAAAATACAGGGTTTCCCTATTTTCGTGTGTTCGTCATTTTGTTTTCACTAAACACCGTGAAGCCAAATTACGAAGGCGGAAGGGTTACGGAGGCTGAAACAATAGCGGAGTACACTCGGAGGAAGAACGAGAATGGTCAAAACCAAGTTCAACCGCGGAGAAGGCATCAGTAGCAACCTAACCTTGTCATGTATTGGCAAGGTCACCAAACGTTGGCCTTTTAGTAATAGTTTGTAAGCAACAAAGACGTACTCGTATAAAATTCCATGACCCTTGTATTGCACAATAAAATAGTTATACGTCGATCATGTTATTAAACGTGGTACACGTCGGATCATTGGAAACACATTATTCATATGTTATAAAAAAAACTCGTATGTCGAAATGATGCTCACAATTTGTTTTAGTACTAAACAAGATGCAAGAAATATTACAAGTAAGATACAACATGACTACTCATAGTCGTCCTGATCAAAACTTATCAATGAACCACCAGTCTTTTTCTTACCCTTTCTTCTCGTGCTTGCTGAGGGTCTTCGTCCTAAGAGCGACAATCTCTCGAGAGAACATCATTCGTGGGTGGACCTTCATGCCTGTACATCTCCGGTGACATCAACGGCTCTGTAATCCTGGGTTGGCTGCGTCATTGGATATGGTTTATCAATCTATGATGATCCTATCTTCTGTTGTGTTGTTGATCACCCCCCACCGTAGCTACACAAGTCACCATACGACTGCGCGATTCCCCCATACACCGCCATTTGTTTGTAGCCATACATCCCTATTTGTCATGCAACCTAGATTAGTAGACCGTTGCACGTGCATTATATAATCTGTTAAGACAACTAGGAGCTTTTTCCTGTTGCTAAAGGTCGCATGGGAGGATGTGCACCAAACAACCAGTCTTTATGTTCTAACAAGTTGATAAAACCTAGGCCCTGTGGTTGGACTCCTTGACCCATAGAGAGCTAGTACATGCCCCCGCACCTGTAGTGTCGATTTATTGTGACGAACAACTTGTAGTGTCACAAAAAATAAGGTTGTGATGCGCAATCGAAATAAATGTAACGAAATAGATATGCACCAGTGTACTGATCTGTACCGGTGAACCCTCCATGCCATTGGAAGCTTCCGGCCTCTGTCTGCATAGGAGGGACCATTTGGCCAGGGCCTGCAAAACGTGCAAACCCTCCCTGCCACTGAGTGCTACTGCCAATGTGAGGATTGGATGGATGCGCTGGCACAGTTCCTGTTAGACCACTTGGTTTGAACTGAATAGTACAACAACGGAAATCAATTCACAAACAATTGATACAATATGAACTCTGTACCTGATAACGACGCGATTCCTTCGTGCCACTGCGAGCCACCAGGCATTGTAGGTACTGGACAAATCACCTGTATACTATCTACAGAACAAAATCATTATTACAGCGGTTGACAACTAATATATTTTGCATCTGTAGGTAGCATAGTATTATGTACTTGTAGTACACGCGACGTCTTGGTGCCGTTGGGAGCTAGGGGGTACTGTAAGAGGAGTAGCCACATCCGTGGTCGACGCATGGGGATACTCCGATGGCCTCGCCAATGCTGATGGCCGCGTGGAAGCTGAGGGCCTAGAGGATGTGGAAGGGCGAGACGAGGTTGAAGGCCGCTCCTGCAGGGGGTTGGCGAACCATCTGTGCATCGGACGGCCGTCCGATGCGTGTCTACAGGATGCAAGCCGAATAATCCACTGGCCGTCCGATGCGTGTCTACAGGATGCAAGCCGAATAATCCACTTGTATTTTTGCTGCATTCTATCAACAACACCCATTACCTCCTCAGTTAACCCTGCAATTCCGTCCCACAGCTTCTCCCACAATATGTTTGACTCTTTGTACAACTCCTCCGCAATATCGGCCTGCACTTAAAATATTTCTTTGTTCAAACCATGAGTTAAAACACATTGCTTAGAGATGGGAAGTTAATTAATATCATTATACCGTCACGTGGGCAGATAGCGCCAACTGCATGGGATACAGCTGATCCGTCACATTAATACTGGATCGTGCACCCCTTCTAGCCCGTCTAGCTTGGGTACCATGTGACGAGTCACGAGTTTGTTGCTCTGGTACCATCGTTGATGTTGCGCCATCCTTGTTCTTTGTACGATCCCTAGTCCGGTGACCATACTCCAGGCAGTCCTTGCATCTCCTGACAGGGCCTCCCGCTTCGGACTCGTCCATATCGTTCCTTATGCGTCTTGTTTGTCTTCGGCCCTTACCCCCCTTCAACAAATCTAAGTAGGGAATCCAAACAGTATCTTCAATATTACTTCGTATAAGATACTGATTAGCCCAGAATCCGAGTATGTCCCCGCTCCATGCCTGCACGACTCTCTTCTTTAGGTAGAAAGGAGAGACGTATGCTATCGAATCCAGATTAATTTGCGCACACGCAGCCGGAACATGAGTGCATGGCAGGTGCAAAAGCTTTGGCTTGTTGCATGTGCACGAACATGTGTTACTATACTCATCTCCAAGGGTGACTTCTTGAGTTATAACCCCGATTGAGGACCCAAAACTACCCTTAGTGCGGCATAAAACTTCCCACCGTCATTGCACGTTGCCTGTTTGTATAACTGTGTGGCATGTGGCCTTCACTGCCTTCTTGGATAGGTACTCGGCCATTTATGTACAGAAAGGTGTTTGTCCATTAGATATTTGTACCATCGCAGCTGCACGCCTCTCTCTCATCCATTTTGTTGTCCTGTGCATAATGCCCTCTACAATAACCTTATATTGGTAGAGATCTTAATTTACGCAGAACCGTGTTATACGCCTCCGTAAGATTAGTAGTCAAGATACCATGCCATGCCCCATTGGTGTCGTGTAGCAATACCCACTTCTCCTCTAGCTCTGCTTCAATCCAATGTGTGAAGCATTTGATATTCCTTGATAACCTATGTCCTTTTTCATTCGGACTAATAAGACTATGCATCGGTTCAAGGGCCTCCGGGATGTGCTGTTCATCTCTTCCGGATAGGTTTTTCGATCGTACATGCACTGACGTCCCCTCGTTGAGTTGCTTTCAAATTTGCTCAAACTTTTTCCGTTGGTTCTGCATGCACAACCGCTTGAACATATTCATCAGTCTTTTGCTTTTGAACTGCTTAAAGAAGTTAGTGCCCATGTGACGCATGCACCATCGGCTTTGTAGCTCCGGCCAGTAGTACGGTGTATTCACATCCTCCTGTAGCTCTTTTATTGCCTTCAGCAACTCGACATTCCTGTCGTGAATTATATAGATCGCCGTTCATTGTTGGACCATGTCCCATTTTAGGTGCTGCAGGAATCACAGCCAACTATCGTAGTTCTCGCTCTCCACAACTGCAAACGCAACCGGAATTATCTGGTTGTTTGCATCTGCGCCAACAGCTGTCAGTATTTGCCCACGATACTTCTCTATAAGAAAAGTACCGTCCACACACAGAACTGGTCTAGAGCACTGGAATGCATGAATGCAAGCTCTGAATAAAAAGAATGCCCTTTGCATAACAAGGTGCTTCGAAGATCGCATCAACTCTCTATCTTGCACAACAATGTAACTACAGGGATTTCTTTGCTTCAGGATATTAAGGATCTGTGCCAATGTATCATATGCGGCCTCGAATGTGCCATACCTTTTCTTCATCACTTTGTGTTTCACCCTCCAAGCCTTGTGGTAACTAATTGTGTACCGTTCACCGTTCTCCACCAACTTGACTATATGCTGAACCGGGAGGTCGTTCCCTTCAATAATTTCTTTGTAGTACTTGTTTGCAAAATACGCTGCAGACAAGTTACGGTGGGACGACCTCATGTTCCATAGCATATAGTTGTGCTCCTCAAGCGTTGACAAGACCCAGTACGACTTGTACTTTGGGACATGGGCATGAACCCTGAAATTGCACCCTTCCGTCTCGTACACAACGGTGTATACATCCTTGCTTGATCTTAAAACCTTGAATTGCCTCTGCAGCTTCAAAGACCATGACTTCACTGCATCCTGCAATGCAGACTTCATCGCAAACATCACACCCAGATTGATTGGACCCTCACCGTAGAACCATACTGAGTTGTGCAACAGTGTACGCAGGCTCAGGCATATCGTCATCGTCTTCCTCCTCTGCATCCTCATCGTCCTCCACATCCAGGTTTTCCTCGTCTTCCTGAGCATGTCTGTCCTCCAGGTCAACTTCTTCGACTAAAGCAGCAACCTCCTCCCCTTCATCGGCTTCATCAGTTGGCTGTCGCTCCATCCTGGTCTCCTCTCCTAATTGTTCATCTTCCGGGATGCACAAGTTCTGCATATCAGTGGCCACGTCCCCGTAATGATGTTCGGGAACTTCGGTGTCGCATCCACTTGTCTGCCACATGCCTCTACGTGCCTACTAGCCTGTCCCAACGAACTGTCTGTCCGAACCCTTTTTGGACAGGCTTACACCAACATCACCAGTTCGTATCCTCGGCACCTACAACCATCCAGCCAATCCTTCCACGATTTACTTCTAGTTACTTCTTTCAGTTCCCATTGTACGTTCGTCTCTGAATGGCTCCGCACCACCCTAACGTCAACACTCCATACAGTGGGGTCTAACGAGAATGTGCATGTCAACCAGTACCACACTTCGGGCATTCTAAGATTATCCGGATTTGGGTGGTAAAACATGCACTGACTAAAGTTGTTCAAGTTGACACCCATTTCGTTTGACATAAATTTTCCATCGTCGAAATATACTTTAAAGTTTGCCATTCATTCTTGCCAAAACACCATTCGATCTAATACTTCAGAACATATACACAATAAGTCATAGCTAAAATAGTTCCAATACGTATCTATCACAACTCTAATCGGATCAATAATACTTTCTCGTACCGCAACCTCCGTATTTTTCCAGTAACACAAATTTTAGTGCATTTCTTTACATGAGACGCGCATCCATGTCTCATCTTACACTAATTAATTATGTGTCCTCCCGTCATTACGCTAATTACTCCCTAACCCTGTGTATGTCAACTTTATCATCAAAATATTCATACATACATATTGTCTGCGTATATAGCATTATAATATAGGCAGTTCATACAATCCTACCTCGCATAAATTAATTAAGGTTATAACCCTTCATTGTCACGGCTCTACAAATGATATAGAGACAAAAATACCAACAACTCCTTGCCTTTAGTTTTGCATGGACCTCACTGGTGTGTGAAGTGAGTTCATGGATAATCTCTGTTGATAGAGATGCCCAAAAAAACGGTGCTACTATTATGCTAAATAGACTATTCAAACCGCTACAGACATATCTCATACATGCAGTCCTTTAACCCCGTGCATTCTATGTATTTATTTGGGGCAACCTACTAAACACCTTTTCTATAAACTAATCCAAACATGCATGCATGCACATAAAATTTATTTTTTATTCTATGCTAACCTGCGCACATCTTTTCTATGCTAACGTGCCACTTGCGTGACCCCCATCCGCACGGGATGCATGTTTAATTTCGCTTCTACTCAAACTAAATGAGCCATACAGTTTATTTTTTACTCCAAGTTTTCTATGTTCATAAACGTCGACTCCTATATCAATAATAGTTATTTTTAATTACAAATCAATAATTTTAATGAGTGACACGCTCGAAGTCCAAAATAATTTCTACTACAACTACACTAATATTTCCGTAAGTATTACAGCATACACAACATGTCAGAATAGTTCTGCCTCTAGTGTACATTCATACTACTTTCACAAATTTACAATTTACTAACTTATGACAAATCGACGAATATTTACTACATATACACTAAATACAACTGTACAACCAATATTTATACAACAAACTAATATTAACGTCAAAACTAGAATTTTACTCTAATGCGTATGATAAAAACTTCATAAAATTTTATAAACTCAATTACCTATGAAAGGATCTCTCACTGAGTGCTTCTTCTAACCTCTGGAATGTAGAGTTCTCAATTTCACCTCCCCTACCGCTTGCGCCTCTCTCGCCGTTTTCCTTCTTTTTTCTGATACGAATAACAGCTGAAGTGAGCAAGCGCAGAGAATATTTATACAACAAACTATTATTTACATCAAAACTAGTATTTCACTCTAATGCATATGAGCAAAATATTTCATAAAATATTTAAACTAAATTACCTGTGTATTACCCTACTACCATATTCCTCCTCTACCGCTTGCACCTCTCTCGTAGTTCTCCTTCTTTCTTCCTAAACGAAAGAGAGCACAAGAGAGTAAGCAGAGATACGAACTAAACTAAGTAGAGCAAACAAAATAGACCTGAAGAGAGCGGCCGGAGAGAGCAAATCCTTGCTGCTCTCTTCCTTCGCCATCCTTTTATTCCTGTGAAGGCAACGTAACGAAAGCAGAGGAGAGAGTAAAGAGATAGACAAAAGTGACGTGAAGTGATAGAACACTGTGTTTAAAGGCGCGTACTCCAATTTTTTTGCTCGCACACTAGGTTGTCGGAAGGCAGGGCGACCGTGAAGTAAACTTGAGTGGCCAGCTACGTCAGCGGAGTGAAAGTTAACTGGTCAGTTGCGTCAGCGGGGAGAGGACAAAACACGGTGCCGCGGGATGGGCGCACGACACCGCTGTCACTGCTCGTGGTGCCGCGGATTGGCCGCGCGGCACCGCCTGTCCCGACAGGTGTCGCGGGATGGGAGCGCGGCACCGCTGTCCTCTCTAGCAAAGTGGTGCCGTGGGATGGGCGCGCGGGTCCGCCTCGCCACGTGGTGCCGCTCCTTCGATCCGCGGGATTGCCCCGTCTCTAGCGGTGCCACACCTTCGGTCCACGGGACCGCCCCCGTCCCGCGCGGTTCCATGTGTTGGAAACATGGGACCGCCCCGTCGCGCGCGGTTCCATGCGTTGGAGCCGCGGAAATTCGCGCTGCCACTTCCCTAGGCCGCGGGACCGCGTGGTGCCGCTTCCCGACGCCGCAGAGGAGCAATAGTTTTGCCAATTCCCTACTCGACCGTATATATTTGCAAAAGGCCAAAAAAGAAAAAATATTTTCAAATTTTTTTCAGCTCTCTCTCCTATCTCTCCATGACATACACCAGCCACTCCACCCAGTGATGGATCCAAGGCTCAGCGACCCCAGGCGGCCACTTGGGCTCGTCGACAGATCGCCACACTATAGTACGTTATATTTCCTATGTTCAACAATGTTTATGCTTATCCGTGTCTCTACTGCTATAAAAGCGAAATCGTCCTCTTCCTCCCCTTAACCACCATACTTGCCCACTAAAAAACCACCATCTCTAAAAAAACCACTTCACCCAAAAAAAATGATCTACTCTCCAAAAAACCACTCTAAAAAAATGATGTTTCCATAAATAAACCCCAAAACAATATTCCTATATATCCCGTTGTAACGCATGAGCATGATACTAATATGTATAAACACAATACTCTTTGAACCATCTTGGACTAACTTTACTGGAATATGAAACTACTCCCTCTATATATTTAACTTGCCAAATGCTTTAATAATATATTGAAACCGCCTAGTTTTCACCCACTCAAAAATACCCACAAATTACGGTCGTTTTTGGACGATTCAGATCATGCCAAGATTTATACAGCTATAGTAAAACAACCATATCTCTTCCTCCTCTGCCTCTCCAAGACAGGCATCAGCTGCTCCACTTGAGAGAACGCACGCGCCGCGCTCCTTTTGCCTTACCGGTGAAATCTTGCAATTTCTTATTTTTGAATAATTCTAAATTTACTACTACTACAATAAAAGATGTCAAAGTTTGTGAATGAATAGTATATGACCCATCACAAGTACTATTTGAGAGTAGAAAAAATACATTAATTTTAGGAGTAGTTATACAACATTCAATAGTTTTTTACGTGGAAAAATTTTAAATATAACTATAATATAATTAGAGTGAAATTACACTCTAATTTTATGTAACTATAATGTAACTTATATATAAATTGTATATATCTATCACAAAACGTATGAGCAAATCTAACGGTTAAAAATTAAAAGTTTTGCACCGGCAAAACGGTCGACAGTAATCTAACAATTCCGTTATTTTCTATGAAAAATACGGCAAAACGGGCTTGTGCAGCTGTGCCTGTGCATGCATGATGCATCCAACCGAGCTAAAGCCGTTTCTGCCACGGACAGTGACACTGGATACATTGGGCGGCCCAGCGAGTTCAGAGAAACGCGTGACCGTCCATTCCAGCAACACCATCGAAAGAAGAAGAAAAGAAAATCAGAGAAAATATTCAACAGCAGCAGAACTGAACAGCGAGGAGGAGAGCAGGCAAGGCAAAGCTCACCGTTTACTCCGTTTCCTCGGAGGCAGGAGGGGCGGCTTCTCCTCCCCTACCAATGGCGGCGATCACCGCGCCCCCGCCGCAGCCTCACCCACCCGCATCCAGCCACCACCGCCGCGCCCGTCTCCCCCGCGCTCCTCTCCTCCGCCTCGCCGCTGCCTCCTCCTCCCGCTTCCGCCGCCGCTATTCATCCTCATCCTCATCCTCATCGTCTTCGTCCGCGTCCTCCCCCTCCTCCTCGTCGTCCTATGGGGGAAGCGGGGGAGGCGGCGGAGAGATCCACTACGTGTCGCCGCCGCCCCCTCCGGCGGCGCCGACGGGGGCGCCCGTGTACGTGACGCTGCCCGCCGACGCCGTGGGGCCGGGTGGGAGGGTGGCGCGGCAGCGCGCCATGGCGGCGTCGCTCGCGGCGCTGGCGGGGGCGGGGGTAGCGGGGGTGGCGGTCGAGCTGTGGTGGGGCGTCGTGGAGCGCCAGGGGCCAGGGGTGTACGACTGGGCGGGGTACCTCGAGCTCGCCGTCATGGCGCGCCGCTACGGGCTCCGGGTGCGCGCCATCCTCGCCTTCCACCAATGCGGCGCCGGCCCGCACGACCCTCCATGGTGCGTCTCGCCTTTGCCTAATGTCTCGCTCCCGTTTTGCTCTGTTGTTAGGTTTTAAGGCTTTGTGTGAAGCAATTTCTGCTGTAATATGTGCTTGTGGAATGAATATTGCTCTGCAACATGTGAAACTCCCGAATACCACAACCTTCTTAAATTAGATGTTTGTATGTGCTAAGAGAATGGTTGTTGAATCTCTCGGTACAATTGTACAAAATGCTGCAGTTTTACACTAGACATTAGCTTTCAGAACAGCGATGAATGTATATAGGTTATACAAGTATGAAGTATGGTTGAGTGAAATATTTTAAGGGCACCAGCACAACGCATGATCATAAGATTGGCATCATATGCAATTTCAAACATTGCCACCAGATTAGAAACCTCTTTTATGGACTGTGAAGCGTTTATGTGGTGGATGTAGGAGTAGAGTTTTCCAGGTTGAAACCTGGCATTTGACCCTATTAGGAAAAAGGAGGAAAATTATATGTTCACAGGAACAGAATGTGTGTCATGGACGTCGTGATCCATAACATGTTCAGATATCAATGTTGGGTAGGGGCGTTTATTAAGATTCAGTGATCTCTAATATTCACAAATTACCATTTTTGTTTTGATTTATGGATAGTCCTGTTGTAAGGAGGTATTCTACCATGTTTGTTCCATGTGAGAATGTGAGATCATGAGGCCTGCTATTTCAAATCATGTTAGCAATGTTCTGGAGCTAAAATTTGACTAGGAGGCATGACACTCAATTACAACATGCTGCAAAGGATAAAGCATTTCCAACAGTGTCAATCACCAACACATAATGCAATTATTAATGAAATTATACCTTTCCCCTCTCCATTCTTCTTTTCATGTTATGCTCTAGACATATCATTGTTTTTTGTTTACTGAGGATATATATTGTACTCGAATCAATAAACTTGCTTAACATGTAACAGCAATGTCCAAACAATAGTATATGGTAATCAGAACCTAGCACTTGAGCCTTATGCAGATGCTTATATTACATGGCATCACATTCATTGTGTATATTGGTTATTAGGTAGGTAGAACAAAATTACTCAAGTTTTTATACATTGCATCTTAACGTCATGCAGACTTTGTTCAAGGAAACAATAAAACGATTTGATGGAACACAAAAAATAAAAGGTCCCTATGGTGAGCTCATTTCTTAATAAGGTGATGCAGGAGCAATGGAACTAATAGGCTGAAAGACTTCCTTAGCAAATATCTGGACTTATATATTATTAAAATATACCTACCAGTGACCACTGACCAGTGTTGTAATGTGAGAACCCTAAGGTCAGCATTGATAAGAAAGGATGAAGCAGGAGCCCTAAGATCAGCACAGATAAGAAAGGACAAAGCAGGAGCTGTCGAAAATTAAGCAACCTAGATGATATGGGCATGCAACAGGATAAGATTAGGAAAGAGCCCATGAAAAATAGGAAAGAGTAAAGATGCTTGTTCTTGGATGTTTCCTAGTTTGAGTATGTCGGCCAGTAACTTTTCAGGATCAAGCAATAAATAATAATTTCCTTCCCAATTGCCTTTTTTAAACCCCTCTAGTTTCTCTTGTTCCTTCCTGTTCGTCTATTCCTACCCCTGCTACTCATCCTGCCACCATGGCACCAACTTGCCAATGACAATCTCGCCCCTTAGTAATAACTACAATATGCACATCAAGGCCTGGCTACAAGACAATCGAACAAGTAATCTAGCTGAGTTGGTTAGAAAATTGTGGTATTTTTGTCGTAATCAAGTTCAAAATCTATGAGCATGGTCAAGGCAGATATCGTCACAATGGTTCATGGGTCCAGACACATCGGTTCACATTGTTCTATACATGGCATTCATGTTGGGTTATTGATGTCACTGGTTTAGTATCTTTGATCTTTTGTCGGTCAAACTAAGTATTTTACTGTCTTGCCCAAGCCATTGTGAGTCGATCTGTACAATCTACCATGCCTGATTTTCTTAACCTATGAATACATGACCACAGTATATCAATTATTTCCAGTTGCCTGATTGATGTAATTGTGAAAGCGAAAGTTATCTGAAATACATGGCATTTTGCCAAGAATTTTGATCAACAGTTGGTTTTGGATGCTAGATGTGGCAGTACATGCATTCTCCCAAAAGTCCGCACACTTGGTTGTAATATTGAACTGGGAACTAGTATTCTATATGTCTACGAAAACAAAAAGTTATTACATACAGATTGTGAAGCCAACGCGATCATGTCAGAATTTTGTTACATATTCGGTTCATAATTTTTTTCAAATCTTGCTTTCCAAGTTAGTCTTTTGCACTTCCTGTATACAGCCAAGCTACTCATCATTCCTTGTTGCCAGATAGTTATATAGGGTGTGATGGCTATTGCATTCATGCAAAACATCTTTCTGTTCCTCATTGTTGAAATTTCACCTCACCTGCTTTCAGGATCCCTCTACCCCAATGGGTACTTGAGGAGATGGATAAGTTGCCAGACTTGTCATATACAGATAGATACCAACGAAGAAATAAAGAATACATCTCACTTGGGTGTGATATTCTTCCGATTCTGAAGGGAAGATCACCAATGCAGGCTTATTCAGACTTCATGAGGAGCTTTCGAGATGCCTTTAAAGAGTACCTTGGGGCCATAGTGACAGTTTGTGCTCTTTCTTGGTATTTAAGCACATCATGTTAAATTTACAGCACTAGTAGGTTGTAAGCCTCATATAATGCTTGTCTTTCAGGAAGTTCAAATTGGAATGGGCCCAGGAGGTGAGCTTAGGTATCCATCATGCCCAACTGAGAAACTAAGTCAGCCAGGCATCTCATCTGAACTTGGGGAGTTTCAATGTTATGACAAGGTACACAACATCTAAACTCTTAGCCCAATCTCACTTAAATGTAGAAATATTTGCATGATAAAAATATTCTTTTTGGGCATGTAATGATTGATCCCAAGATTTGCTGACCATGATGTATGCCATAGGTTTCACATTCACCTGTTTAAATCAACTAAGTTTATGTAGTGAGTGAGCTTGTATGCAACTTTTCAACTTAAAATCAAGTCACTTGGCTCCTGTTCCGGCTTATATCAAACTTCTTTGTGTAAAGATCTTTACCTTTATTGAGAAAGGAAATGAATAAACAGGCATTTTGGCCCTTGTTTCAGCTTCTAAGCCCTTTATCTGAAGCTAAAGTGGTTTCAACTGTTAAACCTGCCGTATAACATTTCCTTTTGAGGAAGCAATACTGAATTATGTAGAGAAAAGGTCCATGTCCTTTTTAAGTAAATAAAGTACTTTCTGTTGTGAACTACTACCTCCGTCCCAAAAAGACTTCATTTTTCCCTATCTCACACATACCAATACAAAACTATAAAGACTACAATGCCCTTCACTCTAGCAAACTCCAATACAATTGTCCCCACTTTAGCAAATTCCAATGCAATTATCCCCTATTTTTACAAACTCCAATACATTTGTTCCCACTTGAGCAAACTCCAATGCTATGATTGATTTAAAGATGAAGTCTTTGTGGGACAAATGAAGATGGCAAAAATGAAGTCTTTGTGGGACGGAAGGAGTACCAATTTCCTTAGTGCTATTGTATGGCTTTTCTGAAGGCCTCTTTAGTTGCCATCTAGCATAAAAAAAACTAGACTTGTGATCACCATATTCTGTTTTACGTGGCCAGTTCATGCAAGCATCACTGAGTGCTCGTGCACAACTTATTGGCATGCAAGATTGGGGAAATGGTGGTCCAGCTGGCACAGATGGCTCACGACAGAACCCTGAAGAAACCAGTTTTTTCCGTGCTGATGATGGATGCTGGAATACACCTTATGGTCGGTTTTTTCTTGAGTGGTATTCAGGAATGCTGCTTCTTCATGGAGAGAGGTTATGCATGGTTGCTGATGCTGTCTTCTCTGGTACTGGTGTGTCCATTGCGGGAAAGGTTTCTGGCATACACTGGCATTATTATACATGCTCGCACCCATTAGAACTGACTGCCGGTTACTACAACACATTGTTGAGGAACGGTTATCTTCCTATTGCCCAAATGTTTGCTAGATACAAGGCAGCCTTGTGCTGCAGTTGTTTTGACCTGAGGGATGAAGAGAGAAATAACTCCAAGAGCAGTCCAGAAGGTACTCTCCGGCAACTTATGGTTGCTGCCAAGATGTGCAATCTACCTCTGAACGGTGAAAACTCGATGACAAGGCTCGACGATACATCGCTGAATCAAGTCATCAGAAGCTCAAGGCTCTACTCAGGTGGCACCTCAGGAACATCTTTCTCCTTCAACTATGTTAGGATGAACAAAAGCCTGTTTGAGTTTCACAACTGGAACCGATTCACCAAGTTTGTTAGGCAGATGTCAGATGCCAGGACATTTCTAGCCAGGCTAGAGTTCAGGAGAGGGCAGCAGTACCTCTCCTCAATGTCGGTTGTCTGGGTAGTCAGCCGGGCTTGTGCATATACATGAACCAAAAGTTGCCAAAGTGACTGCTAGACATGTACTGATGTACCTGTAACTTGAATCATTGATGAATGATTCAGCAGAATTGGAAGAGAACTTATGCTCGCCACACTGTGATGATCTGGGTTTCTGCCATGCATGCTTGTCATCTGTTTGCTTAACTGTTGTTCAAAGTGTCAATGCCCAGGTTGGTTAGCGTATGTATGCTTTGTCTGTTAGGCCAGTGAGAAATCCATACACAAGGTCGGATGGCACATCTAAGTTGGGCTCTGAGGGGATTCCAGGCTGCGTGCGGCCGTAAAATGAAAAGGATGCTTAAGGACAAGTTCCGTGGTTATCTGCTTTCGATAACCTACCACTTACTGTTGTGAGAATGCCAGATAATTTGAATCGTAAATGATTCGACAAAACTGCGAAAAAATTCCGCGGTTCTCTGCTTTTACCATGCGTGTTTGTCCTAACTGCTCTTCGAAAAAGGATGAGTCATCCAGTCTTGGCTGTAGCATCCGTGCAGCCCATTCTAGTTGGGCCAGAACATCCGTGCGGCCCATCCTAGCTGGACTGGAAAGGGCATGCGGCCTCCGTGCGGCCCATATGTATTGCGGTGAGAACATGATGTGAGAGAGAGAGAGAGAGAGCTGCTCATCGAGCGCCGCAGTGCCGGCCCACCAACTATTCTACTGGAAAATGTACAGCTGTTAATAATATTCTCTCTGATTTTTTACTTTTTAACAATGTTTGACCATTTGTTTTATTTAAAAAATTTAGATTTATTTTTATTGACCTAATTTATTATTAAAAAAACTTTAAGCATGAGTCATATTTTTTATATTTACACTAATTTTTTAAATAAGACGAATAGTCAAACAAGATAAAAGTTAACAACGTCATTTATTAAAAACCGGTGGTACGAGCATACAAACAGCAAGCTGCACAGGATAATGTATAACTGTCACCACATTGACAAGAAAACTACTCCCTTCATCTCTAAAAGACTGATATTTTAGGCTAAAAATTTATCCAATAAAAAATATATTTTAGAGTAAAATCCACTAGGCATCTTTAAGACCACCTCATCGTTGTAGCCTTCAACCAATAATACTCTCCTTCTCGTCGTTTTCTCCCTTCTCCTTATTTTCTCTCCATATTTAATTAAAAATTCTCCTTGTTTTCTCTCTACATTAATTAAAGACAGTAATCTTTTAACCTCATGTTTAATCTCTTTTAACTAGCTAAAACAACACTCTTTTAGGGATGAAGGGTATATTTGGTAGCAGTTGAATTTTGTACGGCAACATCGGTTTAAAATTAAATATAATGCCCTCAGTTTTTTCAGTAGAAAATGACCTCCACAAACAGAATGATAACCCAGCTAGCCTCTAAAATCTTGAACTTCAGTTGTTGCAAAAAAAAAAACAGAGAGAGAGAGAGAAAAAGAAAACCTTATAGTTCAGGGGAACTAAACTGAAAACAATGTGCCTCCAAAACTATATGACTTCTGGACAGCAACGACATTGGTATTACAGCAATTTCCGATTGTAACTTGAACAGCAGAAATTTTTCCAGCACCAAGTGCTTAATATGTACAGTATTGACTAACACGTGCAGTTTTGCACAATTACATGTATTCGTACAAAAAAAATTGATACAGTAATCAAACACAATGAAGTGGCTATTGCTATCTAGCAAGAGAACTAGATCAACAACAGGTGAGACTGGCCTCATGGAACAAGAACATATACGCACCTATGGATCATAGGGAAAAAATGCTAACCTGAATATCAACCAGAGCTTCCACAGGAACTACCAAGGTGTGCCGCGACATCACTGACCAATAGCCTGATGACATGGCTACCAGAATGCCACGAGATCTCCATGCATTCTTCCAAGTCTGCGTTGCACGCCAGCTTCACCCACTCATGATCATCATCGAGATACTTGATGTCGAACATGCCAACATCCATCCTTAGCCTTTTGGCTACTTCATCCTTCAATGCAGTAACGTTACCAGAACATGGGAAGCGGAACCTCACAATGTCTTCCTTAAAGCTCGCCTTTATTGTCACTGTCCCTGACTTTTGCATCAGCGCCAAATTGCTTGAACGTGCTAAAATTGGTTGGTCAACTGCTGAAGTGAAGAGATTCTTCAAATCTTTGGAACTTCCAGAATCCTCTATGAGCATCCTGGAAAGCGGTAGTGCTGGTTCTTGAAAAGGCTCTTTTGTAAACCCCTCTGGAATTAATTGTGGTTCAGCAAATGTCGATGCAATTGGCTTGCAAACAAATGTCTGGTTTGCAGGACTACCCTGGCATGAGGCCTCTGAAGTACGTGAGTTTATACTGCCTTCTCCAGATGAGCTTCTCGAGTGAGAAGCTTTGTCTGCTTCAAATTGCAAGTTATTGTTAGTGTCTATAAATCCTTGCGGTGACATCAATATAGCTAAGTTGCCATCATTTTCTATTGGCTTTTGCAAGGATGAATCTCTGTCCCCATCAACAGCCAGATTTGAAAGTTCTGCGACGTTATTTGGACTTGCTTTCTCTATATTCTGAGAATCTGATGAAGGTCCAACAGGAATAGGGAGAGGACCTGTGATAGATGTGAGATTAAATGCCGCATCTGAGCCTTGAACAGACTCAATTACCTGCTTTAATTTTGAGAGAGACCGGTTGACCTTGTTAATTTTTCGAGATGGCCAACGAGAAATCCCATGTTGCCTGCAGATGCGTTTCATGGTTGTGGGACACACTGTCAAATAGAAAAAATAGAATTAGCTAATGAGAACAGTATCCAATAGTCAAACTACCTATAATATTGTCATCCTTCAAAGATCCAATGTTCTAAGCATCTATTCCCTCTCTTAGATTTTAAAAAAAAGGGTTCAAGTGCATACAGTGGACACAAAAATAAAAGAAACCAGTACACAGAACTACACCATCATAATTGTTTGCATACCCATGCACACGCACAAACAACTTGTTTTGTTTTTACACATATAACAACCAAATTCTTCCATGTTCCCTCTTTCATGGAAGTTGCATGGGAGAGGTCTAAATGAGGATTGAGAAACTGTGTTTCAAGTCTGCAGGTCTCAGTGAATATACAACCATAGATTCAGTGTCAATCTTAAAAAACTACAACAGCACATCATCCTTCTCTAATCAAGTACCTTTGTTCAACAAAAAAGTATCAACTACAAAGAGCACTGGCATCTTTGGAGAACTAACCAAACATGTGCTTCATGTGAAAAAGCTTATATATTGTCAACAACAAAGTTTCCTCCACTGCAGTGGTTTGTTCCAATGATGGCAACAAAGCTTAAATGGGAAATCACGATTTCTCTTTAACTATCCCTTCAAATCTAAATCCAGATACCTCTTCACTAAATGTACCTTCAGCTGCTCTAGGTTTCACCATCATGAACAAGTACCACTAATACCTGAGACGCACCTAGTGATGGCATCATGGTTATTAACAAAATGAAAATGAAACTAAGATCCTGAATGTCAACTACATCAAAAACATATTTCCATAATAAATAGAATAAAAAAGCAGATGCATGCAAAATAGAAGCTCATATCTGCAAGCTACATTTCAGCCTAAACTGAATAAATACAGGTAGATAGCTAAATAAAAATTTCATTTCAGCTAAATACAAATTTCATTTCCATGTGCATAGCTCACAGGTTCACTAGATATAATACAAGTATACAACCCCACGCATACCACATAAACAGATTCATTGGCCCATGCACTTTTTTTTTTTATGCGTGACCCAGTACTATTGCAGCACGCCATGTAGCATTCCTACAAAATTTTGAGGAAACAGTGGTGTGCCACAAACCCATTCCTTGACCCAACCAAACCATGTTCCTAGCAACTATGTTCCTGCACTAGACAGGACTAAATTGTCATGAATTGGAAGTCAAGTTAATTCATGCGTTTAATGTGGCCATAGTAGAGTGGGCAATACGTCCAAAGAGTAGGACATAAAAGGAAAAGAAATATGAGCTTAAATAATAGAGTCATACCACCAAGGCTTTTTGCTGCATTTTTCAGGCTTCCTGAGAAATATTGCTGAAGAACATCTAAGCTGATTGTTTTTTCTGCTTTTCCCCGTCTCCTTTCAGGGGGTTTGTTACTTTTGTGAAGCAATGAAGGATCAGAAGCACCACTACCATTTGGTCTGCCAACAGATGCCCTGTTGTTTTGAGAGTTGTCATCAGCTAGCAAATGTCTCTCTGACATGGTTGAAACTTTGTTGTCGTCATTATCAACCTCGTGGGCTCTCTGGCTTGCATTACTTTCAGGCGATTCACGAAAGCAACCTTCAGAATTCTCAAAGTGCACATTTGTCTTCAAGTCTTCATTCTCAATTATTAGCACATTACTTATTTGAAGACAAACTTCATTGGAGTCTCCGTTGCCAACTACCTTTAGAGTACGAAGACACTTCTTCATTCGAGCTAATATAGACTGCAACAAGGCATTTTGATCATCTTCGTTTCTGCAATCTGGTGGCAGGAAGAACTCTAATATATAATCATCATCTCCAGTATACAAGCTTTGCAAACATATTGCAAAGCAGCCAGCTAGTCCAAACATTCGAGCATAGTGTACAAGGGGATACTCCAACTTGCAGAACTGACTGATATCTTTAGAAAAGCAAGGTCGACGATAGATAAATGCCTTCCCAGAAACTCCTTGTCCCTTTTGTAGGTGATGTTCTACACAGGCATCTCTAAATCCCCACATATGAGCATCAATAACATGAAATGCCACATCACTTGTTGACATGCAAACCTCCCCCATGCAACTTCCATCAAAGCTCAAACAACTCTTCTTAACACCACCACCATGTGCCAGTACACTTCGATACTTGCAAGGAACCCAAGTTTGAGCCAAAGGAAGCTTGTGCTCTTCACATACAACCGTCAAGATCTCCAGTATCTCCACCAGAGCAGATTGGCGTCCTTCATTGCATATCTGAGCAAGAAAGAACATAAGAAAATGAGCATAAGCCATCCCCATAGAGGAAACAGGAAAATTTATTTGTCCAGATTGGTTTAATGCACACCTGGACATTTGGATGGTCCAATATCTCTGTGCTTTTGAGATTTACAGCCTGCAGGTAGCACAAACATTTCCAGAATGTAAGATAAAACTAGCATAAACAAAAACTTACACTACAGCTGGTTAATAGAGCTGCTAGTTAAAGATATAATGTTGACATATCAGGCCACACAACCAGTACCATCTTCATGTTAATGTGATATCTGAGCAAAAAGTATATAACATGCAAAGAAAAGTCTAACCTCAAGAGCTTTGCAGACTTTATCAACCTCACCAGCATAGTTGATCTTCTTTGATGTCATTATAAGTTCAACAACCGCAATACAAGATTGAACAGAAGGGTCAAAAACAGGCAAGGCTACAGTACCATGAACATTGTAACTGATTGCATGGTTAAGGCGTGGGTACTCAGTACTGCTATAATACTGCACGTTTGGTGTCCACTCAGGAACCTTTTGCTTGTACACACGCCCAGGTAGCCCCAGCTCTCCAGCATTATCTCCATCCACTGAGAACATGTACATCATGGATACAGCCCTGTACTGAAGTAGCCCAATACTCTGCTGATCAAGTACGAAAGGCTGTCCTGACGTAGTAAGCACATAGCGGTCTCCACTCTTAACTGGTGCCCAAACCTGAACCAACAGATGTTGATCTGTGGACTCCTTGAAGTATCTAAGAGCCTGTGTAAGCCTCTCCTTGAACAAGCAAGAGCTGTCCGTGTTATCATCCAGAGATAGGTGAAACTGCCATTTGCTATTAATCTGATCAACTCTCTTACTAGTGGTGTCTGAATTCCCTAAATAACAGAAGACAGTGCAATACCATAAGTAAAAAGAGGTCGATTATATAAAAGAATAAAGGCATACAGTTGCTAACTTCAGATAGTAAGTTTTGCTATGCCTGACCATTCGTTCCAAACCTAGCGCTTTTTGTTCGACAAAGGATTCCAAACCTAGCGGTAATGCGACAAACAAATCCACGTTTCAATAAGGATGTGCTAAGCTTCTTATCGAGTTTGATGACTGTAATTGGTTCATGTTTTCAAAGAAGTGAAGTAAATCAACAATACTGCAAATCCCATCGCCAATCCAAAATCATTTCTTGAGTCACCAATCAATGAAATGGAGTAGTCCTAGTTTATTCAGCACATAGATAAAGTTCATCAAATTGTCCTGGTTTTAAATACTATAATATAATGAGACAAGCAAAGCGTTATCCAACTGCTTCAACTATACAATCTAGTACTGTCCATGGCGTCATAATCCACCACTTAATCTATGCTTTAGAGGCACCACACCATTACGGACACAGCAAAGCAGTGCCCATGCATTGGTATAAAGTAAATGACTCAGGCAACAATAGCACTTCAAAAAGGTCCTCTTTTTTCATATGCACAGTAATTTAGTATCAAATACTCCCCCTACCTCCTATAGTGGAATCCAATTAACCATCAACCGATCTTGGCAATCATTTGCATTAAAAAACCACGCATTACCACCAAGAAGTCAGACAGAAAGAAAGTATACAAATTAAACAAAACAAGCATATCATTGCAACAAACACGTACCTCCTAACTTTACAACATGTTATCCATTTTGTTGCAATAGCAAGTGCAAAGATTCTGTCTTCTCCATAAATCAATAAGTAAAATCTTATAAAACCAAGAAATATGCCAAAAAGAAGGCAAGAAAGTCAAACATAAAGCTTGGAAACTTCATGGATCATACAGTGAAGGTAAGGTTAGCGTCCCGACGACAAGAATAACAGCAAGATTCCAGCTGCCCCTCTGTTTCAACTTTGGAGCAGAAAGATTCCAAGGAACAAATCCACAATCCAAGGCAAAGATGAGAACAAAATCTCAGTGGAGGTCTATTTTGATCTTTTTCTCCTCTATTCGTTCCAAATTGTACGATCCATCAACCAAAGACAAACACGAAACACCAAAAAGAAGCAAGGAGTCGAATTGATCCGGAGAAGGCTCACCGGAGCGGGTCGTCCGATGGACTTCCTCCACCACGGCGGCAGCGACGGCGGCGGCCTCGGGCGTGGCGGCAGCGGCCACGGCGGGCGCGGGTCCCATGTCGAGTGGGAGCAGCTGGCGCTCATCGAACAGCCACAGCGGCGAGGGCGGCGTGAGCCACGACGAGGACGACGCCGGCAGCGGCGGGAGCGGCGGCGACGACGACACGGACGAGAACAGCAGCGACGTGGTGAGCGAGTCGAACGGCCACATATCACCGCCGCCCACGCCCCCGCCCTCCCCGCCCGCACCGGCAGCAGAAGACGACGACGGGTCAACCTCCATCCTATTCTCTTCTCCCCCCCACTCCACCCAAGAACACTCAGGCTGCGCTGCGGCGGCGGCGTCGGCGGGAGAGGAGGAGGACGTGACGACTCGGGAGGAGCAGCGGCGGCAGCAGTGGAGACCGGGAGGCCGAGGGGAGCTGGGCCATTATGGAGGAGGAGACGGGAGGGGAGGAGGGGATCAAATGTGGCTGGTGGTGGTGTGGCGGGTAGTGGACCAGAATAAGATAATGACGATGGCGTGGACAAGGGAGGGAGATCCGCTGAGGTCGCTGCCCGGTGGGCCCCCCTTGTTGCCTCCCTTGCCTTTGCCCTGCTTAATGGGAGAGAGTGGTGATGTAGTATTGGAGAAACCACATCTGCCAATTTGCCACATAGGAGGTGGCGTTGATGATGCTGGCCGCATTATTTGCTTGGCGCCTTCCGGAATCTACACAGATCAGGAGGCGACAAATACGACTCTAACAGCTTGTTTTATTGTAGCTGTTATCGTACTTATCAAATCAGTACGAATCGAGAAATTGCTTGTAAACCTGCCAACTTCAAAAAAAATGAACTAGGTTTAAACTTTTGATAATTTTCTTTCGAATTTTATTGGTTTTCATCGATGACCGAATGATAATCGCGGTTATCGATAAAATCACTTAGCATAGATATTTAGAACGGTTTTATAAACCTTGGGAGGTGTATATCATTGTTTTTATTCTTTTATTATATCAGTGTTGAGAACCATTCAACGACAAACAACAAAGTTGAATCTGTGCATTCATCCGTAGCAAGACTTTTATTAAACATATTCTCGCTGAAAGGTTCTTTATATATTTTTCAAGCATCTGGTGATGTCAAAGTTCTATTTTCTTAGGAAAGTGACGCAAATAGTATGTAAATACAACTGTTACAATTGTGCTATCTGGCTAATCACAGATAATACATGCATACTGCTTTTATTAAAAAAAAGATGCAAGTGGCCTATGGCCTCATTTGTTTACAAAGTTACAAAGTAGTATAAAACCTTAGAGATTCAATTGGGCATGTAGCATAGAGTATTTAACAAGTGCAAGTGTATATAATATAATCGTATTGGATAAAAACATGATAGCGAGAGTAAAATAAAAACAACTTGCTATCTCTACTACGCAAAACTCGACCGTGCACCACACCGCCCCACCAGATACAACTCCTCCCCTCTCCCACCCAAGCCAAAAATAAAGCAAAAAAAAAATAACCAAACCCCCACCGGGGTGCACTCCAGCGTGGCGCCGTGGCAATAATCGCCGCGCACCCCGAAGACCTCCAACGTGCGTCCACACTCCACGGGGCACGCACTCCGCACCACGTGTAGCTCCCTCACTGGGCGCGCGCGAAGGAATGTGGGTGGAATTGCATGGCAAGCAAATTCGCAAGCAAAACGGGCGTTTTCTCAAGCAAAACGCGCGCGCTCCGGCAACCGCGTCCCGGTCGGCAGGGACGCGATCGGCGCAGCGGCAGCGGCGTTTACTATTCTATCGCCTCGCCGGATGCGAGGAGACGGGAATCGGCGGAGGAAACCGCAGCGCAGCGCGGGGAGACGGGAACGCATCGAAAACTTGTTTTTGTTTACTGCCACTTGCGAGGAGTACGGTACGGTTCGCTAGCTCGATCGCGCGCGGTGGCCGCGGGGCACGTACGGATACATCGACAGCACGCTGCCACACAGGCAGCCAGAGGCATCGCCGGCTCGGGCGCGGGCTGCCTGCCTTCTGGAGCCCTGGATGGCTGAGAACTTTTTTATTATTTAAACTTTTTTATGTTATAAAAATAAATCCTCTAAGAATTTTATTCTAAATCTAAATCTTTTAAACACACTAGTAGTTAGACTGAAGTGACAAGAGTTCTACCACGTTAGCTAGCCTGGCGTAACAGAAGAACATTGCTACGCCGATTATTTGTACTTAACTATGTAAGCTAGGATGATGTGGCAAAAAGATTTAGATTTAAAAATAAGTTTGAAGAGGGTTTAGTTTTAAAATTAAAAAAATGAAAAGGTTTAAAAAATAAAAAAAAATGCGATGTCTGATTGGCCGGCTTCCTGGCTGCGTGTGCCGTGCCAGGAGCGGATCCGAACGGTCAGCCTGGTCGGCAGGATCTTATCTGCCACTGTTACTTGTACGCCTGCAAGCACTGTAGTAGTTGGTTTTCTCGGCTATAAACCAACAAAAAGTACAGAATAGGGGAAATTTTTCCTTAAGCTAGGAGCAGCTGTTTTGTTTCCCCAAAAAAGTACAGAATAGGGAAAAATTCCAAACGAATTGGTTTGCTCAAATCCTTCATTCCAAACGGAATGAACAGTGCTGGAAACAAAGGAATCAAAATTTCTGTACTTTTTCTTTGGTTTTCCTCCAATCCAAACAGGCACTTGCCGGTTAAAAGGTTAGTTTTTTATTTGGATTTCGGTCCGATAAAACCCGATAACTGGCAGACATAGTTTTGGTCACCTAGTTAATCTCCATAAGGGCAGTCCCAACATAAGGACAGTCCTAACTTAAAACACTATACATAGTTTCTATAATCTTCACATTATCAAAAAAAAAACTAGTACTAGACACTACCTTTCCAATATAAGCACTACTATTTCATACTTAAATTTAATACTAGTCATCTCTCATTATGTCTTGAATGTTGTGCAGAAACCATGTCCCATACGAGACCTGGTGTTAGAAAAATCGGCACCGATAAACCGTCGATAACCAAACACGGAAGAAACATCATAGAAGATTCAAAACTGATAACGACATGGGGCACGATATTTGTTAACGAGGTTTAGCCGTAGCCTAATCCTCGGGGCACTGATTAGGGGCGCTCCTCTCCGATCTAGCATAATTATAGCATATCAGAGGTACAAGGACCCTCGATCGGTACGCCGCCAGTCAGTCGTTCCCTCTCGCCTATGCTTAGTCGTCATATGGTTACAACAGGTGTACCTCTCTATTTAAGAAAGATTCTAGGATAGAGTTCCACTCTAACTCTCTCCTAACACCTATTACAACTCTAAATTCTAAACTGTAACCGACTACGTATACATATTCGACACAAACTCTAACAAACTCCACCTTAGCGAATATGCCACACCAACCCGAATTTGCTCCATGTGCGAACCTCCGTGTACCCGGACTTGAGTTGTTTCCTTCTTTGCCACTCATGCCGAGCCGCCCGACGAGCCTATGCCCGACTCGCCGCCATCAGGAACGTGCACTGCAACACCAGCATATCTGTCTTCCATGACTTCACCTACAACAGCATTCCCTTATAACCTATACAAACATGAGCCCATCCTCTCACCAGTCATAACAGTCTTCCCGTCCTTTATGATCGTCATGGTTTTTCTATCAGAATCACCCTGATATAACCATCCTTGCTTATGTAGACTCCCAAGCGAAATTAAACTCCTCCTTAGTCCTGGCACGTGTTTTACATCCCGAAGTAGTATCTGATTGCCATCATACATCTTAAACTTGACATCACTCACTCCAACAACACGGTAACTTGTGTCATCACCCAAGTGAACAACGCTAAATTCACCAGATTTGTATGAAGAGAACCACTCCTGCTTCGAAGTCACATGATAGGAACTAGCTGAGTCCAATATCCACGCTTTACTAGACTTCTCGTTAGACACCGTGAGTAGCTCATGACTGCTGCTATCTGAGTCATCACCGGCTGCTGCTAAACTTGCACTTGCACTTCTCCTCTTCTTCAGTAACGGACAATTTCTCCTCATATGCCCAACGTCATGACACTTATAGCAACGTATCACCTTGATTTTCTCTTTGCTCTTCGACGTCCCCGATCCATTGTCATGTTTTTCTCTGATCAACAAACCTTCACCCTGAGAAGCTCCCATTGCAGGTGACTTTGATCTTCTCAAATCGCGTGCAAGCAATGTTGAAACTATCTCCTTTATCTTAATGGTATCTTTGTCGTACGTCAAAGTAGTCATGACATGCTCGTAAGACGGTGGAACCGAGCTCAGAAGAATTATGGCTTTGTCTTCATTCTTCAGTTTCACATCTAATTTGCTTAGATCCGTGACCAACCGATTGAAGACGTCCACGTGCCCCCAAGATCTGACTCCTCTAGCATCTCCAAACCGTACAACTGTTGTTTGAGATACAACTTGTTCATCAGCGACTTCGACATATACTGGGTTGTCAATTTGTCCCAATTTTTTTCGGTGAATCTTCCTCCATGACATGGTACATGACTGAATCCGAGAGACACAATTGTATCATCGCAGCTGCCTGTGTCTTGATTTCCTCCCACTTGTCATCATCCATCTTCGTCGGTTTCGTTTCAGTGAGAGTTCTAGATATCCTCTGTTGTGCCAATAGATCCTTCGCCCTCGTCTGTCAGAGAACAAAATTTCCAGTGCCATTGAATTTCACCACATCAAATTTGGAAGCAATTGTCGACACCATCAACAATAATCAACTCAACCGCTTGTCGCCTCAGTCGAAATTGATCACCCCTGATTTAATTGACCCAATTGACTAAAACCAGCCGGACCGAGAGGTTTTTTCTTTCTCCAAAAAACCAGCCTCGGTTTTTTCTTTTTTTCTCGGTCAATAAACCAGTCAAAGCTCAACTCAGATCGATCCCCTTCCTCTCTCTCAGGTCTCGCTCGCCTGTACCGAGCCGCCTCCGTTGGATGCACCCGCCCGTGGCTTCCGGTCTTTGCCGTTCCTCACTCTTCCTTCGCGCCACAAGATACCGCTGCCGACAGCTACTGGATCCACTGCCCCCTCAGTCTCCTCGACGCCGCAGCCCACAGCCACGCACGAGAACCTCCTCGCCAGAGATCCGCCGAGCCCCTCCGCCTTCCCACAAAACCGCCGCCACCAGGGTTGGTCCCAACAGTGGGGAGACACCGCCACCTCTTGACAAAGAAGCTGGCCCGCGGAGCTCGTCCACGAGCCCCGACGACAGCGCCAAGTACCTCCGCCGCTGCACCCCGCCTGCAAGACAGTGCTGCCCGTGTGCTCTTCAACGCCACAAACCACTGCCGCCCACGAAATCCGGTACGATCTTGCCCTGCTTGGTGATTTGATTTCTTTTTTGGTTCAATCCGTGGATTTCTCTTGCTGAATTTATACTAGTAATATTATCCGATTTTGAGTCCAAATTGAGTCCATATCCACTACTGCTTGTGTTACACTTGGTTTACGACTTGGCTTCCATGCATTGCCAGTGTCCAGGAAGGACTCTGTCGGCGAAACCGGACTGGGTCCCCCACAGTCACGGGGACGCGTGGATCCTCTGCCACATCAGCTCCCGCGGTCTATGTTCTTCACCGGCAACGAGCGGCTACAGCCCTCTTTCTGTTAAGTACCCGGGGCCTCGGCTCCGGTTCCGGGGTCCCGCTTCCCTCGCCTCTCCGGGCCCGGGAGTGCCTTCCTCGGGCGCGCCCTCCCGTGCCCGGGTACGCCACGCCCGGGTACATCTTCCTCGGGACCGGGCTCCAGGGATACTCTCCGGTCCCGGGGCTCGTTCTCTGGGAGCAAATCAGCTCCCCAAATATACCCGCATTAATGGTGAGGCGACAGGGCGCCTCCCGTCTGTCTCCCGACAGCATCTCCAGGAGACAGCCCGACAAAGAACTAACCAGACCAGCCGCCCTCAGCAGGCAGACAGCACGCTCCTCCAGGCGCGGCGCAGCAGGCGGCCGCGGGTGTGAGCGTCACATCCTCGCGCTCCAGCCGCCCTCAGCAGGAGGACAGCGGCGATTAGACGTCCTCCAGTGCGGCGCGGCAGACGGGCGCCGATCGGCACGACAAGACGTAGCATATCCAGCTCTCTCTCCCTCTCACCACGTATGACCGGCACTGTGGACTCCCCTTGCTCGATAAAAGGAGGACCATGCCAAAAGAATCAAGGGAGGACTGGCTCCGGCCTTAGGTAGCACACGCTGAACGGAGGACCTCTACTATTCTTCTTCCTCAAGTCTCCCGGCAAGCTTTCGAGCTCCACGGGTTCACCTTGTAACCGTCAGTCCACATTCATCCACCTCATAGCCAAACACACACAGGAGTTTTACGCCTCCGTGCGGCCCGAACCTGTATAAATCCTCTTGCCTCCTCTATGCGCCTCTGTTCATCGTCTTCCCCAACACCCTGCGCGATATCACGCTTCGGACGGTCTGAACCCGCATCGGACGGTCCGGTCCCTTCTGCTTCACCACGCTTCGGACGGTCCGAACCCCGCAGCTTCTTCTACGTCTTCTCCGCGTATCTTTCTTCTACACCCTGACGCCGGCTTCGCCTGAGAACTACTCCCCTAGCCGAATCTCAAAGGGGGGTCTCCTAACTTCCCGCCGTCGAGGTTTCATCCTCCGACAGACTCAATAGCACGAGTCCATGTCCATATCTACCCGTATACACCAAGTCGACCTCCTGCATGATTTGCCCCTGCTACATCGGCTTCCAGTCTTTGTGGTCTCCGGCTTCGACACGAAATCGTGCACACCGCCACCTCTTATGACCTCCTCAGCCTCCACGCACCTGTACGACCTCTTGCACCATAGCCTAGCACCTTCGGTCAACGCTACTGGTGATGAACACCGCTGATCTGTTATAACGATGCATGTAATAGTGCAAAGAACCCCGTAGATTGGAGCAAGAACTTGATTTGCTATCATGCCGTTTGTACGCCGCCGTTGGAGCTATTCCTCACGCACCACACCTTATTGACACATCCAAATCAGCTTCTAGGAACCACCCGCTTCGACTTCCGATTGGCCGCCCGCCAATCTCGCTGCGAGCCAAAGCCGACAAATTGACATGTTGCCTTCCCAACCGCCGAACCGATCCGAACGCTACGTCTAGCTGTCTCCCTGTTGAATGCAGCTCATCGAAAGGCTTGGGCCACCCCGCACGGAGTGTTTGACTCCACCGATCAAGAACGCCGATCGCCTCCAGCTTCAATCAACCCTGAGCATCACGCCTGATCGACTCCCCGTTGAAAGTAGCTCATCGAACGGTTCAGGCGCCCCGCCTGACGTGTCTAAATCCACCGATCAATTTGTTGATCGCTGATGTGCTCCACCTTACACCAATGCCCCTCGCTGGACATTACTTGCAGGCTATGCGGTGTGGGGCACATCCATCGCGCCTCTCCCTTGAATCTCCCGCAGGTTCTGATAACACTTGTTAGAAAACCGGCACCGATAAATCGTCGATAACCGAACCCGGAAGAAACACCATAGGAGATCCAAAACTGATGACGACACGAGGCACGATATTTGTTAACGAGGTTCAGCCATAGCCTAATCCTCGGGGCACTGATTATGGGTGCTCCTCCCCGATCCAGCATAATTACAGCGTATCAGAATTACAACGACCCTTGATCGGTGCGCCGCCTGTCAGTCGTTCCCTCTCATCTATGCTAAGTCGCCATGCGGTTATAACAGGTGTGTCTCTCTATTTAAGAGAGATTCTAGAATAGAGTTTGACTCTAACTCTCCTCTAACACCTACTACAACTCTAAATCCTAAACTGTAACCGACTACGTACACATATTCAACACAAATTCTAACACCTGGTTTTCTCCTCTTTGTTTATTTACTTATTTGACACATCATCTTTTATCCTAAGTGGTAGCTTATTTAATTCTATAGATACTATTCTAGTCACTGGGTTGAGACTGCTCTAAGGATTGAATAGGAGGGCATTAAGGGTTATTCATTTCACACCTCAGCGTGTAATTAATCCCTGCAAATCCACTTTAATTCCCATGCAGGAGGGATTAAGCGAACGAGGCCTAATTGTGGCCCGACATGACTTTTCTCATCGCTAAAAATGCTTTTAGTCTCAGAGATTTATTCCGACCGCCATTAACACGTGCTTTAAGAACTCACGGATGCATGCATGCATTATGCCATATGCCGAAATGCGTCCGTGGTCCATTCTCCGTTCTCCTTGCCAGTTGGATGTTACATTTCTCAGCCATTCTTGCCCCACTGTTAGGTAGTACTCCTACGTACTATACCATTCCATTTACATTCGTGTGGCCACTCTGCATATGCTGATCCGCTGATCCGCGGCGTCTCCCGTTGGCCACATGGCGACGATCACGTAAACACACTGCTTCGCTAGGGCTGAAAACGGTCAGAAATGATCGGAAAAACCTTTAAATTATTTTTATTTTCATATTTTGTACTTGGAATCGGAATCGGAAACGATAATGTCAAAAATAAAAACGGCTTCGAAAAATTCAGAAATATCGGAAACGGAGTTGCTCGGTCGGAAATTCATCAATATTAGTCGGACATCTATGAATTCGGATCGAAAATAACTTTACCTCACATGTGATGTCTAGAGTAACTCACATAATCACTAAACATAATAATAGCGATGTCACATAATAATCACCCATCACAGAAAGCAATGTCAATAATTGTCTAACATGACAACATACAAAAGCGATGACAATTTGACAATGTCTAAGACCAATACCCTCCTGCCACTGGGTATACCCTTCCAACCTGTCCCATCCACCCGAGAAGTTTTGAAGACTCACCTCGTCCTAGGTCGTCGTCGGGTCTCCAAGCGTCGGCGCTGTTGGAACTAGCGCTGTCAACCGAAGAAAAAATAAACGTTATTTCGTTCCGTTTCGTCATAACGGAACGGTGATGATCGGAATTTTGAGTTTCGTTACTGTAACGAAACAGATTAACAAAACTGACTGTGGTTCCGTTTGCTTAACAAAATAGATAACAGTATTAGTATGTTCTGTTTCGTCTAGTTTCGTCTGTTTCGTTTTGTATTCTATACATGTGCTATTAGTTGAATTACAGAGGAATAACGGATAGAAATCTCTAGAAGAGTTAAGAAAACATATTCTGCGTTGCTCTTTCTTCCCTCCCTCCCTCTTTGCTCTTGCGCCAGGGTGCTCTTTCTTTCTTCCCTCTTTGCTCTTGCTCTGCACGCTTGCTCTTTCTTTCTTTCCTCTTTGCTTTTTCTACCCCGCCGCGCCACCGCTCTGGCCTCGGCCACCGCCGCCGACGGCCTCAGGCCTCCACCGCCGCCGCCGGTGTCTACCCCCGCCGCCGCCTCCAGCCTCCGCCTCTACAGTCGATGCCGCCCTCGGCCTCGGCCTCCACCACCGCCTCCAGCCTTGGCTGCCGATGCCGTCTCCGGGCTCCACCGCCGCCTCCGGCCTCGGCCTCGGCCTTATCCAGTGAGCCTCACTGTCAACAGTATATGAATTTCATTTCCGAATCAGTACCGAATCGGTACCATCGGTAAATTTCCGAATAAATACGGTAAACTTCGGAAACAGTCGGTAAACTACTAAAACCATTTCCGATTCTGTTTTCGAGACCCCGATACCGTTTTTCGGATCATTTCCGACCAGTACCCAAAAAAAGGAAAACGGTCGGTAAAATCCGGAAAATGGCGCCGGTTGGTTTAGAAATTTTTCCGACTGTTTTCAGCCCTATGCTTCATTGATACTCTCCCTCATTCTAAAAGAACTTATCTTTTATTTATATAAATTTTATTTTTAGAGCAATCAATACATTAGAGTTAGTGGTTGCCTTACCGTCTAGGAGTAGGTTACCGTGGACCGACGGTATGGCGATTACCGCACGGTTACCACGGTAATCTCCCAAAATCGCACGAAATTCATCTCCAAAAATTTGAATTCAAAATTTTCAAATATCATGGTTACCGCGGTAAGATCGCGGTTACCATGCGTATAGTAAGCCACGGTATGTTAAAGCTAAAAAGAAAAAAATACGAAAAAAATTATAAAATATAGTAAAAATTCTTTAAAAATGTAGAAAATTTAGGAGAAAATTGTGGATATCTCTAAAAAACAATGTAATATTGCATATTTTTTAGCATAACTCTTGCTATTGTTTTTACACTTAAATAAAGTAGAAATTATATCCCAACCCATCTCTCTTTTTTTAATTTCGATGGAGCTCTAAAATATGAAGTAAACTTCGTTATTTTCACAAACTTTCTTCACCATAGTGATCCATAATTTAAGTACTATCTACTAGAATTTTTTTTGGATTTTTTTATTTTTTTAAAAAAATTTGAATTTGGATGAAATTTGTTTAAACCTAACCGCCGGTAACCGATACCGTATCCTGCGGTTTGGCCAACCCTGATTAGAGTCGTGAATGAGAGTGACAAATGTATCAAAGTTTACTAAATTAGAGGATAAATACATTAAAATTTGTTAAAATAGAGAACAAATGCATTAAAGTTTACTAAAGTGAATAATATTATAATCTTTTACTCCCTTCGTCTCTAAAAAACTGTTTGTTTTTTAAAGTGAAGTCTACTTGATTTTTTTATATTATTTTATCGTTTTAACCATCTAACCAGTAGTATTCTCTCTTCCTTATTTTCTCCCTTCTTCTTGTTTTCTCATCATATTAATTAAGGGCACAGTAGTCTTTTAACCTAATGCTTAATCTTTCTTTGACTAGTTAGAATAACACTCTTTTAGAAATAAAGAAAAATATTTTATATTGATATGGTTGAGAAGGACTTAAAAATAAAGTTTTTTTTGGGAAGAAGATAGTAGCATGTTAAATTAACAAATGGCAACATGCATGGACAATCAACTTGCCTAAGAAGGTGCGTACGGAGTCGGGACGGCTCTTGCGGCCGCCCATCCGATACGTGGCAGCACCAGCAGGGGCTGCGACGTGGTGAGTCGAACTGTTGTTGGGCTTGTCGCATGCCCGACCTGTGTACTTCGCCTTCAGTATTTTAATGGCTACTACTAGCACAAGAAAAAAAAAAGGAGAAAGAGCAACAACATGTACTAAAAAAAATGAAATATATATCCAGACAGTTTGTAGGTTTGCGTGTGTGATAAATCACGATCGACGGGTGAGATCTTCGCGACAGCTACTTTGAAAGGGAAGTTGTGCTGATCGACGGATGATAGATGAAATATATCATAAATGTGCTCCCGTTTAGTTTCTTCTCGATTTTTCTGCAGCCAAAACTGAGCATATATGCAGGTACTACTACACGAGTCCATGTCGACCTGCTGCAACTGCAAGTTAGCACAAAAATTGGACATGGATGACCCAGGGTCGTTGGTTGCATGCCGACCACGGAATTACGAGAAAACGACGGTCAAATAATCGATAGGGAGCATAGTTAAAACAACGACAGTACAACCGATGGGTCTCCGAGTTACCGGTCTAGTGGCGGAGCTTCGATCCCTGTTTAGGGAGTTCTATCTTCTAAAATTTTTAAGTGATAGAAGCTCTTTTAAATAGTGCAGATTTTTATCTATATTTTGAGAATTTGTAGTTGTATAATCCAGAAAATAAGCTAAAAGATAGAATCCAGATTCTCACCAATTAGTTTCTCACCAGTTTCTTTTTAGAATCTTAAGCTGTCCCAACCAAAGCCTTAACAAGAACCAGGAGGGGACCAAGCTCCGAAATTATTTTCCTCACCCATGCTATGAGATACTCCATCAATTTAAAAATATAAGACGTATTATATTCCTACATGTTCTCCAATATTATAATTTTAACCATTAGTTTCTTTTATAATATATCATTAACAACCAAAAATTAATATTATATAAAAATATTTGTTAAATATGAATCTAATGATGCTACCTGACATTATATATATATATATATATATATATATATATATATATATATATATATTTAGTTTAATTATTAGTCAAAATATTTAAATATTAGTTTTTTTAAAAAATATTTTATATTTTCAAACGAATGGAGTATTTAACTGAAGAGCGTGGGTAGGACGCTCTGAGTCTTTTTCTCTTGTATCTTTTTCTTCTGCGATTTTTCTCTTGCACACTCAACAACCTTGTTTGCTTGTTGATCTTGTATCCCTGTTCTCCTTTTAAGCTTAATGGAATTAATTGAAAAAACAGAAGAGTGGGCGAAATGGAAATTAATGGAAGAGTGACAAATCCATTATTGATATGTGCTTATGCTGTGACAATATGAATCTGAATGGTATTGGATACAAATTGTGAAAAGTTGATGTATATGCTCTATAGATGCTCAATTAGTCTGGGAACTTCTCCTCTAGTCGCTAACATGTGTGTTGCACATGATATTATTATTGGTATTATAAATATTAGATTTTCATCATATATTAAATATGTTGGTTATTAAATTTTATTGAATTTTATATTTAAAATGTGTCTAAAAGTTCTAAAGATAAAAACAAGTTTATTTTATTTATAGTTCCAAAATCAAAATTACGAATTACAAAAACATATGTAGAATCCAAACTAATATTTCTTATATTATTTTATATTATCTTAATTTAATAATTCAAAATTAATAAGTATCGATTGTACTCATGTTAAAGTCCCAATTTAGTATTTAGTAAAATTTTATTTTAGAAAATCAGGATAAATAAGTACCATTACTTGGAGTCTTAATTATAGTTTCTCATAATTTAATTAGTTTCGAATTTCACAGGAATTGAACCAATTCTAAAAATCCTATAAAATTCCTGTATTCGAAAGGAGAGAAAAAAATGCATGCTCAAAGATGCAAAGGCATATAGGCATATAGCTGGAACCCTTATATTATCACAATTTCCCTTTTCTTCACTAGTGGTTTTACAGTGCCAAACGTGACTTATATATGCAGTTGCATATCCGATATTTGTTCCTTTTTGGGTGAAACAATGAGCATCTTCCATCGCTTTCCCAACCAATGCAACTTGCCCACAGAAAACACTAACCAATGGTCGATGAGAATTTGAAACGACTACAGCACCTTTCGGACAAAGAATCGCATCCCCAGTTCACCACAAGAGAGTACTATGGACATAGACATCTACTGCTTCTTTATTTTATTTATTTATTTTTGACTAACAGGTCTACTGCTACTAATCAATAGCACTAATAAAGCATTATCAACTATAGTAAGTATATTTAATAATAGTAATGATAACCATCACTGATTGGCGTAGCTCATGAATGATGGATCGATGATCAGAGAGTTGCAAATGTTGAATTTTGTGTCGACCATTTTCTTGCCAAGCAATGCTAGCTAGCGTTTGCTTCCAGGGAGATGGACATCAAGGTTTTTTTTTATCTAAAAAAACCTATGTTTAAGGGAGAGGGACAGCTACGTTAGTCTATGGACAGATGTCATTCAATCATGTTAATTTGTGAAGCTCATCCATTGGTTTGAAACACCAAACTGAACGGCTGCACCATGGATAGTCGACAGGGTCCTTTCTGGCATTTTGATTATGTAAGTATACATAATTTGAAGATATGAAATGTGGTACTGCTACTCTCTCCGTCTCAAAATATAAAAACCTAGTGTTGGATATGACACATACTAGTATTACGAATCTGGACAGCCCTTCTAAAAATACAAGAACCTACTACGAATCTGGACAGCTTAGGTTCTTATATTTTGGGACGGATGGAGTACTATGATAATCTCATGTTAATAACTACATCTTTCTCTTTTACTTACGTTTTGTACACTATCTTTGTGAAGAACATGAGTTCCGGATATTCTCGTAGGAGGCAAATACGTTCACCCAAATAAGAGGTGAACCGATCTATATAATTAATGATAGAGTAGAACTCGGCTTTATATTATCTTATACAATAAAGAAAATGATAGAGCTCTAGTCGAATACTTTTTGTACAGATAAGGGAATCTTAGACTGTGTTTGGTTGGGTTTGTTACCTTGTAACCCTCTTCTCAACCTATATAAGGCGGGAAGAGAGCCCTCTCGGGGAACAACTTATACACAAGCTAAAGTAATCTACCACAAACAGAAGTAGGTATTATCTCTCGCCGATGACCTAAAGCTGTCTAAATTTTTTTGTTTTTTAAATCCATCCAACTTTAGGTCTAACATGTAGCTCCTACATCTTTATTACTGATAAAAACATTGATAATCTTCAAGACATATGTTTTGTTGGTGTGGTTTCTAATTATATATTTATGAAAACTATTGAAAATATAACTATATGTAAGTGTTCTCATGAAAAAAATATATTAATAATATTTTCACATATCAAATCTTTTTTTACAACTATTATGACCTAAGATTTTGATGTTTGATTGCACATATTTTAGAACGTCATCTATTTAAAAACCGAGAAAGTACAAGTATCATAATACACTTACATAGGAGATAATAAATTATTTGTTATATATGAAACCAAACAGTACCTCGGACCATCTTTTTTCTATTACAAAGAAACTGCGTAATGGCAAAAAAAAAACCCTAGATAATTAAATAGGAGCTAAAAATAATCATTAAAATCAAACCAAACACCTTACTAGACCATCATATTTTCTTTGTTTGAGAGAAAACACCATCTCTAATTTTATAGTGTTGGTTCCCTCATCTACTCTACTACTTAGGCACAAATGGTCGTTGTCAAGAAGGGTTAAACTTAGCAGTTAGATACAATGTTCTCGTTTGCCTCTTTTGTATTATAAAATTTCACTGCTAGATGCATATGTACCGTGTGTGAAGATAGGACTAGGCATAAACAAACTCGAATCCTATCGTGACATTATGTATAGATCCCATTTGGTTGGTTAGGTTTTCTTTTAATTGTTAGTATGCATACTTGGCCAGATTGTCACAAGTAGTACAACGAAAATAATATTTTTTCCCTTTTGGTTTTCCAATAGCTGAGGGAGTCAAAGACGTCTTTAAAAAATTGTGAGAATGACATAATGCTTTTCTGTCTTTCTTTATTTTTTTATCGTCACAACATTTCAACAAACAGATGATTCCAAATGAAATAAATAAAACAAAAGGTACAGATCAATCTATGTGCTCCATGAAAAATAACAAAGAAATTAAATGGTAGAAATTTAAAGAAATGGTGTACCAGTAGGTGAAACCGAGGGAAGCAGCTGATTGGCCCCCAACCACAAAGTGTACTTGAATTTTTTTTTATAGTTTTAAATTTTGTAGATATTTATCTTGTGAAAACTGTTGTACAGTATCTTTCAAGTGGATGTTATTAAGTTGTATGTACCGATCAGTTTAATTCACTTTATATTCTAACACTCTTCTTATGTGAGGTCTCCTCAAACGTGGAATAGAAGCGGATTGCAATTGACTATAATTTTTTATCTAATTAAACGTCAACTAGAATTCGAACTCGAGATCTTTAACTCTAATACTATATTAAGTTATATGTACCGACTAGTTTAATCTAAAAGCTAAAAGCTTGAGATGACGGCAAACACGAGCAATTCTCCAACGTATGTCGTTTAGTCCGTATACTTCTAGGACAGTACGGCTGCACGAATTATCGCAGCAAAAGAAATGAACATAAAAGGATGCCCGTCGGCCGTTGTTGTGATGCAGCTTCTGTGTAGAAGGCCCAATACCAATGTAACAAGGCCCAAACAAAGCCCGAGTCATGGAATGGCTTGGGCCCAGATGCAGCACATGGCCACCCATTTCAGTATTTTTTTTATTTTACGAGTTGGGCTAAGGGCCCAATTGTGGCCCAATATATCTGATGTCCATTCTATGAAAATGAGAGTAAATTGCATCCGTGCTACAACAACTTGGCACATAGGTGTGATTTAGTGCACGAATTTAAAAAATGAGCATATAGGTACAACAACTTGTCTACTGCGTGCATTTTGGTTAAAAGATCAACATGTCACACAAGACTTTTTTCGCCATTAAGCAACCAGTCAGTCCATCTCGACAAGGGTCTAAAGGTTTTGCATTTGCTTGGTAGTGTTCATCATGAAGCATAGTGTGATACATAACTGTATATAAAACGTTATGGTCTTCATAATGCAATTTTATGAGGATTCACATGTCCACCGTTGATAATCTAAGTCAATTAACTTAAGTGCGTCATGATACTAAAAATAATTTGTCATTTTGAATCGGAAAATGTAATTATTGTCAAAATTGAGTGTATACATGCAAAATAACATAATTTCCGAGCAATTCGACTTTTCAAATTAACATATCTCATTCTGTCTTTGGTGATGAACATTGCAAAATACAAAAATGAACACTGAAAAATTATAAAAATTAACAGTGCAAAATACAAAATTGAATTGAGAAGCCAACAATCTAGAAGGTATGTTTAGAATACAAACAACAACACTATTTTTGACTAAAATGCACGTGATTGCAAAGTTTACGTACCAATATGCTTATTTTTTAAGTTTTTACCCTAGATCGCACCCAATTTCTTGTATCAATGGTGCAATTTACTCAAAATGAGACCAATGAGAGTCGCCATGTGTAACACAGCTGTGACACTGTTTGATGTTGTTAGATTGATGTGAAACTTGATTTGCTTAATTTTGAAGGATTGTCAGTAGTGGATGCATGTTATCAAACATGGTAACGTCCCGCTTGAGAGGGATTGAGATCAGGTGCAGTCCCCCAACTAAAACCGCACGTTAGGGACTGCACACAATCTCATCCATCCAATTTTTCAATCGAAGGACTAGACGCAACGATACAGCAGTCTTGCTACAGTAACTCTAAAGTGGATTTCTTGGGTGAACAGTGCCGTATCGAATTTGGGCCCTTGGATTTGCATCCCACAGCGCTAGTGCGACTGCTTAAGTTGCAGTCACACTAGAGACTGCACAGGAACCAGATCCGCTTGAAAAGTATTTTTAGTTGCAGCTTGTAAGCAAAAGACATGACCAATGCAACCAAAAATGATAAGATTTTTACCGTTCTACTTTTAGGGAGTGTTTGAAGATGAGGGAAAAGGAACAAAAGAAGATCACATAAAACGAGGTAAGTTATTAACGTATGATTAATTAAGTTTTAATTATTAAAAACTTAAAAAATAGATTTATTTGATTTTTTAAAGTAAATTTTATATAGAAAATTTTTTAAAAAACACATTGTTTAGTAGTTAACGAGGAAGTTTTTTCTCTATTCCCTTACCTTCCAACGGAGCGAAAGTGATTCAAAAGCCAAGACAGTAATAAAAACAAAAGTACCCTTGAATTAATTTTAAAGTTTTGTTCTAAAATTTAAATTTGGTTGCAACTTATAAGTCACAGCACAAAAAAGTAGACCCGGGTATAATAGAAGATTGCTTACTATATATAATATTTGGCATACGTAGGACACCTGATAATTCCAAGTTAATTGAAAATTGTCTAGCAGCATGGGATATAATCATATACTAGTAGTAAATCGGTTTGGAACTCTGGGTTGGCATGCTTCTGAGAGTTTCCTGACAGCCCAAACGACATGTTCCTTAAAACAAGACATTGCACTCCGTGAAGTCTAATCACACAAGAGAAAAGGGTTAGTGGACTCAAAAAGTGTATAATGTTTCATTTCTTTATTGGAGTTGGAAGCAAGTTGGCTCCACCCGGGATGTGCACAACAAACTATAGCAAGTAGCCATGTTGGCATTATTATAGCAATACTACTCTTGGACTTTGCTTATGTTAAACACTTAACCACTAAGCCTTGTCCAATCATATGTGAGCTCAATCATGGCAAATGCATAATGATGTGCCCCATTGATCAAATAGGATATACGCAACTCCAATTCTCTTCTTTCAATGGCTGCTAAGCCGTGAAAAAAACGAAAGAAACAACAAAAACAACTATGGGTAGAACTTTTATATTTATAACCTTAGTAATTTAAAAATCAATGCTGAAAAATAAAATACGATAAAAAAACTCTAAATTAACTCTAAAATTAAGTTTAAAATTTAAATTTTGACTGCGGCTTAGTTTTAGAGTAAACGATGGGCTTGTAAATCCACCTAATTTACAAACAGATTATGACAAAACCCAGGGCCATGTTTGCCATATGACATTTTCTACCACTAGCTCGTACTATTGCAACCACAGGCCTCAGGGACCCCTCAACAGAAACTGCCAACCAGCTCCATGTATGACAAGATCGCCAACAGTCACAAGGGAAGAAAAACGTCCATGGACCCCCATATGAGACAAGTTTGCACCACCAGAGAGGGCATAAAATGGTTTACGATTGATCTATAGGGAATTGTCACTATTGTGCTTGTGATTGTACCTTTGGTATCAAGGAAAAATGGAGATATAGTACTGATATTTGAATTGCGGAAGCTTATCTGAACAACTTATTCGTTGCTCATGGATATACTTGAGCAATGCCATAAGCAACACTGACGATGGGCCCACATCGTATGCACACATGAAAATGACAGAAATATATAATGAATGGCGAAAATGCCTCCATTTTGGACAAAGCTAAAAATTTCAAATATCAGATAAGTGAACAGGTGAGAATTGGTTAACAGAAACATTTAAGTGATCAATACTCGTCCAAGTAGCTGTACAATGATTCATCGTTCCTCCACCGACGCCTTGTGAGTAATGATTTGAGGAACCCCCTGCCTTTGCTTGAGCTTTTCTCCTGCTCTTTGTGGTTGCCCCAGTCAGAGTGTAACTGCATTGAAGTCTGTCTCTGCAAGAAATCTTACATCAGAAGCTAGAAATAAAAAATGGCTTCTGATGATTGAACTCCAGGAAAATCAATAGTGTAGGCTTTTCTAACAATCTAGTAGGATATGTAATTTATCTTTAGCAGGCAAAGGTTATCTCCATAAAGTAAATACATAATTTGGTACTCCAGCAGACATACAAAATGCTTTGGATTCACAGGTGGCCTTCTTGCAACCGTAGCAGATCGTGCAAGGGGATTGGAATTTGGTATTGGTGAACCTGCTCTTGTTTCTGCAGAGCAAAAGGAATTGCAATAGTTTATATAAATTCTTTTTTGAAAGCTTCACAGTCCAAGAACGTGCCATTTGCTTATTGAGAAATAAGTATAAGCCATCTAGTGAAGATAACGTGCCTTTTGAATGTGTGTTGATGATGATTTGGGGAGATGGTGATTTAGCTCGTGCTTTTCGAGAAGGTGATAAGGACCGTGATCGATGATGTGTGCCACGAGTTGAAGGAGATGGTGAATGCACACTCCTGCGACAATAAAGATGAATTAAAATTAAGCTCACAGTATATCTTTCGAAAGGAAGAACAGTCAGCAGATAAGCTTATGAGCAATTTGACTGAGGAGGAAATGCAAACTGGGGTACTGAGAGTTATCTGTTTACCTCATTGTAGACTGCCTGCCAACTGGTGTAGAGACTGATGGAAGATAAAATGGTTTCAAAATCAATGACAGTTTTTTTTCCTAAAAATTCAGAAATCAGAAAGGTGGTAAACTTACTAGATTGAGACTTGTGCATTTTACGGCCCATATGTTGCCTGCTATACCGTGGAGGTTCTGAAACTGGATGAATGGCTGATTCCACTATATCTGCGCCTATACAACATAACCAAAATGATGAGTAGTTTCAGTTTCACAAGAAGGCTCTCATGTAAAAAGCATAACAAAATAGAGTATGAATTTACCTGGCAATATGTAACGCCTGTGGTATTTTGGTGCTCTAATAAGAAGAGATTGTTGAGACCTTCCCTCCTGGTCAATCGTCTGTTGGCAAATCCTTACTCTCTGCAATCATATTAAAGAATGTTCCAAAGGTTAGCAGACATTAACAAGAGTTTTTTCTTGAACATGCCAGAGAGCTGCGTATCATTATATTAAGAAGAAGAAAAGGAGGGGTGAGCCCCCTTACAACCCAGACATCACAATTCGTTTACATTTGCGCCGAAAAAAAAACAGAGAGACGACCTCGACCAAACATTAACACAAGTATTCTGTGATAAATGAGGAGATACTCAAGTAGGAGATAAATAATGTACGTGAAATTCACTCCATACTAGGAAAATTACAAAGGATAATTAACAGACTATATACAAAATGACCTTTCAACTCAGTACGCATATGATATTATACCTGCTCAACTGAGGATACTCGAAATTCTGTTTCATTAACCTCATCAGATCTTTCCTTCACAAGATTATCCACCTTGTATGACACAAAGCCCAGATGGTCTACAGTGCTAACAAGGGCCTCAACTGTGTAATCTTTCAAGCTTGTCATCACCCTACAGCAGTAGATCAATGTAGATTAGTTTTACTCTTTATTTAATGCAGCAAGGCAAACAATGAAACAAAGATCCAAATAAAACAAAAGATCTTACGTAGATTTCTGAGAATTGTTTCTGTAAAATACTTCAAAATATTCCGCTGCGGAGTATAGCTGTGAACGCAGATTCCTCAGGTCCTACAAAGAAATATAATTTAAGCCCAGCACAGAAGATACTATAAGAAATGACAGCTCAGCTACATAAGGAAGAAACATTACTAATTAACTAATGCGAAGGCATGTGGGGTTTTCGTTGTGGACAAGGATCCTAACTTCTTTATCCTGAGCAGCGGAAATTTTGACAAAAGACTGCAACTCCACACCATTGGTTCACACGAACAGACTGATCAACTTGCTAAAGGAAATTAAGCCGTCCAAAATTCAAACGGACAAAGAACCCATGAATTTGCAAGTAATATTGCTGCTGGCTGCTGCTTACATGCTTGCCTTCTAGTAAAAGCCCCGGAATTGAGCTTCTGTCTTCTAGGCGCGTTTGCTCAATTAGGGGGAAAGCAATTGAAAAGGTTGAGCCACTGCAGAGTTGCACGGCCAATTGTACAAGCAATAAATGATCTCTTTGGAGACAGTAATACCCCCTCCCATTTTTTTTTGTTTGACGCTGGTTAGTTACTTTAGCAAATGGAGGGAGCACAAGATTAGAAATTTATAACCACATGGTAACAGCAGAAGGCATAGTAAGGACTTTTCAAACATTACAACTACAGTGAAGCTTGGAAAGGGAGAGACTACTAGAGAGCCTATCATGTTTGCTACCAAACTAGGGACAAAATCTTGTGATTGACATGGACAGAACGGCACACAACCCCCTACCATCATCAGGTTTTACTTTTCTTAAACCTTGTCAAGAAAAAGAAATGCAGCCCGACTTCTACAACGCACTACCTACCTAGATCCATGACAACAAAAAGATGGGTAGAAGCAAAGGTTGCATCTTGACGGTTAAGGCGAGGAAGGGACACACGGCTGCATCACATACCTTGAGGCTGTCTGAGAAGAGGAGGCCTTCTTGCAAGGACATGTCCTCGCTGGTCGAGGCAGCATCAACGTCAAGGTGGTGGGAGGAGACGGAGGATGGAGACATCGTGATTGCCTCCATGGCCGGAGCTGCCTCCGCTACACCGCCGCCGCGCCACCACCGACCCACCAGAAACAGATAAAGGAAACAAAGGAAAAGATTTCCCCTTGCCAAATGCCAAGATTCCTCCCTACCAAGAACACCAAAACCCTCCCTCCTTGGCGAAACCCCAAGAAAAGGTCGGGGCTTTGGAAGAAGACGAGGCGCCCTCCCTGGCGAGCCGGCACGGCACACCTAACCAACAACACTGAGCCCAGCAACCTACGCCAAGATCTGGTTCGGGGCCTTGTGGTTGGCTCACTGCAAGACACTAGCGGCCGATGGTGACATGAGAAGGGCAGGGAGGGAGCAACGCGAGGGCCCAGAGCACTAGCGGAAGGAGGAGAAGAAGAGGAGATGGTGATGAAGCGAAAGCTGTTAAGTGTGAAGGGGTTGGGAAGGGGATAGGAGTGAAAAAAATGGCTCCTTTTTCTGCTAATGTTGGTGAGAGGGAGCAGAGCAATGAGAGGGGCAGTAGCAGCAGACCATTCATTCACACAAGTGACACTACTGGTGCTAGTAAATGTCTTACTGCCCATTTGGCTAGGTACACCCTGCAAGGCTGCAATGTGTGACTGGCGTGTGGGGCCATTGGTAGAACAACGGTTAGGGGGTGGGCCCCTGCAACCGTGCACGTAGGTGAAGGACAGCATGGATTGTGTAGGATTGTACAGTGAGATTGTGTAATGGACCGGTGGGAGATCAGATGGTTGGCTACAGGGCTGCACAGGCAGTATAGTTCTTGAGATGGGATTTTTAGTAGTTCGTGATTCACGTGATCCTATGTATCAATGCTTGTGTGTGAGAATGTAAAAAGTAGGTGTTCCTGGATTAAAATTTGCTCCTTCTGAGGTCAGAATTTACCTTTTGGTTGTTCTCTTTTGAGCGTGTGATATGCTAGTATCTGTAGTGTGTATTTACGTGTCTTTCCTGTAATTGTAAAAAGAATTATTTCTAGTATACTTTTTCCTTATTTAATGGTAGGAGCAAATTTTGCCCCTCACCCAATATTGTTTAAGGCTCCGTTTGGAACAATTGGTTAAGAAAAAAAAATTTCTCGATTTTCGTGAGTACGTTTTCTAAACTGCTAAATGGTGTGTTTTTTATAAAAATTTTGCTATATAAAAGTTGCTTTAAAAATCATATTAATCTATTTTTTAAATTTAAAATAATTAATACTCCATTAATCATATACTAATGACTTATCTCGTTTTACGTGAACTTCTTCCTCTTTTCTTTTCCCGTACTTTTAAACTGTCCCTAAAGCCTAAGATGAAGAAGAGGCATTTTTGACCTATAAGGCTACAGTCAGTCATTTTTATGTCTTAACTAGTACCGTTCTCGTCGTCCTAATTATGTTTCTAAATGGTTTCATAACTACTAAAAAAATCAACTAAAATCAGTGAAACTAAAATAAATTGTGTTGAAAGTTTAAATTTCATTTTTGATCTTTTTTTTAACTTCCGGTTAAGAATAAAAACAGTTTCTGGATGCAAACCGGTTTGAGATGGCCGATAACCACGAGCGGTTACCGTCCATTACAAAACCTGCCAACTACCCCGAACATTCAACATCCTGACCAACCATTTGAGGAAAACACGGTTCCAGACTAGTTACTGCACCACTTCAACGTGGGGCCACCTACAAACTTGGGAGGAGACCACCATACTTGCACTGCCGATCAGCCGGGACCACCCGTTGCTGTTGCGTTGCCTCTCTTGGGTTTAGGATACCGGACTACTGGGTACACCGCACGCCTATGCGCGCCATCGACGGTCCTGCTTGAGAGAGCTTTACATTTTCTTTCAGAATCTCTATTTGGTATAAGCTTTTTAAATAGTCTAGATTCTTATTTAGATTCTAAAAATTTTTAGTTATAGAATTAAAAAACCTAATTTATCTATATTCTCATTAGTTGACGTTTTATCGACTGCGAAGGCTACTAGCGACGCATTGTATGGCAGGGAGGCGGGCTAGAGCTACATTTAAAATAATAAAAAATAAAATATTGAAAAAAATAAAATATTAAAAAAATCGAGTAAACTTTATACCAATAATTTAAAACTTTCATCTCTAATTTCGAAACTTTTAATTTAATTTTCGAAATTTTCAACTTAAATTTAAAAACTATCAACTAAGAATTAAAAAAATCTACTCAAAATTTAAAATTTTCAACCCAAAATTTAAAACTTTTAATTAGATTTTTGAAACTTTTAACTAAAATTTAAAAATGTTAACTCTGTTTATTTATATATTATTTTATAATTAAAAATCATTAAATAAAGAGATAGGCTAACCCCTGCGCGCCGGCTGTATAGCCGTATAGCCGGCCCACTCCTGCGCGCCGGGGGTTAGCCCACCCCTCCATCGACTGTTTTTTAGAATCTGAAGGTCTCTAAATGATGGCCAATGACTCCCCGGTTTGGGCTTTTGCACACACAGCGGCAACAGGGCGAAGGTGCTTTGCCGTGGCAGAGAAGGATAAAGGCCCATCTGATGATAGGCCTTTACTAACGAGGCCTAAAGCCCTAAAGCGTAGTATTTTCTTCGGTTTCTGAGAGGAAGCCCACGGTTTTTTGGGTGTCACGGGCCACGGACTAGGAGGAGGAGAAGGGCCGGGAGCGGGAGGCAGGTTGGCGTCGCGCGACGCGGTGGGTTTGCCGGTGCTGGCTCCGACAGGGGACAAGACGGCAAGGCCAGCGCGGGACGGCGAGCCTGCCACCCGCCGCGGGGGAGGCAGGGCGGCACGGAGACGGAGTACCCGCCGGCTCTGGCCCTCGTCACGCCTCAACTCCCGTTTCGCCTCATGCCGGTGCATCTTCTGCTGCACGCGAGCGACGATCTTTTCTAAAAAGAACTAAACTAACCGTCAATTATATTTTAATAAATACAAATAAAAAACAGACGGTTACAAGAGAAAAGAAAGCCACACCAAGCACCGCAGCCCCTATCGCGGCCGGCAGGACAACACACAGCGCACGTTTCAACGTTTTGTTTCAGCAAGCGATGATCGTTTCAACGTTTTGTTTCACTTCATCTCTAAACAACTAGTTTCATCCTTTCAGTCACTTAGTAACATGCCTCTACATTCAACGGTATCTAAAGTAAGATAAACGAATGGTGGTTTTTTTTTTTTTTTTTTTGGAATAGGTGATTTTTTACGTAGTGGAAGGAAAGACGGACGACTGTGATTTGAGCTAGTAGAGATACTGATTATAAACCATAATAGTTTAACAACACTAAAAAATAATTCATAGGCTTAACGATTTAAAAACAAATGCTAAAAAATAAACTATAATAAATAAAACCCAAAATCGACTTTAAAATTAAGTTTTAAAATTTAAATTTTGGTTGTGGCTTATAAGTTAAAGGGTACACAACGGAGATGAACAGTTTTTTTTCCCCAAAACACCAGTTTGAACCCAACTTCGAAGAGAGCATGTAGTATTACCCCTTAATTTACCTCTCCGTTTCGGTAATTTCCCTCGTACGAGTAGGCCTCAACTCAGATATGTTTGTCAAACCATTGTTTTCATCCTTGCAAGCAAACTCTTCTCTTCAAGGAGGACCATATATTTTTTTTCTCTTCCTTTTTGAAAATTGGATCCTTTCTACAGGAGCTTAATTTTTCAGTTGAGAAAATAAAGATGTTTTGTCACACACAAAATGAAAAAAAACATACCAGAGATAATATAACCACACAAATTTTAAAATCTTAACTTATGCAATAGTGCAAATCTTGAGAATCATAGCTCACATCTTATAGCAAGGTCAGCAACCAAATCGATTAAGAACAATGAAATATACAGGCTTAATATACCACTAAACTAAAGGATGAAAGCTAATACCATAAAATTATAATCCCTTATAATATTTACAAAACTTACACACCAGTTTTTTAGATTCACGTTATTTCTTAAGCACCATTACGGTTGACTAAACTTGAGTAAGCTACTAAAGAGACATTGTCAAAGCTCTTGTTTTTTTTTTCTGGAAACCTATGTTACAACATTTTTTTCTTCAAAATGCTTGTGAAGAACAGTTGACACCAGCAACAAATCTGTTGCATCAATACGACGAACTAGCCAGTAGCCACCACTTTTCAGCTACGACCATCTCCAACGACAAAACGATAGCCACCAACGCTTCAACGGTGAAAGGCTAAAAAATCCACCTTTCAGCCCTAGCCTCCCGCCTAAAATTCAGTCTTGTGATCCTGCTCTGGATTAGCGGAAGAAACTTGAGGTGAGGTGAGGCTCAATCTTCTCATCTTCAATGGGATAGAGCACAATCTTTCTGACCATTTGGCAAAATTCCCTGCAGGAGTCACAAATATATACTGTCATGAGTTCTTGTTGGATGGACAAATAATCTATCAGTTTTTATAAGAATATGCAGAAGCTTACAGCCAAGGATCGTCCCCAACTTCCATTGTGTCTCCCTCATCATCAGTGAAAGCCACCTTCCATTTTTGTTTGAGGTCCTTTACATTGAACATCTCTTCCAGCTCATTCATCAGTTGCTCATATCCATCTATATTAGCTAGATCCACAGCTCTACCCACAGCATTTCCATGCATTTGAACCTAGTACAAATATCAAGTCAGTTACAGTATAAGAAGCAAGGGGGGAAGACAGAGATACAATTTATACCTTTATGCGAGTTCTTCCAGAGTAACTCTGATGGCTTTGGATCTCTCGGGGACTTTCATCCACAACAATATGATCTTTTGTCACTTTTGAGAATGCTGACAGCTGACCAGAGTCTTCGTGAGAACCAGTACCTTTCACTGAAGTTTCTCCTGCCCCTACACTTGACTTGTCAGTGGTAGTAGATATGCTGCTACATTTCATCAAATCCACACCAAACAGACGAAACATGCCAGGTTCCTTTTTTTCTTCGACAATCTTGGACGCATTTGGAGCAACTTCTTCAGTTTGGTAGCCACAGACAGCGGTGTTCGAAGACAACTTGGAAGTGGGCTCCTCAGCTTGATATGAACGCGCAGGCCAAGCAGCAACTCTTGCTTCATTGCTGGTGACCTGAAAAAGTTTCTGAGAAATGTCTGACAAGGTAGGGGAGACACCCTTGCTTGAAGAGTTGAAATCCTTCAACCAACTTTCAAGCACCAGCGGATTCTGACAAACTGAACTACTACTCACGGCACCATATCCTGGATGCTCGCCTGGCCAAACAACTTGATGTCCAGAGATACAATTAGGTTCACTGGAACCAATACCTGTCTTCTCATGCTGTTGTGGCATTCCAGATAGCCAAAATTCTTGAGCTGGTTCTGCAAACAAAGACAAAAGGATTAAGAGCCAAATAATTCCAACATTTATTGGCAAGTTGAGCTATGTAAAATTTTGAATGACATACCCAGTGATTGAAGATCAAGAGTTTCACTTGGCTCTCTAGGCCGCTTGTTTTTCGTTGATGATTGCAGGGATACATTGATAGCAGGTGCAGTGGCATCACATGTCTCAATTTCCCAAGGGGAAACCCTCTCAGGGCCATTAAAATTTGTAACTTCATCCCATTGGACCTAAATTGAGAACAATTGAGACAGTAATCAGCATTGTTTAAGTAAAGAAGACTAAAACAGAGAATTAGTTGATCTTACCTTCAACGACTTCCATTCGGAACCTGACCACTGTGGAGAAAGATCACCTTCACCAACTATAGTTCCAGAAAACCTGCAGTTTTTTTTTTAAAAAAATAAATTTCATCGGCCATTTTAATATGAGATGATGCAACATATCAAGAAGAAATTGAAAGAGAAACACATGAGATCAGAAGTAAAACCCTTACTTTTTAACCGGGACGTCTTCCCCTTCAAAACTCATCTTAAACCTCATGCCCACATTAAACCCAATCTTACTAGCTGCAAGGTACTTATTCACACTGACAATATACTGGCTTTGGCTCAACCTTAAAAATAAACAAACAGCAACAGTTATTAGCAGAGAATAACTAAAGTTGTATCATAAAAAATGATGGTAGAAATGGCCCAACCTTGGTCTGTAGTACACTAGGAAAATGGAATTAGTCTTGATAGCATGTGATGCACTTGCAAGCACACCAAGATGCATGCTTTGGCTTGATATAACAGAAGCCGGCATTGTGCTCTGTTTCTGCACAAGCCGCCTCACTCCGACACGCTGCTCTCCGGTCTCACTCCTACAAAAACAAAACATGCATGATGCCTTTTAATACATACATCTTACGAACATCTGCATAAACTTGTTCATGACTGAAGAGCGGAGATCTAACCTTAGGTAGACAAACGCATCACCAGAAATCAGCTTCTTTGATGTCACAAATGTGCTCCACCCAGTAGTCAGAAGATGCCTACGTGGTTGGCCTAGACAGCCGAGAATTGAATGAATAAGCGCCAGCATGCACATAAAGCTAGTACAAACTTGCTCATGGTATGTGGTCAGATTAGAGAACAACTGAGCAGATAATTGCGAGAATAAAAACTAAAATTCACATACCCCTATAGATGTGCTTAAACCTCCACTCAGATCCATGAAGGTCCTTTGTGACGAGCTCTTGAGTCGGTGTCGCCATGGACATATCCTGATTAACAACAAACAAGATATGATTTTTACATAACAGGAACATACTGTATTATCAAAACCAAGAGAATTACGCATACCAGTGGAGGGAGGCACTCGTTGGCATGCCGTCGGAGAACGGAGAACCCGCCATGGGTGCTGGTGTCGGACGGTGTCAGGATCTTGCAGAAGGAGTGCACCACAGGCCTCGGCTGCTCCGGCAGGGGTGGGTCAGGTAATGTTGGCAGATTCTCTTGCTGTAAAACAATGGAACCCCAAATCACTCCCCTTTTTCACACTAAACCCAAAATTGCTCCATTTTGGGGGGCCAATTCAACATAGAACACTACCCAAATGTGATACAAGTGCACATCAAGTAAATTATTTTTAGTAAAAAGACCAGTTGAGAAGATGTGAAATTTCAGGACTTGAGAGCAGAATCAAAATTCAGGGGGAACCCAAAAGGATGCCCACGATTACGGAACAGGCAGCACAAAGGACGTTCCAAAACCATCAGAGGAGACTAGGGCGACAAGAGAACAAAAAAACAGTGGTGGTCACCACTCACATCCGGGTCCGGCTGCAGGGTAATCTGCGCGAACACCTCGTCCGTTTCCGTCTCGGCCTGCAGCCATAAACAAACAAGGAAACACAAGAGAATTACTGGCTGAAGAAACACCAAAGGCGAGACCTTTTTTTTTTTCTCTTTTGCGCCTCCAGCGGCGCGTGAGATTACCTTGAGCTCGACGTTGACAACCTTGCAGAGGATCTTGTACGGCACCTGGAACATCTTGATTTGCTCCGCCAGCAGCGCGGGGTCCGTCGGCTCTTGCAGCTGCACGCCGGCGAGAAGAAGCGCGTCATCACGGGAAATGGAGCGAGCTCCCACGGGAGGAACATGGAACGGCGGAGAGCAGAGGAGGAGAGCCAAGAATTCGCCGGCGGCGAGAGGTACGCACCTGCTCCAGGTGGCCCTGGAGGAAGTAGAACACCCTCTCGTCCGTCTGCGGCACCTCCACCAGCGGCCCCGCGCAGGCGCGCCACAGCTCCGCGAACAGCTCGGGGTCCCCTGCTCCTCCTGCATGCGCCACCAAGAACCACGCCCGCCAGCCCAATGAAGCGATGAACCCGGGAAAAGAAAACCATATGAGAACACAGCGGAAGGCAGGCGTCACCTTGCGACATGGCGACGACGGTCGTTGCCGGCGGCGGCGTCGGGCGGGCGTCTGGTGAGCTGAGCTCCTCGGGGCCGGAGCGAGAGGAAGTGAAGAGAGAGAGGAAGAAGAGGAGGGAGGAGAAGAGGAGGTGGTCTGGTCTGGTCTGGTCACCGGGTGGTGCTCTCCCGTGTCAGAGTGTTTGTTAGGCTCACCCCATTAAAGAAAGCTCCGGTGGAGGTGAGGAGAGAGGAGGCGAAGAGGCGTCAGCGGCGGCAGAAGAGGATGGAAGCATAACGGTGGCGTTACAGGGCTGCGCTTTATGGCTTTAACACTCTTGCCTCCCTTGTCTTTCTTTTTATTCCCCCCCCCCCCCCACTTTTCTCCTCCCCTTCCCTTGTGTTCATTCTTTTTTTGCAAAGGAGCCCCTATATTTTTTACGAATTTGACATCATCCTTGTTGTGTTGGTACACTTTCTCATTCCTTTGCTAGAGAAATGGTTGTGGTGTTTATTACACTTTCGCTTTCTTTTAGCTAGGAAAATAATTCTGTAGAGATTGGATGCTTCGAGTAGGGCCGTGTCCCCGCCTTAGAGAGATAGGGGTAGCCTAGTAATAGCACGCCACATGAGAAATATCATGTGGGGATTGGCCTATTCAATCAAAATACAACATAATGAAATGATGATTTCACCGGTGACGTAGGTGAGAATTTATTGTTAGAGATGGAGTGATCAAGTCTTAACCCAACTTGTTAGCGTGATGTATTTCAGGTGGTCGCATACTAAATAGCTCCATCAATAAAATTTAATTACTATTTGTCATATTTGTTGCTAGGGCTTTGATCAACGCAATCGTCCACCCGCAAAATAATAGGTAGTATAACATTTGTGGAAGTTCTTTAGTAAAAACCGTATCATCGGCCCAACAAAAAAATTCATCCTCAGTGATGCTGCATTTTGTCTTCTCTAGAACAAAAATGATTATGGAGTTGGTAAATTTTGTCTTCCCTCGATAGAGAAATAGTTGTGTAGAGATAGGATGCTCTAGGTAGGGATGTTTCTCTGCCTTAGAGAGAGAGGGGTAGCCTAGTAATAGTACACCACATGAGAAACATCATACGGCGCACGGCTGACATATTTGATTAAAATGCAACATAATAAAATGATGATTTCACCGGTGACGTAAGTGAGAATTTATTGTTAGAGATGGAGTGATCAAATCTTCGACCCGACGATAGAGTGACCGAATCTTTGACCCAACTTTTTATCGTGACGCATTTCAGGTGGCCGCATACTAAATAGATCCTTGAATACAATTTAAATTATTGTTTATCATATTTGTTGCTACGACATTGGTTAGCTTAATCATCCACCTACAAAATAATGGGTAGTATAGCATTTGTGGAAGCTCTCTAGTAAAAACCGAATCATCGTACCAACAATTTTTTTTAGAAAAAAACTTTCTCGGTGTTGCTACATTTTCTCTTCTCTTGCTATAGAAATGGTTGTGGAGTTGGTAAACTTTCTCTTCCCTCGATAGAAAAATGGTTGTTTAGAGATTGGATGCTCCGCATAGGACCATGTCTCTGCCTTAGAGAGATAAGGGTAGCCTAGTGATAGCACGCCACATGAGAAACATTGCGTGACGTGCGGCTGACGTATTCTATGAAAATGCAATGGAAGGAAATGATGATTTCACTAGTGACGTAATTGAGTATTTATTGTTAAAGATGCACTGATCAAATCTTTGATTTGATGACAAAGCAATCGAATCTTTGACCCAACTTGTTATCATGACATATTTTAGTTGGCCACGTACTAAATAGCTCCATTTATAAAATTTAATTATTATTTATCACATTTGTTGCTACGACTTTGGTTAGCACAATCGTCCACTCGCAAAATAATGGGAAGTACAACATTTGTGCAAGTTCTCTAGTAAAAACAGAATCAACGTCCCAACAAAAATAAAAAAACTATTGGTGTTGCTACATTTTCTCTTCTCTCGCTTAAAAAATGGTTGTGGAGTTGGTAAAGTTTCTCTTCCCTCGCTAGAGAAATGGTTGTGTAGAGATGGGATGCTTAGGGTAGGGCAATATCTCCGTATTAGAGGGATAGGGTAGCTTGTTGATAGCATGCCGCATGATAAACATCATGTGGCACGCGGTTGACCTATTCGATCAAAATGCAACATAATGAAATGATGATTTCACCATTGATGTAAGTGAGAATTTATTGTTAGAGATGGAGTGATCAAAGCATTGACCCTATGATAGAGTGATCAAATCTTTGACCCAACTTTGGTAGCGCACTTCCTGCCTTGTGGAGATAGGGTAGCCTAATGATAGCACGCCTACGTGAGAATATTAGGTGGAGGTTGACCTATTCAATCAAATTCCAACTAATGTGTTGATGATTTCACCTGTTGTGAGAATTTATGGTTTGAGATAGTGATCAAATATTGGACCTGCCTTGTTGTTGTGGCATCAATGCAATTGTCCGCTCGCAAAATAATGGATAGTATAGCATTCGTGCAAGTTCTCTGGTAAAAGCCTTATCATCAACTCAACAAAAAATTGAAACCATCCCAGGTGAGGCTGCACTTTCTCTTCCCTTGTAGGGAAATGGTTTTGGGACTTGCCACACTTTCCCTTCCCTTGCAAGAGAAATTGCTGTATAGAGATAGGATGCTTTGGTAGGGCCATGTCCTGCCCTAGAGAGATAGGGGTAGCCTAGTGATAGCACACCTATATAAGAAAGTCGTGAGCAGGTTGACTAATTTGATCAAAGTCCAACATATTGAGGTGATGATTTCACCGATGTCATGAGTGAGAATTTATTGCTAGAGATGGAGTGATCAAGGGGTTTGACCTAACGATATAGTGATCGAATTTTTCACTTGGTTCGTTTTCGTGGAGTATTTTAGGTGGCTACCTACTAATTACTAAATAGTTCTCTCTATAATTTAATTATTATTTGTCATATTTGTTTCTAGAGCTTTGGTCAATGCAAATAATGACTACATTTGTACAAGTTCTCCGGTAAAAGCCGAATAATCGTCCCAACAAAAATTAGAAACCATCCCAGTGTTTTCTCATGCCTTGCTAGAGAAATGGTTGTCGGTGCTGCTACACTTTCTCTCCCCTTGATATATAGATGATTGAGTAGAGACGGGGATGCTCCGGTACGATTGTGTCTTGCCCTAGAGAGATAGAGGTAGCCTAGTGATGACATGCCTACATGAGAGCATCATATTGAGGCAAACCTATTCCATCAAAATGCAACGTAATGAGATGATGATTTCACCAGTGTCATAGGTGAGAATTTATTGATAGAGATGGAGTGATGAGGTCTTTGACTTGGCAATAGAGTGGTGAAATCTTTTACCCAACTTATCATCATGACATATTTTAGGTGGCCGTATACAAAATAGTTCTCTCTTTGAAATTCAATTATTATTTGCCATATTTGTCGCTAGGAATTTAGTCTGTGCAATAGTCCACTCACAAAATAATGGATAGTATAGCATTTGTGGAAGTTCTGGTAAAAATTAAACCATCGTGCCAACAAAGATTAGAATCCATCCCCGGTGTTACTACAATTTCCCTTCCCTAGGGTAGCATAGTGATAATACACATATGTGAGAACGTCTTGTGGAAGTTGACCTATTCAGTCAAAACCCAAACGAAATGTGATGATGATTTCACTGATGTCATAAGTGAGAATTTATTGCTAGAGATTGAGTGATCAAAACTTTCAACCGACAAAAGAGTGCTCAAATCTTTGATCCTACTTTGTTATCATGATGTATTTTAGGTACCCGCATTCTAAATATTCTATACATAAAATTTAATTATTATTTGTCATATTTGTTGCTATGACTTTGGTTAGCACAATCGTCCGCTCACAAAATAATGGATAGTACAGTATTTGTGCAAGTTCTCTAGTAAAAGTTGAATCATCATCCCAACAAAAATGGGGAAAGTACATTTTTGGCCCTTAAACTTTGCTCGAAGTCCATTTTTCACCCTAAACCACAAAACCGTTTATTTTTCACCCTGAACTTTCAAAACATGATAAATAACACCCTAAACCATATTTCATGGTGATTTTGATTAACATGATAGTGATTTTTTGCTAACATAAACTTCATCTGTAAGTTTCATGGTTGTGAACATAATTAAGTGAAATTTGCATTATAAAATAAGAGTATGAATTAGGAAAATCACCTCCATTTCAAGCAAAACCACTAACAAATTTGTCCTAGCCTGTCCTTTATCCGGTTTTTGAAAGTTGAAGGTGAAAAATAACCGGTTTTGTAGTTCAAGGTGAAAAATGAACTTTGAGCAAAGTTCAAAGGCTAAAAATGGACTTTACCCAACAAAAATTAGAAACCATCTCTAGTGTTGCTACACTTTCTCTTCCCTTGTAAGAGAAATGGTTGTGTAGAGATGGGATACTCCGGTAGGGCCAAGCCGTATGTTAGAGAGATAGGGTAGCGTAGTGATAGCATTCCTACATTAGAATGTTGTTTGGAGGTTGACTAATTCGATCAAAGTCCAACGTCCAATGCAATGAGATGGTTTCACCAATGTCGCAAGTGAGAGAATTTATTGCTAGAGATGGAGTGACCATATCTTTGATCCCACTTTTAACCATGACGTATTTTAGGTGGCTGCATAGTCGCACACTAAATAGCTCTATCTCTAAAATTTAATTCTTGTCATATTTTGTTGCTACACCTTTGGTTAGTGCAATTCTCCACCCCGCAAAAATAATTAGTAATAAGTTCTTTGGTAAACACCGAATCATCGTCCCATCAAAAATTAAAAAAAATCATCCACTAGTGTTTTAAACATCCTTCTTTGGAGAAATGGTTGTGGTAGATATGAGGATGTTCTAGTAAGGTTATGACATGTTATGTAAATCGAGCTAGCATAGTCCTAGCATTTCTATGTAAGATCATCATGCAAAAGTTGGCCTGTTTGATCCAAATTCTAGGTAAAGAGATGATGGTTCCGCTATTGTGAAAAGTGACCATTTTTTCTTGCTAGAGATAGAGTAAGGGAGATTTTAGCACATTATTGAAACCTTGATCCGATATGTATTCTTGATGATTTTTTGACGACAAACAGAAAAATAACTCTATCTCCAAAATTGATTCTAGTAGAGAAATATTTTTTTATAAAAATAGACTCACTCATAAAAAAAGAGTGTTATCGGATGCCACGAAGGACGAAAACACGGGTTATTACACCCCAAATATGAATCCATCAGCCTGACTTTTTTTTTTCTCCAATGAACTTTGATCATATGACGCACAAGCTATCATGCAGACAGAGACCCGATCGAGACCATGAGCAGCAGTCCATGCCACACACCAACACGCATGGATGGCATTGAAGCTAAGCTAAGCTAAGCTGCATGGCGAAAAGGACGCAAGGATTACATGCTACACGTGCAGCGGATACCGTGGGGGCCGGACGATCTCCCGATCTGCTGCCCATGGCCACCTGATGGCCCTGCTCATGATCTAGACCGGTCAAACCAAGTGTGCTGCACACTGTACATGGCCCACCACCCAGCCACCCAATCTGAATCCAATAACTAACCCTGCAGGTTTTGTGGTAGTGTGTACGTATGTAGTTTGTGTGGGTACATCTTGAAAATGTGTGGTTCATATATTGTTAACGTCAAAATTTGACACGGTTCACATCGGACTCGGTTAAGGAAAGAAGTGATATCAGTCGTTGGGAGCTAATCCAGAAGAAGCCGGATTCGGGAAGGAATCGTGAAGACCACGCTATGGCAGTTAATTACCTTATCTATGAATTAGTTAGTTTTGATAATTTTTAGGAAAGCCTGATCTCGTATCCGATCAGGGCTTGTTAGTTTTCCTTTTATAGATAGGAAGTTGTGTGTCGTGTCCTATAAGGACTCATGTAACTCGGGGTATAAATACGTATGTCCGGGGACCTTGTAAACTATCTCTCGATCAATTAACCTTCGGCGCATCGCCACCCTTTCGACGGGTTCTTGCTTCTCGAGCGGGGCTACATCGGTTAGGTCCGAACTCCTGCGAGAGGGTAAGACTCGTCACCCCTTACCCAGGTGTATCTGCCCTGTCTACGGCTGCATCGGTTCGGTCCGACCTCTTAGGCCGATCAGGTATACTACATCACGCGTGCGTAGATCTTATCAGTTTATTGGGGGCGATTTATCATCAGTTCGTGCTGCATCGGTTGGGTCCGACCTACTGAACTGCCAACGATAAATCGTTCCCGCTAGGTTGATGGTTTGTGCGCAAGCGTCTTATCGGAATGTATAGCCGATAAGTTATCTTATTACATCACAGTTGCATTAGGTCTATCGGCTTGTTGAGGTTCCTTTACTATTATCGATCTGTGCTGCATCAGTTAGGTCTGAACTACTAGATCGATAATAATAGATTTATCCTTGTCGAGCCGATCAGTGTATATGTGACGTTCTATCGGAGTGCTTAGCCGATAGGTTATCTTTTTATAAAACCGATTGTATTATCCTTACTGTTTTGGTCATCTATATTATCATCGGTTTTCTAGCCGATGCACATGTGTTTCCTCGGCAGTCGGCTAGCTTACTATTCTGCCTATCTATTTTATCATCGGCTTCTAGCCGATGCACATGTTATACTGACAGCTTATCTATTTGTTTATAGCGCTATCGGTTTCCTAGCCGATACATAGGTGCTATCGGCTATCGGCTACAAGGAGCCTACATCAGTCCGTATCGGCCGATAGCCGATGTGCAATTGCTGCTGACCCGGGCACGAGCACGAGCGAGGACCTGGGCACGAGGACCCGGGCACGGGCACGAGACCCGGGCGTGGACAGCTGGGGCCCGGACAAAGTTTTATCATCGGCTTTCAACCGATGCTCAAGCATTCCTTCGGCAATCGGCTAGCAGGATTCCTATTGGCCAATTGAATCCCTGAGCTAATATTCTCCTTGTCAATTGCGGGGTCAAATTGACTGGCACGCCTACGAACCTCAAGATTTTAGGACCTGCACTGGAGCTAAGTAGATCTCCCAGGCCTTCGCGTGTCTCTAGGTGCCGAATCAGATCGTCAGCAAGCTTTTTGGCACACCCGGCGGTTTTCGGCGTCAACATATATATACACCCTTCCAGCCAGTGTGTAGCATATACACTCTTTAATGTTAGCCTAATTAAAAAAAATGTCAGCCTTTGTTTGGGATGAAAATGTGCAGTGCAAACACCAAATGAAAAGGAGAAAGGAATAATGTGCAATGCACACATATGGCAGCTTAAACTAATTTGTGTAGAATTTAAGGTTGTCTGTATGCCATCATTGTTTTTAATTTGTGTGTGAAACATATTTTATTGTGAATTATAAGATTAATTCTCGATGTATAAATGTATACGCCGCTAGTTGACCATAGCATCCAGTTAAAATATAAGTTACAAGAGCAACTTTATCATTTGTTGTCTCGGACATAGCGCCACGTAGGTGCTAATAGGTACCATTAAACTCTGACCATTGATTTGCTAGGGGTACCATGGACCGTTGGAAAAAAAGCAACGAGTCTAAAAAAATTCTATGGCAATCCTTTTGATCTTTGGTCCGGTGATGGCATAGGCATCAATACAGATCTGGATGGATGGTGCTTACCCGTCGGGTGAAGAGGCGACGCAACACAAAATGCCTTGAAGAGAAAAAAAAACTAAGTAGGCTGAGGGGATGTTGAGCGATATGATGATCCACAACACAAATACTAGGTTCATCAAGGTCACGCCCTCGCCACCATAACACACAGCGTCACCTACTTCATCCACATCCAAACCGGCTACCCCTCCAACATCTCTCATCAATGGCTAGTCTTATCCGTAATCGTTTACCTTCACCACCCTCTACTCTTAAATCTATGATATACCTCTACATCAGACTCCAATCTAATCGCATATACTATAAAATTTTACTCATAATAAAAAGATGCAGCAATCTTAATCTCAGATAGTTGTTCGTCACTAACTCCATGCCCCCAAATTTCTTAACTACGCATCTGCCCGCAATGCTCATATACTGTCCAAACTATATAGCAACAATGCAGTCTAGATGATGGCTTTGCCCGCGAGTGAAGAGACCAGTGTTCGCAACGTGTAAGACAACAAACGGACAGTCTAGAAGAGGATAGTTGAGCAACGGATGATCCTACGCAAACACCAGTTATACTATCATGCCTTCAACCACACCTTCACCACCACGACGCACAACATCACTTGCCTTCAGTCCACATCAGGATGGGCTGCCCCTATAATCGTTCTCCAAAATGGCTATCACTACCATATCGCACCATGTCACCACCCATCACTTCTTAAAATCCAGTGAGTTCACCTCTACCATTAGACTCAATCTAATCGTATACTACACAGAATTTCTGTTCATAATTAAAAAATTTGCTCCAATCGTCCAATTTTCTACTAGTTAATTATATAACAAAATAGTTCTATAGTGAAAATGAATTATGGTAAAGTACCAGGTGATCTGGGACTAAAGAAAATTGACTTATCATGAAAAGATAAAACATGGTGGGTGAATATGTAAAAATGCACCCTACTTTTCTGTCAGAAACGTACTTACCTTTTTTTCCTCCTTTTAGACGGAAATCGTGTTGTGGTTATTTCTGTTATTTTTTTGATATCCAGACAGGTCAGTTCAACAACGGTTAAAGTTTTTGGAAAAATCGGTTCCCCTTTTTTCCAGGATTCGGCCTTTCTTTTTTTTCTAGAACGAAGACCATTGCACTCACGACATTTTGTGCCTCCAACCCGTGTTCGCGCACCAACAGCCACAAATATATATTAGTGCATTGAGTCTTTGTGTGGTTACATATAGAAATACGTATGCTACCATATGTCATCTCTGCACTTCCAATATTTGTAACGTTAGTATTAAGGCAAACATAATATATATACATACTTCTTTATGCAAGTAACTAACCTCTTTTTTTAAGACAAACTATGGATAAATTCGTGTGCTACAATAGAATTTATAATAAGATGGGTTAATGATTTTACAGGTTTAGTTTTCTATAGGTGAATGGTAGCCCATAGGGCTCTTTGGTTTTCTACGGGATCGGTTTTTTTATTATTATTTTTGGACAGTTTTTTGTGGAGACCTACAAAGTTAGAAATCTAGTTAGAGAAAGGCTGCTTCTTTTATACCAGAGAAGAAAGGTCTTGAAAAACTTTGGTTACTGTTTTATTTGAAAACTTCCGACTATTAAGAAAACACCATGCACGCATGATCGGATGCTAGAGCTAGTAATACTACTGTAATGTGGATGAACGGTTAATTAATTAATTAACCAATAATGAACGGTCATTGGTTAAAAGTTAATTAATTAGCCGTTGATTTGGCTCGACTATATATATACTAGACATTGAGCCCAGCACAGCACATAACATTTGCACATTTTGAGTTCATTCCCGAATAATGTTTATAAGTATACATGTATCGCAGTAGATTGAAAAAATAAACTATGTTTTCTATACCGTAAAAAATAAGCCCGTTCTTCTCCCTCAACTATCTTAGCCCGTAAAACCACTGTCTTTATTGCAATGCACTAGTAAAATTAAATTTCGAGACAAGTCCTTCGGTGCTTTTCTAGTTTTGAACATAACAGCACGCACTCAGTTACACCACTCATCCTTTTAAATATATATGTGGAGTTTAACTTTTAAAAAGCAAATAAATAAGCACCGGACATAAGATAAACGATCGATGATCTTCTTCTGATGAATGTAGGAAAAAGGCGGGGTTTTTTTTAGCGAAGATTCCGAATTAAAGGAGCTCAAGTGCAAGAATCTGGAATCTCCATGTGTCAACTTCGCTAGCTACTAGCTGCTCTCACAGTAAGAAAAGGGCCGAAGTAAATTAATCTTTTGCCTCAAGAAGGTGAGTCCATTGATCTGAGCCGTGTTCCCATCTTGAAGGTATCACATCATCAAGAATTGGTACTTGAGATTTGGTGAGTCAAATCCCTTAGTCTAAATATTTACCAAATTGGATCTTGGCAACAATGAGGAGAGTCGCACATCGTACCTCTTTTCTGGAAGTGTTTTCATAAAGATTATCTCAACACATTTTGGCTATCGTCAAATCTGCTTAGATGACCTTCGTGTGGTCCGAGTTGTGGAGCTACATTTTCCTATACTAGCCAGCCGTAACATGATAGTTTATCTTTCATATTGTTTTATGTCTTTTAGGTTTTCTAAGCAAGGTACTTAGTGTTTGGTGATGTAGCTGTTGTGTGCATTCCTATTTTGTGCAAATACTATAGGAGCTCATCATTTCCCTTATTTTTAAAAAAATTGAATTCACATCTGCTACTGGAACTTTGCTAGTGTAGAATAACCTTAATCAAGGTCAAGTTAATTATGGAATGCATGAATTTTTCGTCGTTTTTGAAGTGTCTATATACATAAAATCGATCTTTGCTTCGTTTTCATTCTAAGTTGTGGCCTATTGGTTCTAACTCCCACCATTTACAGGACATCTTTACACCTACAAAAATAGGGTCCATCTACGATATTAAAAAAACACAAATATATATTAGAGCAGGTTACTTGAAGGATATCCTTCAATTGTGTATGTGTCGAATTCCAATTGAGCAATTTGAGATTAAAAATTTCACCAAATATAATTACCCAAAAGACCTGGGATTCTGCACTTGGCTTACCAATTGTAAACTGTCGCCAATAAGTTGCACGCGTCTGTCACGTAGCATTTAAGTTAAATACCTTTTAGATATGGAAGTAGTATATCATTTGAAGAAATACCATCTCTCTCTTT
>RYFJ01002296.1:0-132989 GCA_003991445.1 Oryza meyeriana var. granulata | reverse complement strand
AAGAGAGAGATGGTTGTCATTGGTGTTCTATTACATGACTTAGAGTATATGGCTTCAAATTGCAATTTTGGATTTCTTTTTTCAGGGCTTATCAAGATATAGCTGATCTGGGTTGCAGCGTTGATATCTTGACATAAATACTCTCTTCGTTGCCTCCGCTCGATGAGAGTGCTTTATTTCCCAGGCAAAAGAAAACCATGTTTACTGGGAATGGTCAACCTCATCTGTCTATCCTCACCACGACACACTCCTGTTTAGTCCTCTTGTGACGATGATCGTTCCCTTGTGATTCGCTGTTGTTCTTCCTGTTGCTCTCGGTGCCCCCGCTGTATCCGCTGTGCCTTCTCTTCTGATTTTTTTAATATTCTCCACTAGGAACCACTAAGGATTTTGGATTTGTCCTTTTCATGCATCCTCTCTTCATCATTTTCTTCAAAAAATTCTTCATGGGATCGGCCAATCGCTTATGTATCGATGCTCTTTTTTCAAGGGCCGATCTTGTGAAAATCTTTCTCCCCTGTCCTAAAATTCTGAGATCTTGTAGCATTACATTCAGGGCAATCTTGACCCGATGGCAATCTTATCCTTGCTCCCAGCAAAATTGAAAGAAAGGCAATTCAATGTGGATTATATCTCTCCTCGTTGATGAAGGCCCGTTGTTCCTCTCCGCGCTTTGAATATTTATCCATCAGCTACGATGAAGTAATTCTAGATCTTCTATATTTCTCGATGCTTCCTTCATCGCTTGATTTATCGACCGATCCCCGTATATAGATGTTTTACAGGAAAATGGATGTCCATCAATCTTCCATTGGCTTTTTGTCCTCAAACTTGATCCTTCCTGCTCGACAGTCGATTGAACTTTGTTGCCCGAAAAACTTTGCATTCATTGGTGTGATGTGATATCGTTTTATGCACTTGCAATATCTCCTCTTCTTTAGTTCTCTTCGGCTGATGGAATCACATGATTTGGCGGAAGCTGTACTTTGTTTCTCTTGTAGCAATAGATCGAAGATTTTTATCGCTATTGATATCAAAGTCATATGCGTTCCTCCTTGCCGATATCCTTCACCACGGGCATAATCCCGCGCGATTTTTTTATTTCTAGCCAATTCCGCCATCCAACTTCAACGATCGATCCTTTGTCATCTGAGTCCGATGAACAAAAGTTTGACCTGAGCGACCCTTCTCTGAAACTTCTGCTTTTTGCTTCTTGAAATCGGGGCTGTTCATGTGCCGATACTTCTGTACCTAAGGTGATGCCAGAACTCTCGAACTCCGTGATGAAAACCCTCTTCTTTAATGGGGAGCTAAGAGACCCTGGAAAGCCAACTCGCTTAGATGCCAGTCGCTCTAGATTCAAACTATTACATCGGTTTCTAACTGTCCGAAACCGTTGGACGTATTCTTGGTAACATTTCGTCTGGCCTTTGGCTTAACCGATGTTAGGTCTGTCAACCTCATCTCATGGATCCCAGCAAAGAAGTATTTTTGAAATTGTTTCTCCAGATGGTCAGCCCATCCCGAACGAATTTTGGTGTAATGAAGAGAACCATGTGAAGCCGATCCAGACAATGACAAGGGAAAAAACCTAACCGCTCAGACCTCCTTTAGATCCGATGCCTCTCCACACTATGCCAAGAATCGGCTAATATGCTCTACTGTAGATACGTTATCCTGTCCTGAGAATTTAGAGAAATCTAGGACTCTGTATCGGTGTGGTAATGGAACTTTGTCAAACCACTCAGGATATGGATGCCGATACATAAGGCTGTTTGCTCCTATTGGTTTTATCCCAAACTGTTCTCTTACTATTTCTATAACCCTTGTCGATAAATCTTCCTCCCTTGGGATTTCCTGTTGATATTGCATGGGTGGAGTTGGTAGCTGATGAATCTTAAGATATTCTCTCTGATAATCACCTGGGTCATTTTGTTGATATCCCCCATAATAGGCGTTCGATGATACCCCGAGGTATGTCATCCTGTTGCCCCCATCAATCCTGGGATAACACATTGGCAGGTGCATCCTTTTTGACTCCATAAGTAACTTGAATCGGCTCCGTTTTTGGTGGCAAATATACTGGACCCCGATTAGGCTCCTGCGTAATTGATCATCCACCGTTTTCCTGATAAGGTTATGTCAGCGTGTTCACCATATTCATGATTGATTGATAAGCGTGTGATGCAGCCGCGGGGGTTCATTACCATACACTTCTTGTAAGGGTTTTAGTGGACTTTCAAGTGATGTACGGCTCGATTCACCAACCAGAACTGGTTTTGGAAATTGTGTTTTTTGAATCGGCCTTGCCGTGTCATACCAAAGAGATTCCAAACGAGAGTTTCTGAAAATTGCCATATTCTGCTCGAATTGCTGTTTTCTGCTCATCAGTCAGATCTTCCATGCTAACCCAGAATTACGTTGTCTGTTTTGATCTCTTTTCCGGCCATATCGAAATTCCGGGTCCCACCAGGCGTGCCAAAAACGTGTTGACACCGAAAATCACCAGCATCGAGACGAGTTAATGATCTGGTTCGATGCAAGTAACACGCGACGGGCCTGGGAGATTGCTTACTCCAGTGCAGGTCCTAATTGAGGTTCGTAGGCGTGCCAGTCAATTTGACCCTGCAATTGACAAGGAATAGAAAATTAGACATCAGTGAGCCATCGGTTGGAAGCCGATTTGGACTCGTTTCATCGCCGATAGCCGATATGGACTAAAGCACAATACATCGGCAAGAAGCCGATAATGCATAAATAGAATAAATCAACCGACTACAATAGAACATGTTGCATTCGGCTTGAAAGCCGATAACAGTGCAGATACATAAAATAAAGATAATGCAGTCGGCTTTATTTAATAAAAGATAACTTATCGGCTAGGCACTCCGATAAAACATTGCATAAACACCCATCGGTTTAACAAGGGTAAATTTATCATTATCAATCTAGTAGGTCAAACTTAAGTGATGTAGCACAAATTAATAATGATAAAAGGAATCTCGATGAAACCGATAGATCTAATGCAATTTGTGATGTAATATACGATAACTTATCGGCTATACATCCCGATAAGACACTTGCATAAAATCTATCAGCCTAGCAGGAATAACTTATCGTAGGCAGTTTAGTAGTCGGTACCTAACCGATGCACATAAACTTGATGAAAAAAGAAGAATTATCCCCAGTAAGCTGATAAAAACTATGCACACGTGATGTGATATATCTACTCGGCATAAGAGATCAAACTTAACTGATCGCAGCCGTAGACAGAACAGATATATCGTGGTATGTCGACTACCATAGATCAGCTAGAATATCGAACCTAACCGAGAAAGTCCTAGCTGATGCGGTAGTCGGGGTAATGAGACTTACCCTCTCGCAGGAGGTCGAACTTAACCGATGCAGCCCAGCTCAAGAAGCAAGAACCCGTTGAAAAGGGTGGCGATGCGCCGAATTTGTATTGATCTGAGAGATGTTTACAAGGTCTCCGGGCATACGTATTTATACCCCAAGTTGATACAATCCTGATCGGATACGAAATAGGAATCCCCTAACTATAAAAGGAAAATTAACAAGCCCTGATCGAACACGAGATCAGGTTTCCTAAAATTAATTATCCTGCCCTAATTATAGATAAAATTGACTGCCTCTCCGTGCTTACTATCCTTTCAACTACGTTCTTCTGGATATAATATCCGCCAACTAACTGTAATTTACTCCTTAACCGAATCTGATAAAGAATCATACCAAATTTTGGTGTTAACAGAAGTACAAAATTATTTAGGTAAAACAATCAAGTTTCTACATCTTGATCGTGGAGCGAGTTTTGAGCCACGAGTTTGGCAATCATTCTGAAGGATTGTGGAATTGTTCCACAGTTGACTTCCACAAAAGAACACTCAGTGGAATGGGGTATCTGAATGGAAAAATCGCACCTTATTAGATATGGTGCGAACCATGATGAGCCAAAGTGATCTTCCATTGTCCTTTTGGGGATACACTCTTGAAACAGCCGCGTTCATACTAAACAGATGTTCCATCAAAGTCAGTAGAAAAGACACCATATGAGATGTGGACAGGACAATGTCCTAGCTTGTCTTTCCTTAAGATTTGGGGATGTGAGGCTTATGTAAAACGTTTGCAATCTGATAAGCTCACTCCCAAGTCTGACAAATGCTTCTTTGTCGGGTGTCCTAAGGAAACAAAAGGATATTACTTCTGTCGGAGGATGAAACCTCGACGGCGGGAAGTCAGGAGACCCCCCCTTTGAGGTTCGGCCAGGGGAGTAGTTCTCAGGCGAAGCCGGCGTCAGGGTGTGTCAGCGGAACGACGGAAGGATCGAAAGGAAGAAAGCACACCGAGAAGACAGGAGGATTTATACAGGATCGGGCCGCCAGAGCGTAATACCCTACTCCTGTGTGTGTTTTCGGCTATGAGGTGGATGAATGTGGATTGCTGTTTACAAGGTGAACTAGGTCGCGGCCGGAGCCGGAGAAGAAGAACAGTAGCTAGAGAATGAGCTCGGGAGTAGAGAGCAGAGAGGTAGAGGTCCTCAGTTCAGTGTGTGTAAGGTGGGAGCTCCAGCTGAGTCCGTCCCCCTTCTCCCGTGGCTTGGATCCTCCTTTATAGAATTAGGGGAGTCCACAGTGCCAGTACATGGGGAGAGAGGAAGCGCTGTCTGTCGCGTGTCACCAGCCGGCTGCTGCCTAGTTGCTGCGCCACGCTGGGGTAAGTCGGCCTGCGGGCGGCCTAGTCTTCGGGACATGAGGATGTGACGGGATGTGACGCGCACGCTCTGCCCCTGGTCGTGGAAAAAAGGGGGCCTGCACAGTCAAAAGCTTCTGACTACACAGCGAACGAAGCAGCCATAGTCAAAGTCTTCTGGCTGCACATCGGATGTCCACGGGGGGCCATTGGAGACGCCCACACGTGGCAGAGTAGTTGGCGAGCTGTCTGCGGAGTTTTCCGGTGAGTCGGCATCGGCAGTCGGTAGTCGGCCCCGGGCATCGGCGCCCGGGGCCGATGGAGATGGCGCCCTGGGCGCCCAGCGGGACGTTGACCGTAGCTGGCCGTCCCTTCTGCAGAAGGTGGGCCCGGAGGAGCTGACGTGGCCGGAGATCCACGCGTCACCGCAGAACGTGGGACCCCCAGTCCCATTTCGCCGACAGTGGCCCCTGGCCCTGTTGCTCGGCCGAGATCAGTCCCGGGCAGGAATGGGGCCACGTCTTGAAGAAAAGAGGGGACGCAGGGTGCACCTGGTTCACCATGGGCTGGTGGAGCTTGGCTCATTGGGAACAGATGTGGCCGGGACTCGGAGGCCCCGGCTGTAATGCGGAGGATATGTGTCCGGGACCCGGGGGCCCCGGACTGAAATATGGTTTGATATATGCCGGGTTCCGGGGGCCCGGGCTTGAATATGGGATGTGAGACGACCTTCCGGACGCATTCTCGCCGGGGCGGTGCTGTCCGGGCTATCGCGCCCTATTCCGGGTGTCGCGTTCCTAAGCTTGCACCCGCCTTGGCGAGGCCGCCCTGGTTCGGCACCTCAGTGTCGGGCCCGTGGCACGGGTTCGGGAATCCGTGCCGCGGCTCAAATATGTGCCCGGGACCCAAAGGCCCCAGACTGGAATGTGATTTGATATGTATGATTGATATGTGCCCGGGTACGGGGCCCGGGTAAGGACATGGACCATATCGGGACGATTTCCCCGGGCCCGCAGGCCAGTGAGGCAAAGTGCGCGAGAGCAGGGCGCGGGCGCGAGGGCGCGAGAGCAGGGCGCGACGTGAGACCAAGGAAGCGGACCGTCCGTTCCGGGAGTGTATGGTCCGGCCTGGCGAACAGAGGAGGGCATAGGCAGACAGAGCCGGCGAGCTTCTCGCCGGCGGCGACGGTGAACGGCGGCTCGGCTGTGGTCGGGCCCAAAACAGAAAAGGTAGAGGAGTTCATGGCGGAGCTAAGGGTGGTCTTCTTGACACTTCGGGTGACTGGAATATTGCCGGCGGCGAGCTCCAGCGGCGGATGCTCTCGGGACGTTGTGGCGAACCGAGCAGAGGTTGCGCGGGATCTGGCAGGGTCGGCGCAACAGCATCGACGTTGAGGACGGCTCGGCGGCGGCGAAAACCTTCGGCTCCACGACGGTAGCTCACTTCAGTCGGCCACAGAGGACGAATCGGCGGTGGCGGCGGATTGACCGGAGGGGAAGGAGACAACGTCGACCTCCCGGTACACTGCGCTATATCCTGATTCCTTCGGCTAGGGGTCTTCTGGGGGCAGGGCGACGGTGTTGGCGCGAAGGCTCGGTCAGACTCGCTCCGAGGTGGCCGGAACGGCGAGATGGCGCCGGCGGCGGCGCTGCAGAGCAGAAAGCGAAGCACGGCGGCTTCGGCCGGTGATCGGGCTCAGCTTATCTTGCGAGGGTGCGAGCTCTTGACACCGGGAGAAGATCCTCGACCGGGAGTGGCCTGCCCGGACTCGCGCTCGACAGGGCGGCGTGGTCCGGACTATCACACCGGGACCCGGAGGCCCCGGGCTAAGTCGGGACGAACCGCCCGGACTTGCCATCGCGTCCGATGGAGTCTGGGCAGCCGTACCCTATGTGTGTCCGGGACCCGGAGGCCCCGGACTGAGTCGGGACGAACCGCCCGGACTTGCCATCGCGTCCGATGGAGTCCGGGCAGTCGTACCCTATGTGTGTCCGGGACCCGGAGGCCCCGGACTGAGTCGGGACGAACCGCCCGGACTTGCCATCGCGTCCGATGGAGTCCGGGCAGTCGTACCCTATGTGTGTCTGGGACCCGGAGGCCCGGGCTTGGTTGTTCCGGGTGCCACGTCCAAGGCTCGCACTCGCCTTGGCGAGGCGGCCTGGGTTCGGGCTTCCCAGAGCTGGGCCGTTGGTCGGCCTGTCCGTTGCCTTCGGCCGGGCCGCCCGAATCATCCCGACCGGACTCGGCTTGCTAAGGCTCCTGCCGGAAGTACTTGACCTGCTTGGCCAAGCTTTGGACGGCGCGGCACTCCGTGAGATCGTGCGAATCCGTCTCGTGGACGGCGCACCACTTCTGGGCCGCTGCCGTCGAAGGCGGTGCGCGTGCGGCCCTTGGCCGCTCGCCGGTGATGTTGTCCCCGCGGACGTCGTCGGACCGTGGGGCGCCCGCAATAGCCAAGGCAAAGCCGTCGGCGGCCGTCTTCTCCTTCTGTCGCTTCCTCCTGTCCCGACGCGCCGCAGAGCATGAGGACTCACCGTATTCTTCGGGGTCCTCGTCAGGGGCCTCGGGGCGTGGCTCGTTCCACGCCCGGGCCTCCTCCTTGCGGGCGCAGAGGTCGGCGAGCTTGAACAGCTCAGCCGTAGTCTGGACGTCGCGGGTGCCCATCTTTTCGAGCATGCGCCTGTCGCGCACACCCGAGCGAAAGGCATGGATGACCGCGTGAGGAGCGATGTGGGAGATGGTATTGCGAACCTGGCTGAAGCACTGTAGGAAGTGCCTCAGCGTCTCGTCCCTGCCCTGACGTAGGGCATGGAGGTCTGCCTCGGTCCCAGGGCGCGGAAAGGTGCCCTGGAAGTTGGCCACGAACTGGTGGCAGAGGTCCTCCCACGAGTAGACTGATCCCTCGAGGAGGTTCATCACCCAAGAACACGCCTGGGCCTTGAGAGCGACGGGGAAGTAGTTCGCCATCACTCGATCATCGCCACCGGCCGCCAGGATGGCAGTAGTGTATATTTGCAGGAACTCCGTGGGATCCACGGAGCCGTCATACTTCTCCGGCAAGCTGGGCCGGAACCTGGCCGGCCAGCAAACCTGCCGGAGGCCTGGGGAGAGCGCCAGGCAACCCGAGCCGTACAGGGCGGGCTCGGGTAACAGATGACGGTTTCCCGTCAGTAGGTTGGAGCTGGAGGCCTGGACCTCGGAACGCGTGGCGGCGTCCGCCTGCCGCTCGCAATGTCGCTCCAGGGTGACCCGGGCGTCCTCGTCGGACCGCCCCCGGTTCAGCCGGTCACGGAGGTCGCCGTGGCCGCTGTTTGCCGGAGTCGTGGCGTGTTGCGCCGTGCTCCGGGCTCTGCTTTGACTCGGGGCGGAGGGCCGGACCGCGCTAGACGTCGCGCGGTCGGCACTCCTGGCCCCTGTGCTGCTGTGGGCAGCGACCTGGCGATGGGCCGCGCCTACGAGGTCGGTGACTTCGTTGAGCCAGTGCCTCTCCCGGCCCCCGCCCCCGTTAAATGCCGGGGGGTGGCGCAGGAGGGCTTCCGCCACCAGGAGAGCTCCCTGTGGTGATGCTGGCTGGAAGTCGAGGTTGCAGCGTGCCGTGGAGCGGCGCCTCCGCTCGCGCCTCAAGGATGAGGCCGTGGCGGACCCAGCGGGGCACTTGTCGGTTCCTTCCGAGAGAGAAAGGGCCGACGCCGCACTGCCTGGCCGCCGAGGAGCGAGCTCAGCCCGCCTGGTTTGCGCGGCGCGTCTCCTGGAAGACGGGGAGCGCAGTGGGCTTACCACCGGGCTAACGCCACCCGGCGGGGTGAAGTCGCCGGACTCCTCGTCAGAGTCCCGCGGACGGTGGCCTCCTGCCATGGAGTGCGCCGGTCTTGGGGACGTCGGCGTGTCACCTGAAAAGGAAACTCCCCCTACCTGGCGCGCCAGCTGTCGGAGGATGAAACCTCGACAGCGGGAAGTCGGGAGACCCCCCTTTGAGGTTCGGCCAGGGGAGTAGTTCTCAGGCGAAGCCGGCGTCAGGGTGTGTCAGCGGAACGACGGAAGAATCGAAAGGAAGAAAGCACACCGAGAAGACAGGAGGATTTATACAGGTTCGGGTCGCCAGAGCGTAATATCCTACTCCTGTGTGTGTTTTCGGCTATGAGGTGGATGAATGTGGCTTGGTGTTTACAAGGTGAACTAGGTCGCAGCCGGAGCCGGAGAAGAAGAACAGTAGCTAGAGAATGAGCTCGGGAGTAGAGAGCAGAGAGGTAGAGGTCCTCAGTTCAGTGTGTGTAAGGTGGGAGCTCCAGCTGAGTCCATCCCCCTTCTCCCGTGGCTTGGATCCTCCTTTATAGAATCAGGGGAGTCCACAGTGCCAGTACATGGGGAGAGAGGAAGCGCTGTCTTGTCGCGTGTCACCGCCGGCTGCCGCCTGCTGCGCCCACGCCGGGGTAAGTCGGCCTGCGGGCGACCTAGTCTTTGGGACGTGAGGATGTGACGGGATGTGACGGCGCACCCCTCTGCCACCTGGTCGTGGAAAAAGGGGGGCCTGCACAGTCAAAAGCTTCTGACTACACAGCGAACGAAGCATCCATAGTCAAAAGTCTTCTGGCTGCACCGTCGGATGTCCACGGGGGGCCATTGGGAGACGCCCACACGTGGCAGAGTAGTTGGCGAGTTGGTCTGCGGAGTTCTTCCAGTGAGTCGGCATCGGCAGTCAGTAGTCGGCCCCGGGCATCGGCGCCCAGGGCCGATGGAGATGGCGCCCCGGGCGCCCAGCGGGACGTTGACCGTAGCTGGCCGTCCCTTCTGCAGAAGGTGGGCCTGGAGGAGCTGACGTGGCCGGAGATCCACGCGTCCCCGCAGAACGTGGGACCCCTAGTCCTATTTCGCCGACAACTTCTATAATCAACATGAAGGTAAAGTGTTTGTCGCCCGACATGGTGTCTTCTTAGAGAAAGAGTTTCTCTCAAGAAGGGATAGTGGCAGAACGGTGCAACTCGAAGAAATTTGAGAAACACCTGAAAATGTTTCAGCTCCTACAGAACCACAGCAGGATGAACAAAGTGTTGAAGGACATGTTGTAGACACACCGGCACCACGTAGGTCAGAGAGGTCACGTCGTGCACCTGAGAGATACATGTTCTTAACTACTCAACTAAGGGACATATTGTTGTTAGACAACGATGAGCCTAAGACTTATGAAGAAGCGATGGTGGGACCAGACTCTGAGAAATGGCTTGAAGCCATGAGATACGAAATTGAATCCATGCATAGTAATCAAGTTCAGAACTTGGTTGATCCACCTGATGGTCTTAAAACCATTGAGTGCAAATGTGTTTTCAAGAAAAAGATAGACATGGATGGAAATGTTCACATCTATAAGGCACGATTGGTGACCAAAGGTTTCAAACAAATTCAAGGTGTTGATTATGATGAAACTTTTTCGCCCGTCGCAATGCTAAAGTCTATTCGGATCATTCTAGCGATTGCTGCATATTTCGGCAATGAAATATGGCAAATGGATGTGAAAACAGCTTTCCTTAATGGAAATCTGAGTGAGGATGTGTACATGACACAGCCCACAGGTTTTGTCGATCCACAATCAGCTGGAAAGATATGCAAGCTTCAAAGATCCATTTATGGATTAAAGCAGGCGTCTCGGAGTTGAAATATTCATTTTGATAAAGTGATCAAAGGGTTTGGTTTCATCAATAACGAAGAAGAGCCTTGTGTTTATAAAAAGGCTAGTAGGAGCGCACTTGTATTTCTGATCTTATATGTGGACGACATATTACTGATCGGAAATGGCATTCCTATGCTCGAATCTGTTAAGTCTTCATTGAAAAATAGTTTCTCTATGAAAGACTTAGGAGAGGCGGCATATATTCTGGGCATCAGGATCTATAGAGATATATCAAGAAGGCTAATTGGATTATGTCAAGATACATACATTGACAAGGTGTTGAAAAGTTTCAACATGCAGAACTCTAAGAAAGGTTTCCTACCTATGTCACATAGTATAAATCTTAGCAAGAGTCAGTGTCCTAGTACACCTGATGAGCAGGATAAGATGAATGTGATCCCATATGCTTCGGCCATTGGGTCCATTATGTATGCCATGCTTTGTACACGTCCAAATGTCTCGTATGCTTTAAGTGCTACGAGTAGATACCAATCAGATCTAGGTGAAGGTCACTGGATTGCTGTAAAGAACATCTTGAAGTACTTGAGAAGAACTAAAGATGTGTTCCTTGTCTATGGAGGTGAAGAAGAGCTCGTTGTAAATGGTTACATTGATGCTAGCTTCCAAACTGACAAAGACGATTTCAGATCGCAATCTGGATTTGTGTTCTGCCTAAATGGCAGTGCGGTGAGCTAGAAGAGTTCCAACCAGGAGACGGTTGCTGATTCTACAACGGAAACCGAGTACATTGCAGCTTCTGAAGCTACTAAAGAAGCTGTTTGGATCAAGAAATTTGTTTCCGAGCTTGGTGTGATGACTAGTGCCTTCAGTCCAATGGACCTCTACTGTGATAATAGTGGGGCCATTGCGCAAGCCAAGGAGTCTAGATCTCACCAGAAGTCCAAGCACATTTTACGGCATTTTCATCTCATCCGCGAGATAGTGGAGAGAGGCGATGTAAAGATATGCAAAATACAAACGGATTTGAACATTGCAGATCCGTTGATAAAGCCGCTTCCCCAGCCAAAGCATGAGGCTCACACTAGGGCAATGGGTATGAGATACCTACATGGTTGACTCTAGTGCAAGTGGGAGACTGTTAGTGATATGCCCTAGAGGCAACATGGAGATGTTATATATATCACATGCTATGTTTATAATGTATTAATTTATTCCTTGAAATAAACATTATCATTGTTGATCAATGAGTACGTGACTTATTCATGAGACTCTTAATGTCAAATATTGCTATTTCTAAATAATCCCTAATCATATATCATATGAGGAACAAATATGATTCTAACATCAGCATATGTATTGATTGATGATCATGTCTCATGGATCATGGTATGGAGATACCAAATCGATAATATGGACATATGTTCGTAAACATATGTTGGATAGACCCGCCATGAGATACTGCAGAGATTTCATGTGTCATCAGTTAGCCTCAAGTAGTGTTTATGTAGAGTCCTTAGACTTGAGATCATCATGGTTCCCAACATACGTAGTAGCTTATTTTGAGACTACTAAATACTACTCCGTAACTGGATAGTCATAAAAGTAGTCTTCGAGTTTGCTATGAAACATGTAGTGGGATGTGAATGATCAAGATAGAATTTGCCCCCTCCTTAAGGAAGAGATGTCTCTGGGCCCCTCGATGTAATAGATTATGGAAGTGCATGGCCATGCTAGGGTGATTAAGGTGTCAATCACAAGTTTGTAATCCATCACAGAATCGAGAGAGTGATTGAGCTATTAAGAGGATAACACAAGTCTCGCCTTGAACTCAATCGATATTGTGAGGCAAAGGGATTTGTACATGAGGACATTACATGTTCAACCGATATGATCTTTACGTATATTTTGGGGTTAATATGCCTTACTAGAGGCCGCTATTAACAGGGTGACCAGAAAGGCGTTTCCGGGTCGCGACAAAATATACGTAAACCTACAGGGTCGCACGCTTAACAGGTTGGATATGGGCTCGATTCGGATAGAGATCCAAGTAGACTCTTAATGGGCCTCGATCCACGAGGCCCGAGTGAGGAGGTCTATATATAGGGAGGCGAGCGGCCGAGGAGATTCATTTTTCTCTGTTGACCTCGAGCTAAACCCTAGCCGCCACCTCCTGAGCCAAACCCTAGCCGCTCACGAGTGCTAGTACACTCGCAATCGACGTTCTAGCCCCGGACGTGTGGATACCGGTGAAGGCGCTGCTCGTTGCGGCGTTGATCGGCATCGACGCTGATTAGATCTGCGAAGATCGACTACTTCCACTACTACCTCGACGCGCGCGTGGTTGGACCGGCTTCTCCAACCCTTCTTCCGCTGCACTGCGCGTCTAGTGGTAACGACCCATGATCCCTCTCTCGCATGATGTCCTGGTGTGCACGGTAGAAAAGTTTTATTTTCTGCTATCGTAGCCTGCGCGTATTCCTATAATTCATGGGTATTCAGGTGAATACCCATGAATTTTGGACACAAACCTAGTATATATAGGCCATAATAATACATATGTACCAGCGTAATCTAGCTAGGTTTGTGATATTTATACCCTAACAATTCAATTCCACCCAATCCACAAGATCGATCAACAGCAAGCATGTTCCTCTCCCTATTCCCTCCTAGCTACCTCAACAGCAAGCAGGCTCCCTAGGTTGTATATTCATCTATTTTCTTTTTATCTTTGCTACATAAAGCTGTCAACCTATGCTATGCAATCTCCCACAGGCAACCGACCAGTAAATCCCAGTAAGCACCGCCGTTGTCATCTTCAAAACCCGTTGCATAAAAGTACGCGATCGACGGATCCTCCTCTACCATCTCTAAAAAAAAGAGATCACACAAGTGTGTGTGAGTATAATACATACTCCACAAGACTTTGGTATTTACAAAGGTAATCCATAATATAAAAGGATAAACAAGAAATGGTTCAGGTTCTACGATTTGCATTAAACATAGCATAAATAGCGAAAACAAAGTCATTTTGCAACGGAAATGTCATAAAACATCGCAGCAACATAAAGTAAACACTTAGACCTCATTCCCATGTGTTCCAAGCCCTCCTGGCTCCCTGCCAAGGCCTACCAACTCTCAGCCATAACTAGAACAGCAACCGACACCTGAATCCCTACTCGTGCTGGGTTTTCACCCAAAACTTTGCAAAATTGAAAGCTACTATGGAGAAAGTTTCACTGAGTCGTCCATGACCATGGACACGAATATCTTAATAGTTCTAAACTCTGCAGAGTGTGTACAACTATACCCACATGATACGTTAAACTCGAGCTACCACACAGGAGGCTCGTTCCAACGCGACAAAGCCTTTCCACTATTAGCCCTTATAATATCCCGCTTCATGAAACGTCCAAGAGAGGTGGAGAGCCCTCCAAAACCCAAGGCTCAAACGATGTGCAAGTAAACCTTGAACACCTTTTTAAGGCATCGACAACTATGGACAATAACCATACTCGCACTAACCCAGAGTCAACAACAATGACCTACAACTACCACTGGCGGATTTATTGCAAGGAACTAGTGATATAATTAGCTAGGGGCTTCCCATGAGCCACATGTGATTTGCGCTAGTGTCTTGGATCAGGCTTCACCAAAAAATTGGTCCTTAAGCGACCTGGGTGGGACAAACCTCCTATCGGTACCGAACACAAGCACCAGACTCTACCATCACCCGCCCAAGTCAAAACCAATTTGGACTCATTTTTCCACCAAGATCACAGAGGCAACACCCTCTGTTCATTCCCATAATTTTGCAAACATTTTAGTTCATAAAGCCCCACAAACCGAGAACTAGCACTATCAACATAGCAAGCTAAACATATTCTGCACGACTATCCTTCCACCACGTGAGCCCAATTCGCAGTGGTAACATAAGCGACAATGAATCATGATACTCAAGTATGAAAGACAAGGTTTATGTAACAAATGGCAAGCTACCTAAGCATTCACGCATTTTTGAGTAAAACACCATATACATAATAGTTTTGTAATCAATATAACTTGTAAACTTGAAATATAGGAGCAATTGATCAAGAGACAGCTCACATCATTTACAAACACGCTAAAAGATCGATATTTCTCTGCGGCGAATCTAATTAATGTGCGTGAACAGTGAACACCATCACCTAAACAATCCCTCTTGCTCCCAGTGCCCATGCATAGTGCCTCTAGTCCTAGTTTTTATGAAAATGGATTAAAAACCCAGCCTCTATATGTCATACTTCTAGTCCGAGTTACAGTATTATAGCATTTGGCATCCATGCAAAGTTGAAAGTTGCAAACAGGCAAACTTACAGAGAAAGATAGCTAAAGGTATAAAGGTATAGCTAGCTAGGTCTGATATATTTGCAAGCACAATGCTAGTGGAGATGACAAAAGCTATATATAGGTGCCCTTGCGAGCACGTCACCCCGTCCTACCGGCCGGCCGTCCTACCTCCTCTCCTTATAAAATCCGCGCGCTCCGCCGGCTGGCTAGCTGGTGCACACGCATATATGCACACACCATCCATCGGTCGTCCGGAGGGTGCGATGCTGAGAGCAAGGCGTCGGTGTCGGCCGCCGGGGCCGGCCGCTGCATGGCCGCCGCTCGTCGTGCTCCTGCTACTACTACTCCTAGCCACGTCTGCCGTCGCGGCGCCGGCCAGGGAGGCGGTGGCAGCGGCGTGGTGGACGACGCTGGAGGACACGGTGGAGGTGGAGGCGCTAGCTGCCGGCGGAGCTCGACATGCTCGGGAGGCGCGTCTGGTCGTCGTCCAACGATGTCAAAGACAAAGTACTATATGATGCGAACCATGGGGTGTGCGTCAAGAACTGCGCTGGCAAAGGTCCAGGCGACGAGTATACTTTGAGAGAACACTCGTAAGTACTACAACCGGGGGTGCTGATCATCCTGATCTGGCTTCTGACGCTTCTGACCGAGAGGTATTGTCTGCAGTCGCATGTATTATTCTCTGTCACGCAAAAGTCGTATATACGCAGTACTACACTTAGTTCCACACATGTTATTAATAAGGTTATTTTACTAAATAGTTTCATTTCACGGTTATCAAAAGTATCGTGCCATTTAAAGAGATTTGAGCTGAATGAAATAAGACCTCTAAAGCCATTTTGAGTGCAAGGTTTTATTGCGTAGTTTTTAAGAGTATCATGCCATCTAAAGATATTTGGGTTGATAGATAAAACTACTTTTCCTAATGTAAAGTTTCATTTTACGATTTCATATGCTAGCATATCATTTAAATGTTGTATCTAAGTGACTGATGAGAGTTAATGTGAAATATGTGGAAATGAAAAACAAACTCTCTCAATGAGAGTTTTACTCGGTTTTCAATGTGTTGAAAACAGTGAGCACCAGTTTCATCCTAATGAAATTGCTCTTCTTTCTCTCCTCTTTAATTTTTCGTCATGTCATCATATATGCTGATGTATCACCCTATTTAATATGTATGAAACCTCTATGAAACATGCACTGGGACTGACCTAAAATACATAATTTTATTTCTTGGTTTCATAGGCTAGTCATAATATTTAATAGCAATAAATGAGATTAGATGCAGTTGGATGAAATGAAACACTCTAGTCCCCAATGCCAGTTTCAACCAATTTTCTAGTCTTAGAAACATTGTACACACACTTTTATCTAGATGAAAGTTCTTTCCTCTCTCTTCATAATTATGTTGTCATGCCACTAAATTTATTTATATGGTATCTCATTTATTAATAATAAAACTGCTATAAAACCACCATTGACATTGGCCTAATGAAAAATAAAGCCACACAAAGGGCGCTGTAGCTTCACCATCTCAATGCTTTTCATGTGCTGAAGAAATTACGGTTGGTGAATAACGAAGATGTACGGTTGAGAAAATCGAACCCTTGGGCTGATTTGTGGATATACTTCCTGCCAATTCGATGCCAATAAAAAAAACATTTCATCGTTTTCATCTGCTTCCCTGATACTGCGTTTCAGTCTCTCAACTTGCATGGACGATGCAATTCAACACTGATTCAATTTACAATTTTTTTTGAGAACCCCTCCCATTTCCATTATCAGAAACGTTATGGCAGAACATTACAAACCATATAGGTTCCAACCAACAAAAGACAACCACTAGCCTGACATTCTGATGCATATTTTAAACTGATGAAAGCCTAAAACACAGAACTTATTACAGAGTTCAAGGGCTCAGAGCCGTTCCAGCACAAGCAAGCAAGAAAGAGAACTAGATCATTCCCAGACAAAAATACACAAAAACCACACGGTATTAGCCGATCCCCTCCAGTCTGCCCATCCTAGCTAATTCTCCAGCCATGTCTTGCCGTGTCGATGTCAGTTGCAATTTGTTTTAGCAAGTTAGCTTCCTCCACTAGCTTTCTTTCCTTTACCTCCGATCTATGTAACAACGCCTAAGACTATATGTAATTAGAGATATGGTGAATAATCTCTACTGGATCATTGGGTAATATGTTATCAAAACAAGCCATGTTTCTTATTTTCCAGATTGACCAGAGGACAACCTCAACACCCACCACCAGTTTTTGTTTCCTTATCAAATCTTTTCGTCCAGCAGCCAAACAATTCATTTACATCCAAAAAATTCCCCAATTGAAAGGCACAATCAATAATGCTCCATATGAGTCAGGCTATATTGCAATGTATAAAAAGGTGGTTGATTGTTTCATCCTTATTGCAGAATTGATATTTTCTAGTTCCTTTTTTCTAGCCTCTCTTATAAAGCTTGTCCTTGCTTAAGATGCTATTTTTCAAAGTTAGCCAGACAAAGACCTTCACTTTTACAGGTATTTTAAACTTCCACAGTTCTTTATATGGGTACGTGACCGATTGCATTTTCAGAGCTTTATAAAAGATCTGACAGTGAAGGGTCCATCTTTTGTCAAACTCCATATTGTCTTATCTTTCTCCTCATTAATTTTTATCCTTTGACATTCATTTTTTATTCTATTCTATTGCAACAACTTATTCCCATGTATACTTCTTCCGAACTTGAAATTTTCCCATCCTAGGGAAATAGCTTTTGCCACTGTTAGGTTTTTATTTAAAGTAATATTATATAAAGTAGGGAATTCATCAGCAAGTGATTGATCCCCCACCCATCCGTCTTCCCAGAATAGTGTGTTTTTTCCATTCCCAACCTTTTTCTTACAGAATTTAATAAAATTTTCTTTTATATTCATGAATCCTGTCCAGAAATGAGAATTTCCAACCCTCATCCTCAACTGTGTTAGTGTTTTCTCTCTCAAATATTTGGCTCTTAACATCTGTTGACATAATCCATCTTCATTTTTCAGTCTCCACAACCACTTTCCCAACAGGGCTGTGTTCATAATTTCCAGATCAAGTATCCCTAAACCTCCCTGGTCTTTAGACCTGCAAATCACAGGCCATTGTACCAAGTGATATTTCCTTATTCCTCGATCTTCTTGCCATAGGAATCTAGTTATGAAAAAAATCCATTCTTTTTTAACTCCTTTTGGAAGTTGGTAGAAAGATAACATGTATAGAGGGATACTACTAAGACTGGAGTTCAGTAAAGTGAGCATGCCTCCTATGCTTATTAATTTCCCTAGCCAACAACTCAATCTTTGCTCTATTTTATTCTCTACCCCCTTTCAATCCTTATTAGAAATTCTATTTTCGTCCACGAGAATACCAAGATACTTCATTGGCAGTGCACCTTTTTTGCAAGTTAGAATTTGACTGAATATCCTTTCCTTTTCTTCAGATAACCCTATTGCATAGATTTCACTTTTATGAAAATTGATCTTCAATCCTGACATTTGTTCAAAATAAGCAGAGGATAAATTTTAATTTGTTTTGTATTTTCCACTTAATCTTCAAATAAGAAGATTGTATCATCTGCATATTATAAGATGGCTAAACCATCCTCTATCATGTCTGAACCCAATACCTGTATCAAGTTTGTTCTTTGGCTCTTTCTATCAAGATTGCAAGGGCATTTGCTGTCAAATCAAACAGAACGGAGGCATAGAGGGTCCCCTTGTCTTAACCTAGAGTTTGTATTAAAATAAGGTCCATGTTGATCATCATATATAACACAGTACTTGCTCGTTCTTCTCTCTTGATTCATCGTATATAACACATTTCCCCTTAGCATTGTATGGTTGTTGTCGGACATGCAACAACGGTTGGATTTGAAACAGTAGCTACTGATACCTAGTACCACAATAGAGAAATTAATGGCCCGCAATAGGCATTGCCATGCATGTTAGAGCAACAAAGATTAATGGGCCGCAATAGTGCGAAAGCCCAAGCAATGCCATGATAGAGCCATATAGTGCGCTTAAGCCATTAAGGGCTTGTTTTTTTAATTATTGTCATGAATTATTTGCTCACACATCTAAAAATATGATTTACCAAAAAATCTTTCCACTATTGCATTGGTTACGACATTTATTATAATCTAGATTATTTGTTAAGTTAATTTCTCAAAATATTTAATTCCTCAATGTCGATAATTCGTGGCAAATAATTTTTTTTCAAATGCTAACTTATCGATATAAAAGCCGGATTGAATTCCATTATCGAAAAATATTAGGAGCGGAAGTACTACCTCCGTTCCAAAATATACCTACCTTTAGGTTTAAATTTTTATCCCAAATATAACTATGTAGGACATGTAAAATGTGACTTTTATCCTATTACTTCCCAGACTACCCCTAGTGGGTCCCATCATCCCACCAACTCTTGAGACCGGCATTTTAGATTTTTCATCCCAATCATTAATGGGAATTGCTAACCTTCATTCAACAGAAAATCCATCCCTAAATCTTGTAGGTTTTAGGCTACTGAATGTGCTTCGTGATTCGTGCTCCAGTGGCCTTCTCCTCCAGCTCCTGCGACCTCATCCTCTTCTCCGGTGCTAGCAACACCCCAAACTCCGGCATATGACCTATGGATTAGGGAAACTGCCATCTCCAACTTAGTTGGTTGAATTTTTTAATCGACAGGTGAGGCGGAAAGTAAGTAATCGCATTACGAAGCAAGGACATTGTTTCTCTCGGATTCCTCTTGAACCAGAATAATGGACAGCTCCTCCTACAGATCAGAAGGCTTGTTCTATCATATTTTTTCTCCCATTTTTCTTTCTTTTATTTTCAAATAAGAAAACGTTGTATTTTTGTTTGAAAAATTGGAAGTTCAAGCGGGGACTTCTCCGGGCGCTTGGGCAAGTCCTATTTCCTAGTTGAGATCATATTTGTTTTATCTTAGAAGTGAACTCTTCAAGGGTATTGTTTGTCTGAATCCTCTACATCAGTTTGTACCTCATCGAGTGTACATTCTCAAAATCCAAAAGCTTGTAGGCCAAAGAAATGGTTTATGCATGTTTGTTACCGGCTGCAAAAAGATCCAGTTGGTAAGGCTAAAATACACTTTCATATTTGTATGGATTTCTAGAATTGATGATCGTAGAAGCGGGGTTCGAATCCCTCATCGCCCACAACCTTCAAAAGAGGAAGGGTGTCATCACCTAATTTTTCAGAAATTAAATAATTAATTACTAATGGATTTTCCATAATTTATATTAAATTGTAAAGCAAATTAATTAAGTAAAGTAAAAATGGGGAATAAAATTTTTTTTATAAATCATTGTCGAATTCATTTTTAATAAATTTTTTGTGTCTAATTAACCTGTCTGAGATTTTTCTCGGATTTTTTGGAGCTCTAGAATTAATTTTAATGCTACCAAGATCATTTTCAGTAATTATTTAAACAAATTCAAAATCCTTTTCTCAGGTTGTTTCTGGCCCAATCCCTTTGCATCTTTCTTTTGTACCTGAACCCGGGTCGTCATTCCCCAATCCCTAATTCCCTGAAAGTCCGATCCCGAAAGATTCATTTAAATTCCATACCCAAGATTTTTGGAACATATCCAATTCCAAAACCCTAAAATCCCCTATATTTCTTTGAGTCCCATAAAGTCCCTTCCTTTGAAACCAATTCAATTCCCTTTGAAGATGAACCCAAATATCTTCCAATTTCCAATTCCCAAAATATTCTTATCATTTTGGAGGTTCCAATAATCCTTTGATTTCCCCAATTTCCACTGTTCAAAATAATCCAGTTAATCTGAAGCTTCCCACATATCTCCTTTTTCCTTGTTGAAATAAATCCCCTTTTGTTTCCCCGAAATCCAATTCTTGTTGAAACAAATCCAAATCCCCAAATATTCCGAGTTTTTCTCCAATTCAGATCCCCATAAAATATTCTCAAATTTCCAATATTCCAAATGTTCTAAATTCCTTTGATTTCTGCCATTCCCAAAATAGTCTAATTCCAAAAATATTCCAATATTTCATGTGCTAATATTTCCGAAATATTCCCATATTGAATGTTTCAATAATTCCTTGTTATTTCCTAAATTTCTCCAAAAATTCAAATTTTCCAAATTTGGGAAAATTTCCAGAAAGCTCCTTCCTTTTCCCTCTTTTTCCTTTTCTTTTCCTATCTTTTCTTCTTTTCTCTTTTTTCCCCTTTCTTTTCTTTTCTCCCTTCCTTCTTCCTTCTTCTTGCTCCGGCTCTCTCTCTTCTTCGGCCTACCCAAGCCCGAGCTCCCTCCTCGGCCCGCCCCCCGGCCTGCGCCTCCCTCCCTCCTCGGCCTCGACACCGGCCTGCTCCTCACTGCCGCCGCCTCGGCCCGACCCGGCCCATGCCACCGCCTGCGCCTCCCGCGCAACCGCCGCCGCCCAAATCGGCCTCACGTTGCCACCCCGCCGCTAGCCCTAGAGCGCTCCTCCCTCTATAAATAGGCTGGCTCCGCGCCCTCCCTCTTCTATGCCCTAGCCGTCGCTGCCACCGCCTAGCCGTCACCGCTCTCTAGCCCCGCCGCCCCTCTGTGCCCTAGCCCCGCACCGCCGCCGCTCCGAAGCTGAGCACTGCCGCTACTTCCTTCGGCCACCGCTGCCTCTCGTCGCCGCGAGCGGAGCCATCGCCATCGTCACATTCGCCTGACCGGTGAACCCCGAAGCCCACCGCCCTCGCCTTCTCCCTCTCCAGCGCCTCATCCTCTCGGTTCGGAGCCACCACTTACTTCACCTCCTTCCTCCTTGTCGGCAAGCCACCGTGGCCCTGGCGTCGCCGTCGGTCGCTACCCTCCGCCCCGGTTCGCCGTCGCCGGTCGTGCCGACCTCCTGGCACCATCAATCTCCACCGCCCGCCGCTGTTGTCGCCGTCGAATCCGTGCCCCGGCAGCGTAACACTAGCAGGCGGGCCCCATTGGCAGTTCTCTCCTCTGTGCCGATGACGTGCGGGCCCCACCGGCAGTGCCCTTTTCCGTACGACAGGTGGACCCCGGTGATTTTGTCCTCAAGCCATCTAAGCCGTCGGATCATCTTGATCGGATTTGAGCCTTTGGATATCCATAAACCCCGAGCAAATCTCCACCGTCCGATCGCCTCCGATCTAATTCGAGCCATTCAATCTTCATAAAAGCTGAACCAGATCTGGGCCGTCCGATCTCCTTGGGTCAATCCGAACCGTCAGATCTCTCAGCCCTAATTCGCCACGTCATCAATCCACTTCGGCCGCTTGGCCACGTGGCATCTGACAATGGGCCCAACCTCTTTACCCATTCAAAAATAATTCCTTTAATAAATAAATTCCGAGGGAATATTCCGAGAATATTTTTTTTCTATTTTCTTTTGGATTTTCTCTTTATTCGAACTTCCGAAGGCCATATCTTTTCCGTCCGAACTCCGATTCAATTCATTCTTCTTCCTAAATTCATCTAAAATCATGATCTACATGTTTATATACTTTTTATGCACTGTTTATTTAGAGTTTCTTAGTGTTTTTTCTTGTTTTGTGTGTAAACATGTAGTTTTGCTGTTTTGGAGGATCGCGAAGTTTGAGGAAGTGTTCGGAAGATCTAGGAAGACTTTTCTATTGCAAGAAAAGTTGCACGACCATCCCCTTGAGCATGTTGATCCTAATTGTAAAAATTATTTTGTTTTAACGTTACTGCATGCAAAGCTTTAGAATGTCATTATTATGGGTATTCCTTTATTATGACCCTTTTGTTGTTGATACCTTTACGTTGATACCCTGGGTGATTAATATTGACTAGCTGGACGTCTAAACTATTGATCTAGCTAAAATAATTAGGTTTTGCTTAGCCAGTGCTTAGAAACACTAGTGTCATTTTATGCTGGAAAACTATTCATCTACTCAAGATTAATTAATGATTAATAGTTATATTCTCACGGCAGTTGGTCGTAGTTGGTTAATTAATTTGATCAACTAAAACTTGACTGATGGTGGGTTGTGAGCTCATTGAATGATGATGATGATAGTGGTGCTTATGACAATTAAGGACCGGTTCGCGAGCTACTTGTTGCGAAGTAATACCCATACTAACCACAAGTTAGAATGGGTAATAGCGAGAGTTGAAGTGTGACATGTTCAACCGGAGGCATTAGGGCGTGTTGTAGCAGTCATAAGTCCACGCATGGCAGTCATAAGTCCATGATTTGGACGCTGGGCCCCCCCTGCCTAGGAACCTGATCAACCCTACCGGAGACAGGTGGCTCAGCGGGTGGCTCTCTTGTTATGCGTGTTACATATATGGTTCTGTCACAATTCCTTTCCGAGGTACCGTGGTGGTATTGAGATGCACGGCAACGTGTTATGGCGTTGTGCCTTGTGAGTAAATTGGTACACCTCTGACCGTAGTAAAACTATTCGAATAGCCGTACCCACAGTTATAGGCAGCCTAGCAATGTTTTTCGTGATTAGTCCCACGGTATTCAATAATGGTGATAATTGATAGAAACTTCATAGCTCCAGTTTTGTAGGGTTATGGTTTGGGCCTGAACTGCATTAAAGTGTTGTTCGGTGTTTGATTTAATGTTGATAATAATTGAACTATACTGTTTTTATAATGTTTTTAAATGCAAACGTTTTAAATGTTGTTTCTATAAATAAGCCATATTATGCCTTTCCTGTGGAATCCTGTTGCATTATTTTGCATTCCTGTGTAGTTTGTTGAGTACGGTGAGTGGTACTTAGTCTTACAATATTACCATCTTCAGAGTGAAACTTAGCGAGGAAGGAGAAGATTTTGGTGTTTGACTTATACCCCAGTTGAGCTTCCTGTGGGTTTGGTGCTGAAGCTTCACTAGGATTGCTGTTCCGCTACTGAATTCTTCTGTGTGAGGACTAAGTACCTCTTTTGTAAGTATTTATCATTATTTTTGTTTGGTTATGTTTATCAAATTATCGATTTGTGTACCTCGACTGATTTCTGGACGAGAATTTAATGCACAAATTAGCTTTGAAAATTTTGGTGAATTTTCGGGCGTGACAAAGGGCCTTTACTTTCCCCCTGAGGGTAGGAAAACCATGATCAGGATAGCGGACGTAAAGCTAGTTTGGGGTTGGGATTGGGATAGGGGAGGGGTTGGGGGAGTGGGAAAAGGGAGTTTCTCCGGTCTTAGAGGGATGGCCGTGGGTGGCGGTCGAACTGGCGGTGGGTGGTAGACACGGGTGGGCAGCGAGGTGGCGGCGGTGCCACCGCCGGAGCCACGGGGATGGAGGAGGGCGGTAGGTTGGCATCGGAGGTGGGGGCTAGGGGACCGAGAGGGGGTTAGGAGGCGGAGGGTGGGATAGGGGAAACTCGTCAGAGCTCGGGAAGACGACCAATTGATTAGGTGACGGTGGTTGCAGATCCGGTGGCGGGAGCCACCGGAGACTTAGGAGGACGGCAGGGCAGGGGCATCTCACCGGAGCAGGGAGGGAACATAGGTAATGGAGGAGGAGGATGACGGCGAAGAAAGGGGATGGCGGTGGCTAGGAGTGAAGGGACAGGTTAGGGTTTGCTTTATACATTCAATGGTTTGATTGATCTGGGCCATTGGATCTTGATCGGACAGTTGAAAAAAGATTGAGATGAGGGGGTGCTTTCTTGCAAATGTTATATAGGCAGTCCTATCCATAATTCCTCCAAAATACTCTTACAACATCTCCAAGAGAGGCCCAAAACGTAGCACCCAAAATTCTTAGATTGGGATCATCCCAAAAAGATTGAGTCTAAAAACCTTTTCCATCTCCAAAAGAGGCCCAAAAATAGAGTCCCAATATTTTTGTTGTTGGCCACGTTGGCAGGGTAGGACCAATTCTGTTGATTGATCTCTTTCTGCCAGGAGTAGGGCGTTGCTACAGTACTCGCGCTACAGTAATCACCGTCTGGACGCTGCAGCACGCCTTCGTCTTTGTCGGGATGAACACCTAGAAAAGCGGAAGGCCTCAACAATCCCCTAGCCATACGAGTCATCAAGCAAGTAATTCCCTAGTCGATTCCGCTAATCCGATTTGCCCTAGCCAATCTCCATGGAAAAAATTACTTTGATCTGATGATTAAAGTTTTGGCAGTTGATCCAATCTGCGATGAATCACCATTGATCCTTATTTCAACAGCTACTAGATGAATCATAATCCGATGACGACGACGAATTCTTTTTTGCCGTAGCACAAATCATACATAGCCATTCGCACTCTCTTAATGCACCAAAACATGGTGGGTCTATCCTTGGACATCAAGCAGTTGATCGCAACGGAGAATCACGACACTTAAGATTATACCACGATTACTTCTTCTCGAATGATCCTACCAACAGCCTAGTTTTCTTCAGGCACAGGTTTGTATCAAGTCAATTTTATCTTGTTCATCTTTGTTGTACATCTAATATGTATGTCTCATTAGTCTTGTCATATATACAGGTTTAGAATGAGACAGCCTCTGTTTCTACATATAATGAATGCAGTACAGGATCATGATGACTATTTTGTGTAGAAGAGAAATGCAGCTGCTGTGCTTGGATTAAGTTGTTTGCAGAAGGTCACTGCAGTGATGTGTCAGTTATCTTATGGTGTAGCAGCAGATGCTGTAGATGATTATCGTGGTCTTGGAGAAAGTATTTCTATAGAGAGTTTGAGAAGGTTCGTCAAAGGTGTTGTTGAAGACTTTGAAAATGAGTACTTGAGGTCACCTAATGAGAATGATACAGCTCGATTACTTGCACTTGCATAGGAAAGAGGATTTCCCGGTATGCTAGGCTCCATAGATTGCATATATTGAAAGTGGAAGAATGGCCCTTCCGGATGGCAAGGTATGTACTCCGGTCATGTGCACGAGCCTACTATAATTTTAGAAGCTGTTGCTTCTAAGAATCTCTGGATTTGGCTGCTTCTAAGAATCTCTGGATTTGGCACGTTTTCTTTTGGTCTACCTGGGTCTCACAATAATATCAATATGCTTCATTGGTCCCCACTGTTTGCAGGAAAGATGTTGAACGAGCCTTTGGAGTTCTACAAGCTCGATTCGCTATTGTTTGGGAGCTAGCTCGATTGTGGGACGAAGAGGCATTAGGATACATCATGAAAGCTTGTATCATTTGCATAATTTAATTATTGAAGATGAAGGAGAAGTGGATCCTAAAGAACGGTTTGAAGACTGGGGAGAAAATGTGAGAGTTTCCCATGATGATTCGCCTGATCTTAACAAATTTATTAAGACGCACAAAAAATAAAGGACAATGAAACTCACCATCAATTAAAAGATCTAGTGGAGCAACATTATCCCGACAAATATTTAAGTATTTAGTTGTACTTTTTATGAGCAACAATATTACTTTTGTCTGTGTTTAAGTTCATTTTAATTTTATAAGACTGAAATATTTGTTCTTTGAGCGATGACTTATAGCTGGTGATACTAGAAATTGTAGCACTAGTTTGAGACAACAGTATGGCTGTCGAATGTTTAATCCGAACCAAGCCAGAGGTACTGGAAACTAATGGCAATAAAACCAGTGAAAAAAAAGAGAGGTACATATTACATCCAAAGTACCATGGTCATCAACTCATTTGATGCACATAACTGTAGCGATTGTTGGTTGAAATGACACGGACTAAAAGAGGAACAAGCCAAACATCTACTGTGCTATTTCATCAGTACAGTAAGCAGATGCCATCTCACTTCTTCCTTGCAGCTATTGCTGCAATCCCACCAACCAGAAATCCGACAGCAGTTGTGGCGATGCCTATTCCATTCAGACCATCTTCACAGAACACATGCAGATATATTTAGACAGCAGTACCATATTATTGCTTTATAGGTAACCTAGGTTGCCGTCCCACAGATGAAAATATGGAAAATATAAATACTATTTGATTTGTGGGACAAATGCATCATGTAGCTCAACTATACAGAACCAATAATATAGAATGTAGCTACAGCTAATCTCTCACCTTTGGCAATTTTATCTGCAGTTCTTCAGGGTCAAGATAACAAAGTAAAGCTAACTCGACGTGCAATCTTCCCAACTAGAAAAAAAATTTGTTAGGAAAAAACAATATGCATACAACAAGTTAAAACAAAACTACAAGAGTTCATAGCTGCCTCCCAGAAGTCAGAAAAGGAAGAGATGACAAGCATGTTCTATCAATTGTGCTATCAAGCATGACCAAAAAAACAGTAACCCACAAAAACCAAATATGTCAACAAACAGCTCAATGCCTCAGTTTAACAAGACTAACAAGTAATAACAAGTAAAAACAACATTCATGCAAAATACTGCAGAAATAAACTGCAAGGTTGGTATTTCAGCCTACCAGCTTTTGCTGAAGAAAAGCCTGACAACATCATAGTTTCCAATCTCAATTTGCATGGAGAAAAGCCTATGAGTGGAAGGAACTACCAGAATGGAATGCTGAAGGAGCAGACATGGGTGGCACCTTCCTGCAAACATACAAGAGCTGAAGAGCATTACAAATTCCCATCAAAATTTGGTTGTTCTAGTTGCAAGTTACCTAACATTTTAACAAGTTTCATGGCAAAAGCATAGCCATGCTTACAAATGGCAAAAGAGCCATCCATATATCATCCATATATGGCAAAAGAGCATAAATGGAGGTCTGAAAAACAAACAGCTAAAATACTGGAACTAAAATCAAAATTCTATTAAATGCTCCATCTCTTCATCCTGTAGTGGGGCTGAGGAAAACCAGATGACTTCAGCGGTACTGCAAAAAAAAAAAAGAATAGTGACAATTAGTTTGTATACTACCGTATAGGAAGAAATGAGCTAAAAAATGATAAATCAATAACCATAACACTTACCTATCAATCAGAACTGATGCCGCGACGAGACATGATCTCGTTTTGTATGCTCTTATAGAACTGCTGCTGTGGGACAGGCATAGATTCAATGTTCATTATTGCTAAATTCTGGCCATACACTACAACTACTACTGAAATTGCAAGCTACACAACAGGGAGAAACTCAAACTGAGATAAGAACTGAAGAAAACCTTCATTATTGACCATATTAGACTAATACTTTACAAATAATAACGACTGGTTGTTCTACTAAATGCATAAATGGTTGTGGTCTTGTGGATCAGTCCTAAGCATAAATGGAGTAGACAGTGTGTCCTTCCATTTAAATTTTTATATTACTTTATACCATTATCTAAAACATTTCCAGTCACACAGGTTCCAGTCCTGTGGCTAAAGTGAATATTGCTATAGCTTTGTTCCTCTTGCTTCTGACAATTATAGGCAACTGGAATAAAAAGAGAGCTTTTCACCGGAGAAATCACTATTTAATCAATTGGTACAAGTGAATGAATGTCATCGTCTTCCTAAATATATCCCATGCGAATCTATCACAAAAATTTTGCCCTGCGGCTATCAAATACCTACAACAGCAATACAAAGAGGGGGTTTATCTGCAGTTGGTTCATTTCAAATCTGCCAACATCGAGTTGTTTCCCTCAAATACGATTATACGCTACTGAAGCGGAACATGGAAGCTTCACATTTACCTGGCAAGTTGTGCACGGCGACCCTCAAAGAAAGGGATCCGGTGCGAAGCAGCGACCATGGAGGGAGGCGGCTCCCTTGATGCAGGGGAGGCGCCGCGCCCTAGCCGGAGGAGAGGCGCAGCGCAGCGACGTAGGAGGCTAGGATGGAGGGTCGGCGGCGTTCGGAGCGCCAGCCGAGGAGGCAGACAGGCAGTCCAATGACGACAGCGCACGGTACTACCGTGGGGCTGGGGGCTACGAGGAGAGGAGGAAGGCCGAGACGGTGAATTGGCACGCGGCGGTGTTCGGAGGGATTTGGCGCGAGAGAGGCGAAGATTTCGGCGTGACCGGCAATATCTCCCACGATGGCAGCAATGGGGGACGCGAAGAGTTTCCCGAAATCTGGCTTAGTTTGGTGTCGGTATTGGACGTGCGGAAATATTGGGATAACGATTGGATATCTACTGGAGGCTATGTTTTAGACTTGGTTTTTAAAATATAGCTTTAGAAAACAAGATTGAATATTTTTTGAAGATGCTCTTATAGCATTTTCAATAGAGACCCAAAGAGATTTCTAAAAGTTAAATTTTTGAGATTTAAATTAAAAGCATACCTTCAGCAAATACTCAAATATATTCCTAAAAATTCTCTATGCCCAGTCCTAACCTAAAAACGAGCCGGATTTAGGAAACCTATTGGCGTCCCCAATTATTGATCCCGCAGAAAAATTTCACCGCTTACGCGTCAAGAATTCTCCGCCCGCGCCTTTTTTTTCCTCCCGACGTCTTCCGCTCGTGCCGATATTTTTACGCCGCCTGCCATAGTCGCTTGATTCGCACATCACCGCAAACCGTCGTCGGTCTACCTCCCCACCAACCGTGATTAATGACACATTCGGCTAGTAGATCGATAGGGCATTTCATTTCTCCATAGGCTGACGGCGAAGTCTTCTACCGAGAGTACTATGACCGGCGACATGTTATCTGGCGCCAAGGAGCGATGGCGTCAACAAAGATCTTCTCGATCGGTGTTCTTACGGGGGCACAACATCGTCCAAAGAAAATGATCGTAAACAAACGCTGTGCCCATCTATTCTACGTGACCAATGAACTAATTTTTGGATCGAATTTTTGGGCCTTCTTAAAGATGATAAAGCCTTTTGAGTCTAAAATTTTTTAGGATGGTCCCAATCTAAGATTTTTAGGAACTAATTTTTAGACCCGTGAATATCGATTTACTTGACTGCAAGCTTATGATTTAGAAACAAGCCAGCACATACCGTAGACATCGAATAATTTAGTGGGTTGTCTAATTGCCTATAGCTTGTCTACCCCAGCCTCTCGGCTAGAGCTGTCCAAATGGGCCATGCCCTGTCGGGTTGGCTCGGGCACGATGCTACAGTAATCATGCCTAGACCGACTCGACACAGGTGACCGTGGGCCGTGTCAGCACAGCCCGAGTAGTCGTACCTAGGTCGATGGTGCGGCACGGCGGGCCAGCACAGGCACGGCCTGCTAGCTACTGTATCGCTATAGTACTCACTATAGTGTCCAATACAGTGCGAGCGGGGGAGGGACGACCGTTGCAGTATGCTACAGTGTCTACTACAGTGTCACATGGGAAGGCTGAAGCGGATTAGGCCGGCCCGGCACAATAGGCCATCAACGGGCCATGCCAACTCACGATCTCGACGTGCTGTGTCTGGACCGAGGGAAAGACACGCGGGCCCGTATGACACGGCCTCTATACTCTCGCTTTCTAAAACAGATAAAGCCTATGTGAAATGAGCACATCGACCGGCTAACATGCATTAGTACACCATGCAGCAATATATAACCGGGCCAGCGGGCCAACATACCGCGCGCCGACGGGGCCGGCCGCCTGGTCACGAGTCGCTACGAACAAAAAAAAAACCGGTGGCACATCGTGATCGAGCCGCCCGCGCAGGTCGGATCCCCTTATAAAATCCGCCGGTGCGCGCGCTAGCTTGTTACACCCACCGGCCACCAGCAGTTCATCGTGTGCGTCGTCTCCATGGCGGACAAGGGCGTGAGTAAGGCGTCGATGGTGGTGGCCGCTGTGGCATGGCTCCTCCTCCTCATCGTCTTAGCCGCCGATGCTGCCGCAGCGCCGGGTGGAGAGGCGGCGGCGGCGTGGAGGAGGCTGGAGGACTCGGTGGAGATGGAGCCGCTGCCGGCGGAGCTAGACAGGGTCCAGAGGCGCGTCTTGGCGACCGAAACGGACAATGGTCACGACCCGCTGGATCAGAACAAACAGGTTTGCATCAGTAACTGCCTTCCGGGCAGCCAGTACACTCTTCCACCGCCCGGATCGCACTGTGATCGTAAATACTACAACCCGGGCTGTTGACTGGTGACTGTCGTTACAAATTAAAGCCTAGTCTTATGCTACTGTGGTACTCCTACTACGTACTTAATTTCATTGATGCATGGATACTAGTAAAACTGTTAAGGCGCGTTGTATTTCCTTTTAGTTTGTTATCCAATCGCTGTAATTTTAATTAACATGCTATACATGTGTTGATTAAGTTACCTGGTAAATAACGAAGACAAACGAGAAAATCAACCACTTGGAAGTGTAGTAGATAACTCTCACTACTTAGAAAAAATCATTTTCGTAGCCACTATACTTTATCATATATATCGGTCCAGTCTTTAGAAGTGCATATAGGATAGAATGTGGTAGGATATACGCATCTATGTTTATTGGTATGAGTGTGCATGTGGGTATATGAGCACTGCCACTACTACAGAACAAATCTGTATCAGTTGGAGAGCCTATCAGTATCACTATCAGTATCAGTTCCCCAACCGGCACCAACGAGGGGGTCCATCAGTACCTGATTTACGGCAGCTTCACTTAATCAGCTTAAATAAGTGACACGCAAAACGAGAAATATCATTAACACGTGATTAATTAAGTATTTATTATTAAAAACTTGAAAAATGGATCTATTTGCTTTTTTTAAAGCTACTTTTATATAGAAAATTTTTACCAAAAACATACGGTTGATCGTTTTGGAAAACGTGCGCGCGAAAAAAAAAAAAAGTTGGGGGAAAGCAGTGGAAAGAACAGGGCCTTAGAACCAGCACTGTTGTTCCTGAGTAAAAAAATAGGGGGTGGCTCGAATCAAGCCGGTATTTCAAGGCCCCCCCTCCCACCCCTCCGGCGCAAGATTCACATTGCAGCTAATCCTCCACATCCACGGATCAAGACTAATAAGAACATCCACATCACTGTTGAAGTTCCTCGCAACCACAACCACATCAAGAACCATAATCCCCATCCACATTGCAACCACATTACAGATCAAAATGGACTCACTGTTGGTCTTGCTTCGTCGAGGGCTGTGAGGTCGGAGGCGTCGCCGTCGCCGCCGCCTCCTCGTCCTCCTCCGCCAGGGCGCTGGAGGGATGCAGGGCAGTGAGGTTGGAGGCGTCGCAGTCGCTGGCCCGACGTCGCCGCTGCCTCCTCGTCCTCCTCCGCCAGGGCGCCGAAGGGATGCAGGACGGTGAGCTCGGAGGCGGCCGGATCCAGTGGCCCCCGACCTCCACGCGGCCGGATCTGTCGGCCCATGGTGACCCGCGACCGACGAAGAGGGAGAGAGAGAGACCGAGGGAGGGGCGCAACGACCGGCGGAGAGGGAGAAAGGGCAGCCGCCGCTGCCGGTGCCCACAAGAGAGCGAGAGAGTCGGGAGAGAGAAGAGAGTGTGAGAGAAGGGGGATAGCGAGCGTAGAGAAGAATAAGAAATGTGGTTGTGCTGTCCAGCCGTCGCTTCGGCTCGGCTCTATGTAGAGATGTCCCGTGCCCAGTCGGCTCGGTCCGGTCACGGTAATACAGTAACCATGTCCGGGCCAGTCCGGCACGGTTGGCCGTGGGTCGTGCCGGCACGGTCCGAATAGCCGTGCCGTGTCTGGGTCGGCGGTGCGGCACGGCGGGTCGGCACGGCACGGCCCATGGACTGTAGTGGGCTAGCACGACACGGGGCACGGGGCACGGGCACAGGGCACGGCGCGCAGGCGGCGATGGAGGGCGGCAGCAGGCGGCGGAGGCCAGGGAGGCGCGCGCGGGAGGCGGCGGCGGAGGGGGCGGGGGAGGCCGAGGCGCCGAGGAGGCGAGCGGCAGCGGGAGGCCGAGAAGGCGGAGGAGGCCGACGCGGCGGGAGGAGGCGGAGGAGCCGAGGAGGCCGGGAGGAGGCCAAGGCGGCGGCAGGCGGCGAAGGCCGAGGACGCCGGACGCGCAGCGGCAGGCGTCAGCGGACCGGGCCAGCCCGGGCACGGTGGGCCGCCGACGGGCCGTGCCGGCACGGCACGGCCCACGACCTCGGCGTGCCGTGCCTGGGCCGGGGGAGGCACGCGGGCCAGCACGGCACGGCCCGCTACAGGAACCGTGCCTACATGGGCCGTGCCGGCCCGGTCCGCCTGTTTGGCCACCTATAGCTCTATGTGCTTTAGTGCTGATTCGTTTAAACAACTGGCACTGATTCCAACATATCAGTGCTAGATTTTTTTAATAAACTGATATTGATACTATTAATGTTAGGTTTTTTTCCTAACCGACACTAATGTGTTGATATTAGTGCCGGTTCTTACTTCTATATGGCGAGCAGTGACTCGAAAGGGAAAAAACCATTATCAATATTGGGTTTTTCGCAACCGGTACTGATAAAGCGATATAAATGGGCTATTCTGTAGTAGTGTGCGTTTGTACTGTGTATCGAAAAAAAATATTGATTTCGATATGAGAATTAATGTTGTATAATCTCTTTTAAAATTTTTAATAACTATTTAATTAGATTGTGTGCAACAAATATGTCATATTCATTTTCGGTATCTCTATTTTCTATTCCGATTTCAAGAAAAGAAAATTAGTTTAGAAAATAATTTAAGCAGAATCTATCGACCATGCATTTCACCCCTCGTGACAATCATAGTCCTTTACTCTTCGAAGTTTGTGCTCGATTTCTTTTCCAAATCATTCCTATCGTTTTCTATTAGATTCATCTACTCCGATTTTGACCATACGTGCGTTTGCCATATCACAATACTTGTCGTAAATCCGATGGCTTCTGCCTTCCGGGGCATAACGAAGAGGGATATACACGTAAAACATCCCTCCGTTATATTCTTAAAGTGTTTTAGTTTTTATTAAGTAATTTTTTTTAGTTTTGACTAAGTTTATAGAAAAATTTTAATATCTTACCAAATAAATACACAAACAAGACATGTTTTCTATTGAATTTAATAAAACTAATTTGATATTATAGATGTTTGTATATTTTATTTATATATTTGACTAAATTAGAGAAATTTGACTTAAGGTATATCATTCTATTTAACTACTCATTGTTCCCCCAATGAATTAGTAGGTCTTGTTTGATCAATCCCTATAAAATAAAGAATGGGTTAAAGGGAATTGAGAGGATTAAGTCCACGCCCTCCAAATCCCCTTCAATTCTTATGGATTCGGAATTAACCGAACCAGCTCTTAGGGATAGTTTGAAGGTGAGAGAAGAGAAAAGAGAAAGAAGATCATACAAAACAAGGTGAGTTATTAGCGCATGATTAATTAAGTACTAATTATTTTAAACTTAAAAAATAGATTAATATATTTTTTAAAGAAACTTTTATATAGAAATTTTTTGTAAAAAACACACCGTTTAGCATTTCGGGAAACATGTTAAAAAAACGAGAATTCTTTTCCGCAACGGTAGTTCCAAACATACCTTTAAGATAGTTTAAAGGTGAGGAAAGAAAGAAGAACAATAAGATCACGCAAAACGAGATTAACCATTAGCGTATGATTAATTAAGTATTAGTTATTTTAAACTTAAAAAATATATTAATATGGTCTTTTAAAAACAAGTTTTATATAGAAATTTTTTTTTTTAAAAAAAGACCGTTTAACGGTTAAAAAAGTGCTTATCAAAAAACTTTTTTTCTCCACAGCCAGCACTCCCGAAGGTTTGTCTCTGCTGTCTGTCGCGGTCGTGATAATAAATAGCCGAGGACACACATCTAGCTCGTGACAGGCGTGCAGCAGCAACCGACCAACGGCAACTGCATGGCCAGGCGGGTCACGAGCCAGAGCAAGGTGGCACATTATGTAGGGCATTCTGCCCTGGGAGGCACGTTGCGCGCCTCAGTGTGATCGAGCTCCTTGATCAACTCGCCGCGCGTAGTTTCAAACTTCTAGCCACGCATACCGCATCAAACCAGTAGGGCGGTGTGCCACTTGTCGAATCTCAATTGTCTGACGTAGTGCCATAGTGTCTAGTACATGCACGGGTGCCGAGACAACATGGAGACCAGAGCGTTGCTAGCCAGCTACGCCATCAATCATTGGCTACTACGAAAATCGTTTTTCCAGACGGTCCAAAAGGGTTTTTACAGACAGTTGAATGACCCACCTCAAATAAAAGACATGTGAAAATCGTCAATGGCCGCCGTGTGTCATCGTGGCTCCGGATAAGCCGGCATCACGACTGACACAGTACACAAAGCGGCGAGCTGGCAACTGCAGCATGCATATTTGTGCCGGCTAGGCCAGAATGATCACCTAAGCTGGCATGGCAAGGTGAGCCAGAGGCCTGGAGCCGTTGGAGGTGTGCCAAGGCGTGTGTCCTTAGCCTTCTCCAACAGGGCCAGCTGAGTTGGCTCATAGTCTGTACATATCATCATACTCATCTTATGTGGAGGGGAGAGGAGAGGAGAAAATAAAGAGACGGTCGACTATTTCTCCGCTAGTCACGCACAGAAGACGAGGGCGCTAAGAGCTGACCTTATTTCTGATGCTAACTCTTCCTTCGTAATGTAGAACAGTTAAGCTGACATATGCAGTTATTAAATGCAATAAGAGATCATCTTAGTGATAGTCCATTGGAGAAATTGATTTCAGTAATATCTCTTTGGTGACATTTATTGTCTTAGAGCTAGTGCGCTAGCTCAACTATTGGAGAAGGCCTTAGCAGAACAATCATGGAGGAAGCACAACATTCCGTCCTTCAGAATATGGATGAAGAGAGATTACTCATTTATGTTTTTTTATGAGGAGAGTAATACCTACTTTACCCATTTTATCTGTATCTATTAGTTATGTGTAAAACTCTGGTTCTAAAAGTTTTAAACTCATGTTCACACTATAAAAAGTTGTTTAATTTGGCTGAATTTTGAATGGATGATTAATTTATTTTAGATAGGGCATTCCTCCAATCATCTTTTGATGTTTGCTTGTTTGATGATGCCCTTTGTGATGTACTTCTTCCGTCTTAAAATAAATAAACGTCTAGAGTTCAAACTTTGTCAAAAAAAACCAATTTATACCTTTTTATCTATCTTTGATCCGCAAATCGAGAAAATTTATCCCTTCAATACCCCTTACCTACTCATCAACATATACTCCCTCCATTTCAAATTACTAGCAAATCTCACACTAACCAAAGAGTTATAAAAAATTACATTGTTATCCTTATTAAATATTTTTCGAAGCAGTCATTAACTCTAATTAGTTGATATGAGCCAATAAAAATTGTAAGTGCATTAATATGCGGCTGCATGGATGAATGATAGGGAGAAAAATTCATATCTAAAAGTGCTTTAAAATATGAGAATGATACGTATTTTGGCAAATATTTTAAATTCTAGAACGACAAGTAATTTGAAACGGAGAGAGTAATATTTTTCGGGGCATTTTCATCTTTTGTTCTCCTTCTTAATACTTTGTTGAGATGATAGGAGTTCAGTTTTATGGGACGGATGGAGTATGTGTGGTGTACTCCTAGTTGCATTAAAAGGGGAGAATGATGGAGCCGTACGTTAAGCAAGAATAACAAAAAGTTCGTTTTTGAGGATCGGTCGGTACGGTTCACATCACGCCAGTACGTGACCAAATTAATATGGTGTAAGAATTGGCACTGCACAATTGACGGCTTGGGAAATGCATATCGACTCATCGCTTCGCCTTGATAATCACGTTCCGTAGCCAGTAGGCGTGATGATTATTGAGTATGATTACTAGATAGTCATAGCGAATGTTAAAACACATAAACATGTGATTAAATTGCACAGTAACTGCTGGTTTAGGAGGGGATTTGTCCCTCCCGAACCAACGCATCTATCAGCGACGGTTGCATCTGACGCCTCTCCTATAGTATATATATGTACATGCTACTGTGTAATCATACAAGAAATCAACAGAGAGATCATTCACAGAATTCATCTCTAACACGTTATCAGTCACTTGCTCTTCACTGAGAAGGCCAAAGCCGAGACAGAAGAAGAAGAGGAAAACCAAGGTATGGAAGACATCGATTTTCACCTTTGTGAACACCACCATGCAGCAATGCGCGGAGTAATGTCCTCCATCCAATCCCTCGGCGATATCCTTCGTCATCTTCTTCGTCGCCGTCTCGGTGAAAGGCTTGGAAGCCGACGGACGCAGGCTCGCCACCGGGTTCGTGCCGCTGTGGAGCGTTGCCGTTCCCGCATGGCACGGACACTGGCGCAGTCACAAGTGGAGGCCGCCACTGTTAGAGCCGCCGTGGACGCTGTTCACGCCCTCGTCGAGGCTCCCGTTGCGGCACCACCTCCACCACCGAAGAGGAACCTCATCGCCACCAGGCATCGGTCGACGCCGAAGCGACGTCGACCGTGGGCGGAGCACGGTGTCAGCAAGCCGATACCGGCAAGGCCGCGGGGGAGAACCGCGACGCCGCGCGTCGCCCCCACAGCCCCGCGCCCGGCCGACTCCGTCGCACCGCCTGACGCCGGCAGCACTTCGCGCAGAGGACCGGTGACCCCACGCCCGGCCGACTACGTCGCGCCGCCTGTTGCAGGGACACCAGCGCCGCGTACCACCCGTACCAAAGGAAGCGCGCCGAGAGGAAGGACGGCAGCCCAAGCCATCGACGCGCGCCGGACCTTGGCTGCTCGCCGGGGAGCGCGTCCCCTCTACCGCTGGCGGATCTACGCCGGCGCCGCGGCGAACCGCCGTCCCGGCCTCCACCGCCCGACGTCGGCGGCACCCAAGACCTCCAATGGCTTCATTGTGAAGGAAGACTCCTCATCGGGGGAGTCACCCTCAACGGACTAGAGGAAGATGGGGAAGCAGTGGGGGAGAGGCGCCCTCTCGCCGGCGCCGGCGTTGGCCGGCCGCGCCGGCTAGAGAGGCCATGTCCCATGGTGGCGACGGCGGCGGTTGAACAGTGGGGGGAGGAGCAGTTAGGGTTTGCTCCTCCTCCCCCCCGATCCGATCTATACCGGCCGAATGGGCCGGCCGCTAAAGCCCATTAACACCCCCTCCACTATGTGCATTGTATATTTTGCAGTTTAGGCCCTATAGTTAAATAAAAATGCAAAATATCCCTCTGTTTTTAAGTATAAGTCCCTGTACTTATTACAAATTGTAACAATTTTGTTATAATTACAATCCAGACCCTATGAGTACTGGATTTTATGTAAATGTTCAAAGTAGATGTCTATGTGCATTCTCAATAACATTTTACATAATTGGGACCATTTTATTGCAGTTTATTTACTCGCAATTTAATTATCGACCATATTTAAATTTTGCAAATTACTAATTTTGCAAATTTAAATTTCGAATTCCCATTAATTAAATTATTTTACTTAATTCCATTGTGAAAGGACCGAGATGTCGCCTAGAGGGGGGGTGAATAGGCAAATTCTGCAATTATCAAAACTTAATCCAAAGTAAGTACCAAAACCGGCCAGGCCGGTTTCCCAAACAGGTCAGGCCGGTTTTAGAGAGAAGGCTCAAAACCGGCCAGGCCGGTTTCTCAAATAGGTTAGGCCGGTTTTCCTGCTGCAGAACCTACACAAGTAAAATACACCCCCTTGATGGGTTCTAGCACAAACCAAACTTGAAGATGTGCTTTTGCTGATGTAGCACAGCAGGTTCACTTAGTCCCTGCACACAATACAAGCACACCAAAGTAGATCGAGCGAAAGCAAAGTAAATGTGCTAGAGATCAAATGTGAGACAAACCGCAGTGGAGACACAAGGGGTTTGTTTACCGAAGTTCGGATTCACCACCGTGAACCCTACGTCTCCGTTGAGAAAGCTTTTCGTGACCCCAAGGTCAAGCTATGTCCCCGATTCCACTAAGGCGATCTTTTCCCTTCCGGAGGCAAGATCAAACCTGCACAAACGATCCATGGCTCACCACAAACTTGGGAGCTCACCGGCGACGCCTAGCAGTCTAGGAGGCTTTACCTCCAAGAGTAACAAATGCTTCTCGAGCTGCGAGACTTCGCCTTCAAGTGCTCAAGACTATGGATTGCTCTCTAAAGGTCACATACAAACTCTCTCTCAACCCAACTCAAAGATTTTAACCAAATCAAGTCTATCTCACAAAGAGAGGTTGGGGAGAGCCTTGCTGGTGTTAGCAACCCTTTAGAATGTGTAAGAACCAGAATCAACCAGCAGCCCTCAAAGGAGAGGGCTAAAAGGTATAAATACCCACTCACCAAAAACTAGCCGTTACTGTCAGGGGAAAACCGGTCAGGCCGGTTTCCAAAACCGGCCGGACCGGTTTGTCAAACCAACTAGCCATTAGAACTGACCCAGAGAAAACCGGCCAGACCTGTTTTGCTCTGGTCAGCACACTCAAGTTAACTCTCAAGGCTCTCTCACATGGGTTGACCTATGAGCACTTTTGGTGTTTCGATGCAGTCAATGTTACATCCCTCTTGATAGTACGGCATTTCTATACTCAAGATTAAACATTTACAATATTTCATCTACTTGAGCTTGTATGTCTTCAACATACCAATACTTGATCATTCTTAACTTGAGGTCTTTCAACATTGAACAACCACTGAGCATATCCATCTTGAGCTAGTGACTTAGGACCTTTCAACAAATATGATTGACATACCATCATCCATCTATAAGCCACTTCATCAAATGATCCAACAAAGATTCGATGCTTTGCATTGCTTCGCTAGATAAGACTCGAGGTGTACTCCAAGCACACGTTCACTTCACCCTAGCATGGGTTACTAGTCCCAAGTCATCACTTGGTTCCCCCTTGCTTAGTCCCTCGTTACTTGTCCCTTTGCTTGACATCTTCACACACTCTTGTCGACTTTAAGCTAAGCTTTGCTTCACATCAACAATAAAGACCCAATAAAATCCATGTATTATGATTTGTCCAATGCTTTTCAAACATGAGACCATCAACAATGCATATTCTTATGAGCCAATAATATCACAATATAATCATAAGAATAAATCCCTGCTCAACACTTAGCAAACAAGTTAGTCCTTTAATCGTTTTGTCATTCAACTCACCAAAACCCACTTAGGGGCCTAGATGCACTTTCACATTGGAATTCATATGCACAATATCAATAGAAATTCCTCTACTTACTGAAAATCATGACAATGGCAACTACTACAAAATATCTGTAGATTATACCACCGACATCTACTACAATAATTTGTAGATTATGTCAACGGTATCTACTACACTTGTAGATTATGCCTTTTAGGCATCTACTACAACATTTTGTAGATTATGCCCTTTGGCATCTACTACAATTTTTGTAGATTATGCCCAAATTAACGAGACAACTCGTTCAAAATTGGTGTTTACCACCATGACATGATTTTCAATAAACATGAATATAACTCAAAAACTATGGAGTCTAAAGGCATCTACTACAAATTTTGTAGACTATGCCATTAGCAACGAGTTACCTCGTCTATAGGGTTATATTCCATACTTGAGGTTGAAAGGACCGAGATGTCGCCTAGAGGGGGGGTGAATAGGCAAATTCTGCAATTATCAAAACTTAATCCAAAGTCAGTACCAAAACCGGCCAGGCCGGTTTCCCAAACAGGTCAGGCCGGTTTTAGAGAGAAGGCTCAAAACCGGCCAGGCCGGTTTCTCAAACAGGTCAGGCCGGTTTTCCTGCTGCAGAACATACACAAGTAACATACACCCCCTTGATGGGTTCTAGCACAAACCAAACTTGAAGATGTGCCTTTGCTGATGTAGCACAGCAGGTTCACTTAGTCCCTGCACATAATACAAGCAACCAAAGTAGATCGAGCGGAAGCAAAGTAAATATGCTAGAGATCAAATGTGAGACAAACCGTAGTGGAGACACAAGGGGTTTGTTTACCGAAGTTCGGATTCACCACCGTGAACCCTACGTCTCCGTTGAGGAAGCTTTTCGTGACCCCAAGGTCAAGCTATGTCCCCGATTCCACTAAGGTGATCTTTTCCCTTCCGGAGGCAAGATCAAACCTGCACAAACGATCCGTGGCTCACCACAAACTTGGGAGCTCACCGGCGACGCCTAGCCGTCTAGGAGGCTTTACCTCCAAGAGTAACAAATGCTTCTCGAGCTGCGAGACTTCTCCTTCAAGTGCTCAACACTATGGATTGCTCTCTAAAGCTCACATACAAACTCTCTCTCAACCCAACTCAAAGATTTCAACCAAATCAAGCCTATCTCACAAAGAGAGGTTGGGGAGAGCCTTGCTGGTGTTAGTAACCCTTTAGAACGTGCAAGAACCAGAATCAACCAGCAGCCCTCAAAGGAGAGGGCCAAAGGGTATAAATACCCACTCACCAAAAACTAGCCATTACTGTCAGGGGAAAACCGGTCAGGCCGATTACCAAAACCAGCCAGGCCTGTTTTTCATACCAACTAGCCGTTAGGGCTGACTCAGAGAAAACCGGCTAGGCCGATTTACAAAACTGGCCAGACCTGTTTTGCTCTGGTCAGCACACTCAACTCTCAAGGTTCTCTTACATGGGTTAACCTATGAGCACTTTTAGTGTTTTCATGCAGTCAATGTTGCATCCCTCTTGATAGTATGGCATTCTTATACTCAAGATTAAACATTTACAATATTTCATCCACTTGAGTTTGAATGTCTTCAACATGCCAATACTTGATCATTCTCAACTTGAGGTCTTTCAACACTGAACAACCACTGAGCATATCCATCTTGAGCTAGTGACTTAGGATCTTTCAATAAATATGATCAACATACCATCATCCATCCATAAGCCACTTCATCAAATGATCCAACAATGATTCGATGCTTTGCATTGCTTCGCTAGATAAGACTCGAGGTGTACTCCAAGCACACGTTCACTTCACCCTAGCATGGGTTACTAGTCCCAAGTCATCACTTGGTTCCCCCTTGCTTAGTCCCTCGTTACTTGTCCCTTTGCTTGACATCTTCACACACTCTTGTCGACTTTAAGCTAAGCTTTGCTTCACATCAATAATAAAGACCCAATAAAATCCATGTATTATGATTTGTCCAATGCTTTCCAAACATGAGACCATCAACAATGCATATTCTTATGAGCCAATAATATCACAATATAATCATAAAAATAAATCCCTGCTCAACACTTAGCAAACAAGTTAGTCCTTTAATCGTTTTGTCATTCAACTCACCAAAACCCACTTGGGGGCCTAGATGCACTTTCAGAGGTTTACGCTATTATGGATGCAAGACACATCTTGTATTCAGATATTTGCATATTATTACAACAATTACCATACAAAATTAATTTACCACATGTAAATTAATCAATTCATGGTATTTCTTATGTAGGACATAGATGGCCGCCAAAGAGTTTGAGATTCTCGCTCTTGATGGCCACAACTACCCTATATGGGCAATGGATGTCAAGGTCAGCCTAGCCACTCGGAGCATGTTGGTAGTGATACTTAATCCTCCTGAAGGAGAGGATCCGCCTAATATTGCTGCTAATGTGATGTATACTGTCTTATATATTATAAGAAGTCACAAACATCCAGATTTAAAGGCGGAGTATCTCTTCGAGGAGAATCCACGAAACCTATGGTTAGCCCTCAAAAATATGTATGAACAGCAGAAAGCTGTGATACTCCCAGAGGCTAACTATGAATGGGCACATCTCCGGCTGCAAGATTTTAGACAGTCGGATCATACAATCATGCCCTTTATAACATTTGCTCAAAGTTGCAGTTCTGTAAAAAAGAACCCACTGATGTGGAGAAGATAGAGAAGACACTCTCTACCATGCTCCTCGCAGACCGGGTCTTACAGCACCAATGGCGTGCTGCAAATTACCAAACTTATTCTGATCTGATGCACGTAATAACTCAGGCGAAAAGACATGATGAACTCCTGTTAAGGAATAATCAGCAACGCCCTGTTGGGGCGGCACCCTTGCCTAAAGTACATACGAATATACATGATCAGAATAAACCGAAGTTTGATGGTAATAGAAACCATAAAAAGAACTTCAAGGGTAAACGCAAACGCAAGAAGAAGCAAAGATCTCGTGGATTCCAAAAGGGAAAAGGCAATTTCAAGAACAAAAATAAATCTGACATTTGTCAGAAGTGTGGCTGTCACAGCCATACAACTAAGAAATGTCGGACCCCCAGGCATCTTATCAACTTGTACCTTCAGTCTGTGGCCAAAGGCAAGCATGCCCAAGATGAGAGGATTGAATCACACTTCAACCTCCAAACCGACAACACCGGTGGAGCAAGCTGTTCTTAGAAGTTTCTAGAGGAACTCAAGAGCACTGAGGCCCCTCCTCAGCAGGGTGAACCCACGACCAATGACGACATGCTCGTGGAGTTTGCTTCACAAGATATATTTGAAGACCTTATATAGTCTCCCAATAACATAGATTCTACGTTAATTATGTCCTAGTATGTGTTGTAATAATACTAAGTTGTCATCTATATTGTATGCTAGTATGCTACAAAAATGTACCGAACCTATTCAGTATTGAATAAATGTTTGTACATAGTCTATATATCTGACAAGAATTTCATCAAATTCTTCTTTCTATATATAGATTTACGGGATTCAATCCAATGGAGGAGGAATTATGCCTTGTGGATAGTGGAACCACAAACTCTATACTTCGGGACACAAAATATTTCTTGTCTCTTACAAAGAGACACGGAAGTGTTTTGACAATCGCTGGACGCGATGCAACGATAGTTGGCTCTGGTCGTGCCTCTATCACGCTCCCGATGGGTACTCAAATGACAATTGAGGATGCATTACTGTATCCCGACTCCACACGTACCCTACTAAGTTATAGAGATATTCGTCAGAATGGTTTCCATATCGAAACCCAAGATGACAACAAAGAGGAATATCTCCTCTTGACTAAGAACAACGGATATGGCAAACAAGTGCTTGAAAAAAATTCCATCTTTATCCTCTGGATTATACTACACGTACATCAAGCCCATACAACACATTGCATATAAGGTAATTTTTCAGAATGTTGACACATTCTAAACTTGGCATGATCGCCTTGGCCATCCTGGTATAGGGATGATGCGGAAAATTATCAGCAATTCAATTGGTCATCTTTTTAAGAGCAACAAATTCCCACAATCTTCGGATTTTGTGTGCACCTCATGCGCCACTGAGAAATTGATTTTAAGGCCCTCTTACCTTAAGATCCGAGCTGAACCACTAAAATTCCTTGAACGCATTCAAGGTGATATATGTGGTCCTATACAACCACTAAGTGGACCGTTTAGGTACTTCATGGTTTTAATTGACGCATCTACACGATGGTCACACGTGTGCCTTTTATCCACACGAAACCATGCATTTGTCAAATTGATTGCTCAAATTATTAAATTATGAGCACATCATCCTGAACATCGAATTCAATCAATTCGAATGGACAACGCTGCTGAATTCTCATCGCGTGCCTTCAATGATTATTGTATGGCCCTAGGAATTCACGTTCAGCACTCTGTTCCATATGTCCACACACAAAACGGTTTAGCTGAATATCTTATTAAGAGAATAAAACTCATAGCAAGACCATTGTTGCAAAATTGCAATTTACCAACATCTTGTTGGGGTCATGCAGTTTTACACGCTGCTGACTTAATACAATTGCGTCCAACTGCTTACCATAGCAACTTCCCCTTACAACTAGTACGTGAAAATCCACCAGATATTTTCCATCTGTGAAAGTTCGGTTGCGCTACATACGTACCGATCTCACCACCGCAGCGTACTGCTATGGGCCCACACAGGAAGCTCGGTATCTATGTGGGATATAAATCTCCGTCAATAATAAAATACCTTGAGCCCCTTATAGGAGACCTGTTTACAGCCCGGTACGCTGACTGTATCTTCAACGAAGAACATTTTCTGGCATTAGGAGGAGATTTCAAGTACCAAAAAGAATGCCTAGAAATTAATTGGAATGCTCAAGGCATTTCAAGATTGGATCCACGTACTCAAGAAACTGAACTTCAAGTTCAGAAGATTATTCATTTGCAAAACATTGCAAATAACCTGCCAGATGCATTTACTAATTATAGAGGCATCACAAAATCCTATAATTCTGCCAGAAACGTACCAGAAAGAGTAGAGGTACCATCAAAAACTACTCAACTCCCAGTTCAAAATAAGAGGGGGAGAAGTACGGCACCCAAGGCAGATACATCTTCTCGCAAGCGACAAAGGAAACAGAAGAATAAATCTTCTGACTCAGTAAATGCAGATCAACGTCAAGTTGATGAAAGCCTCAGGATCCACGAACCCAGATCAACAATGCACTCTATTACTGATGCTGGGACATCGGAAAACCCTGACTCAAATGTTTTGGGAAATAACAATGAGTCTACAGGGGTTTGTGAAATTTTCACAAATTACATTGATTCTGGAGAATCTTATGATGGAAAGACTACAATTATCGACAACTATTTTTCTGCAATGATTGCAAGAAACCTCCAAAACGATCCAGATCCCAAGACCATGGCAGAGTGTAGAAAGCGCTCGGACTGGAATCAATGGAAGGTAGCAATCCAAGCGGAAATCGCCTCGCTTAAGAAAAGAGAGATATTCACGAAAGTGATACCAACACCTCCCAAAATATTCCCTGTCGGATTCAAATGGGTTTTCGTGCGCAAACGGAACGAAAACAATGAGGTGGTGAGATATAAAGCGAGGCTTGTAGCACAAGGGTTCACGCAGAGACCCAGCATTGATTTCAATAAAACATATTCTCCAGTAATGAGTGGAATTACTTTCCGATATCTAATATCTCTGACAGTACAAAATCATCTATCTTTGTAGTTGATGGATGTAGTGACCGCATATCTTTATGGGTCACTTGATTCGGACATATACATGAAGGTTCTCGATGGAATCCAAATGCAAATCGCAATATGTATTGTGTAAAGCTTAACAAGTCATTATATGGCTTAAAGCAGTCGGGAAGAATGTGGTACAACCGACTAAGTGAGTTTCTTTTAAAAAAAGGGTACTCCAACAATGATGATTGCCCATGTGTATTCATCAAGAAGTCCTCAACAAGATTCTGCATAATCTCAGTGTATGTTGATGATCTAAACATCATTGGCAATGCACAAGATATAGATGAAGCACGTAATCATCTAATGACGGAGTTTGAGATGAAGGATTTGGGTAAAACCAAATTTTACTTAGGTATTCAACTTGAGCACCTTCCAAAAGGCATACTTATATATCAAGCCGCCTGTGTCCAAAAAAATTGAAGAAATTCAATATGGACAAGTCATATCCATCGAAAACCCTAATGGTTGTTCGATCTCTTGACAGGGAGAAAGATCCTTTTAGACCTCGAGATGAAGGTGAAGAGATATTGGGACCAGAGGTTCCGTATCTCAGTGCCATTGGAGCGCTAATGTACCTTGCAAATTGCACCCGGCCGGATATTGCATTTGCGGTAAATCTTCTAGCTAGACATAGCACAGCTCCAACTAAACGCCATTGGGCGGGAGTGAAGAATATCCTTCGATATCTCCAAGGCACCCCTAATCTCGGTTTGTTTTTCAATAAAAGCAAAAACATGGATCTCATAGGATATACTGATGCTGGCTACCTATCAGATCCCCACAATGCCAGATCACAAACCGGCTTTATATTCTTACATGGTGGAACAGCCATCTCATGGAAGTCTTCAAAACAGACTCTAGTGGCTACATCCACTAATTATTCTGAGATAATTGCCTTATACGAAGCGTCATGTGAATGTGTATGGCTTCGCAGAATGATTAACTACATCCAACAATCATGTGGTACTGGTTCTATTGAATCACCTACCATTATCTATGAAGATAATGCTGCTTGCGTTGTTTAAATGCAGACATGTTACATAAAGAGCAATATCACCAAGCATATTGCCTCAAAGCTATTTTTCCCACATCAATTACAAGAAAATGGAGAAATTAGTATCTTGCAAACTAAATCATGCGATAATTTCGCAGACTTGTTTACTAAGTCCTTACCAACTTTCTCTTTTCAGAAATGTATTAAAGGAATCGGTATGCGACGACTTAATGATTTGCAAGAGTCAGGGGGAGTCAATCTCCTAGACTAAACCTGTCCAAAGCAAATATTGTACTCTTTTTCCCTCTTTAATGGAGGTTTTTAATGAGGCAATATAATAACGTAAATAAATAAAATAAATAAATATATCATATTTCTATTTTTCCCCATAGAGGTTTTTGAGGAGATATCAATGATATATAATAACTTCTCATATTTTTCCTATATGGTTTTAGAAAAATTATACTAGATTATGACCCAATGGTTATAATTAATTCTTCATGAGTTTTTCCTTCTACAAGGTTTCTCAGGGAGATTTCATATATATGTCATATTATTTTCTCCTTATTTTTTCACTGGGTTTTAAAGGAGTTTTAATGGCATATCTATAGAATGGTTTCTCCTTAAGTTTTTTTCCACAGGGTTTTTCGAGAAGTTTTTCCAAGTGATGACTCAAGAATGATTACCAGATAGCAATTGATCAAGACGGAGTGTTAAAACACATAAACATGTAATCAAATTGCACAATAACCACTGGTTCAGGAGGGGATTTGTCCCTCCCGAACCAACGCATCTATCAGCGATGGTTGCATCTGATGCCTCCTTCTACAGTATAAAACACATAAACATGTGATCAAATTGCACAGTAACCGCTGGTTCAGGAGGGGGTTTGTCCCTCCCGAACCAACGCATCTATCAGCGACGGTTGCATCTGACGTCTTCTCCTACAGTATATATATGTATATGCTACAGTGTAATCATACAAGAAATCAATAGAGAGATCATTCACAGAATTCATCTCTAACAGCGAAGACGCGTGGTGGGACTGGGAGGCTGGAGCCAGCTGCCAGCCTTTCACAAGCCCACAACACATCCGAAAGAGGAACACGGTAGTAACATATATACGCGTAAAACATTCCTTTTGAAAAAAAAATACGGGTAAACAGAAACTGAACAGCACACGTAGTCACTTACATGCATGGTTGACTGGTGGCGTCGCCGGCTGGCCGGCCGTTGGGCTCACCGCTCACATGTCACTGCGGCAGTAACAGACGAGAGCTAGATCGGACAAAGCTAAAAGGTCGGTGAGCAGTATTTTTCTTAATGTTTAGAGGAGGTTACCGTTTTCATGATAAGCTGATTATCGTATGGTTATTATGTTATTATGGTAATTATCAAATGTTACTGTTTCTTAGGTGGTGTTTTGTTAGGAACTGCAAAAGTAAACTTTAATGAAATCAGATGCATGCGGCGGGAATGTGATCAGTTTGAGCTAATTACTAGCTTTGTTTGGTTCATCCATTCACATATGACAACGCTTGGTTGGACTAAGGTATTGGAAGCCACCTATAACTGAGGAGTGCTTAGCAATTAGCATACAGGTTCATTACAAATTTCGGACAGATAAATTGTCATGAAGCATTTTGATACATTTTTTCTGATACGACAAAAAAATGTTATTACAAATCTGAAAGGTAAACTTAATACATATGTAGCTTCAGAAATTTTAAAAAAAAGGAAAATGAAAGTTGGACAGTTTCCATCGCACGACTGAATTTCTTAGAAATGTTTGAATTCCAACGCATGCATCTCTATAGCTGAATCGAACAGCATCTCCATCTCCATGAGTGAGAAAGCTCATAAAAAATTTGTGGCTGAACTGCACTGAAAGCGAAGCAAAACATCTGTAACGTCTTCGGATAGCACTGGTATCGGATACGGCCCAATTTTGCCCCAACCAAACACGTCCTTAGCATAGTTTACGTGCAACACATTTTGCTATAAGTCGAATATTATTAGTTATTTCAGTCAATATATTATTAGGACTATCTATTGGCTAAACGTTTGAAAATTTTGACAGCCTGATTCTGCTTCTAAGGTTTTGCTTCTTCCTCATTTTTTATAAGTACGCTTCTTGAACTGTTAAACAATGCGTTTTTACAAAAATTTTCTATATAAAAATATTTCTAAAAAAACAAATAGATCTATTTTTTAAGTTTCTAATAGTTAATACTTAATTAATTACGTACTAATGATATTTCTCGTTTTATGTATAACTTATAAGCCAGCCAATTCAAACACCCCCTAAATCTATCAAACAATTTTTTCTGCGTCCAAAGACCAATATAGGAACAGTACACATATTTGTGATTGAGTTACACATATTTATAACTAAAATTATATAAATCGATAATTACAACTACAACAAATTAAAAGTATAACTACAAGTTAAAAATACAACTTGAAACTCGTTTTCTTCGTCTCAAATCTTAAAGTTTTATTCAACGGCCAACTTTATTGTTTGATAAAATTATAAAATTAAATATTTAATTAATAGCAAATCTGTATATTATTGCGTGGGTTGCATACTTTCAGAAGTTACGTGCTCTAATGGAGACGAGGCTCTCGACGTAGCAGAGGACGTGGCGTATGGTTCGAATGGGACCACGGGCGGTGTAACAGCTCCAGTCCCGCTGGTACTGTAGCTCCCCCTGCACATCGACGACTTGCATCATGGGTTTGCTCTGCTCGTCGTACAAGTACAGCTCGCCGCATGCAGAACATGGCCAGAATCTTGGTCTCGCCCCCGCCGGTGGCCAACGGGGCGAAGCTGCGTAACAGGTAAAAGCCCATGGCCAGGCCACCCAGACCCTGGTCCACCCGGCAGCGCAACGACCAGTCCGGACTCGCCGCTGGGTCGTCGTCGATCGCCGCCATCCATGACATCGAAGGTCGTCGACTCCGCACCGGTGTGGTGGACGTAGCACAGCTCACCGGCGAGGTCCGTCATGTAGTCGTCGAAGTGGCAGGCCATGCTGCCCAGGGGCACGGAACCACGTCGAATGTGTTGTCTCGCAGGCTGAACCGCAGCAGCGCACATGGCTGGTACTCGTCGATGAACCAGTAAAAGGCCCCACCGTGCGTGCAGGCGGGGCTCCGTAAGTAGCTCATATGGTGCGGCGGGTCTCCCGTCGGCTGCCATGTCACGTATCTCGTGCCTGGTGCCGTAGGCGTGGCTCAATCCGAAGCCATTTTCCCATATGGCTATAACGGGTTTTTATTAACAGATGTTCGATCCGTTTAGAAGAAGGGTACGTAGAAGTATCTATTTTCTTAAACAGGTTACGCCTACTTGCGAAGTTTGATTATCTTAGCCGAGCGACTTAAAGTGTCCATCTATGATAAGAGATCTTGGTAGGCTGACTAGTTACGAAACCCACCTGCGATAATAGATTATCACAAACGGCTTGGTTAGAAAGATCATCTGTAGTTTTAATTAAAAAATAGAAAAAATATTTGTTTTTTTGTTTATTTCATAAATAAATAAATTAATTATTTAAAATTGTCTCCAAATTAAATATTACACATTCTCTAGTTCTTGACATCACCGTTTGTTAAACAATAATTGACATAATAATTAATTATCATTCACTAATTAATAATTATTACACAACGTGCTTCGTAATATAATTATTCACAATAAATATGCCTACACAGTGAACGAATTTTTGTTTCATACATTTGTAAGAAGCATATGTTCTTTCTCCCACTCTCAAAGCTTTTTTTACTTGTCATCACTCGTATATGCACTCTCAGGTTTGAAAAACAGACCAAATGTGTTACATATGTCGTGGTGGATGAAGTGGCATAAGTTGGCATAGAGATTCAGTAGTGTTGTCTTATTTATCGTCTGTGCTGGCCTAGTTACTTGAAACAACTACAACAAAAATAAGACAAGCGAGACGTTACTAACAGTAATATGTGCCTCTGTACTAACATATTTAATTTACTATATACGTACATTATCCACGTGTGATGTAAAACCTACCGTGGATCCTCGTTATCTCGCACACGTAATATCCGCAGAGAATAGTCCCTTTAGGTTGTTTGTACCGCTGTCCAAGGACTAGTAAGAACGTAAATTAAATATGGATAATTATTTTGAGACATAAAATATGTAGTTCGCGTCATTACCGGCCACTTTGTCCTGACAAGCAATTTTTCCCTCTTCCTTACTATTTCTCCTTCTTTTTTTATGTATCATCTGTGTGAGCTGTTCGGAAAATTATATAGACCAGGTATAAGAAAATAGATGACAAAGATAGAAGGTATATACAGGACGATTAAAATTCCTTACAAGTTCAAAAGAACGAGAAAATCCATATAATCTTTCTCTGGGTAATCGGCCGGATCGCAGACAATGACTTGTATTTCCTTTGGGTATATTATGAATAAAATATAGTGGTTGCTACAAGCATATAAAAACATATTAAGTTAATAGATCTAAAAGTTCTTACAGAAAAAATTACAAACTTACTTGAAATTGTACTGGGCCATTATACATCTCTAATCTTGATAAGATAGCATGGCCCGTCCAATGTATGCCGTCACTTCGCGACTCTTGTCGCTACGGAGTTTTTCGATGTACTCCTTCTTCTCTTCTGGTGACTTATCCTTGAGCACCACAGAATCGTCGCGTATATCGACGGTGTGTTACGTCTTGCAGATTCTGGTTAGGTCAAGGTAGCCAACCGGCTTCCCCGATCGGTCGGCATCATGTAATTGTAACCTACACATGCATAACAGTTCAAAACATTAGGCACCATGTCGATTACGTATAGAAAGAATAGTAGTCGATATATATACTTACAGGGCCCATGTGCCGATAAGTTTACGTCCAATTTTTCTAGACGATATACGGCGTGCATGTCTCTGAAATCAATAAACCCATGAAAGCATCTCGTGGGACCATAGCACTTAGCCAGCTCAGGCCTGCTTTACTAGCCTTCATGTACCACTCATGCCACTTAATCATCTGCCATGGCAAAGTCCTCAGGATGTGCGTTGGAACAAATGGCTTGCCATTTATGAATTCCTTAGGGACGTCGGCAATAGCATAGAACTCCAACGATTTCTTGGCGCTTTGCACTGATTTCTGGCTTATATCTGGTTCTGTATCTTTCTTTAGGTTGCCTCTACCTCCGAAGGCCGTAAACATAAACTTCTCCACGTCTTTTGATTTAGCCTTGTGATCTTACGTGGTTATCTTCTGTGGAACGGCCCGAGGTGGAGTGGACAGTGGAGTTAGAGATTTAGCCTGAGGTGGATTAGAGGGTGGAGATGAAGTACGGGCTTGAGCTTCGATATGCACCTTAGGGGCTGGAGAGCTTCGAGGTGGCTCCGAAGGTGGCAATGGTGGATGTGGTGGGGAAGGCGGATGTGGTGGGGTAGGTTTAGGTGGTGGGGAAGGTGGATGTGGTGGAGACTTTGGTGCCTTGTTTTTGGGGATTTTGGTTTTTCGGTGATGAAGGACCTGGCGGGGATGTCGGCTCCGGTGCAGCAGCTGTCTTCTTCGACACGCTTGCGGGCGATTGTTGGATGAGCACAATGTCTCTACGATGCCACAATATGAATTGATTGACTGCATCTCCTAGAAATTTGATTCCCTCTGGCGTGGGAATATCTAGCTCATACTGGTTGCAGTAGGTATTGACCCTTGACACCTGGACCCTTGCGTAGTCTTCAGGTATGTCCTGGCAGTGAAACTTCCTGCCTGGTATAGCCATCCCACTACCAACCTCCTTTGTCCGGCCTGCCCTTCTAATCGGCACATGTAACTTGCATAGCGTAGAACCGGTTATGTCATCTACCGGGTGTCGGGTCGTAGGTTGAAATAATTGCTCGGCCACTTCTTCCCTGATTTCTTGCCTCATGTTCTCCTTGTACCGATCGCGTCTCTTGTAACTTCATGCGTTTTTTAGAAATCCTTCCTTCCAACTGAGTATGGAAGATACCCCTCTGACGGGGCCAGAATGCTCAGGGTTACCCAATGCAGCGCTAAGCTAATCTTTCTTCCTTTTGGGCATGAACTCCCCACTTTTTTGCTTCTCGGATATTTGCTTCAAATTTTTTGCTACTTGTTCAACATTGGGGTCTCTGAATACCAACTGTCCATTGTCGGTAACTTCTTCAATGCTCCTAGCCCAGACCCAGTTCTTACTGCGATCATCTAACCCTTCCACTTCTAAGGGTTTTCCCTCTGCCTTCGCTTTTTCTTCCTTCCCCCTCCATGCTTCCACTTTGGGGGCATACTAGTTGAACCTAGATGATGTGGATACTGATTTTTCTTTGCTAACTCTGACATCCTTTTACTCTTCTGTAAGGCCTATGACGTAGTCTTCTTCTTGACGAACTCGTCCCAGTCGGCCACGAGGATTTTCCTTTATCTTTTAAAGGGGCTCCGGTTCTGCTGGACGTACTTCTTGTTTAGATTGGACTTCCATTGTCGCCATCGCTGACCCATAACTGCCAGTGCATACTCCTTTTTTACTTCGCTGAATTCTTCTGGTATAGGAATCTTTTCTTCAGTTCCATCCAAAGTAGTTCCTTCACCCTCTCGCTTACTTTCTCCCATTCATCTACAAGGATTGGACAGTGATCCCATACCAAAGCACCATAGGAGTTGCTTCATTTTGCGGGCACCTCTTTAGGCTCAATGGGGTCCCCTCTGTGTCCTACGCAGGTGATGGCATGTCCTTCATCTGTTAGCTTGTTCTTACTTCTCTCACCGCGCTTTCGTTTTTAGCCGACGACTTTAGTTGTGGTTGTATCCATCTCCGTCTAGGCCGGGGCAGATGTAGCTGTGTCTAGTTCAGCGGGATCGTGCGTAACTTTCTGGTGAGTCTGATGTCTTGTTTCCATCTATTGTACATATAGCCGGAACACTGTATTAGACAATAGAAACTATTATTGCTAGTAACTCGACGAAATACTTACGGCATGTTCAATAGGAATATAATTGGGGTCTACGTCCTCTTTGTTTCTTCCCCTCTCTATAACGGGATGCGGATCACTGGGGGTATGCCACAATGTCTCGCTAGATGACTTGTCCTGGTCGCTCCCGCCCACTTGTTCCATCTCGTGTCACGTGTCCTTTCCTTCCACCGTTCTATTAAAAATATTTTTAATAAAATTTAAATATCTGAGAGAAAAATATATTCAACAAAAACTATGCATACATATTTGAAATGGAACAATATTTCTGTACATAGGGAAATTGCTCTTAGATGTGATGAGGTTAGGATAGATGGTATGTTGTACATCCACCTCACTTAGTCGTCGTTAATCACGTATTAAATAGCGACAAAATTTAAGCAAATTTGGCTACATATGTGGAATACGCCGAGTCATGCAAGGGCGACAGCGACAAGAAGGACCTTGCTTGTCAAGTTGACACAGGGTCCTTCTGTCACCGCTGCACCTGTAGAACTCAGAAAAAATGCATTCCTCACGTGGTGAACTTGTATTTGAGTCGTAGGCCAAGTTTGCAAAAGTTTTGTACTATTCAATATCCGAACAACCATAATTGTCATAGAGCAAAAATTAAATATTGACACGACGGACGATCTTCATATAACATATGCAAAATATGTTGAATAACAAGTATGCATGCATATTTGAAATGGAACAATATTTCTATAAATATGGAAACTGCCCTCAGATATGATGAGGTTAGGACATATGGTATGTTGTACATCCACCTCACGTAGTTGTCATTAATCACGTATTAAATAGCAACAAAATTTAAGCAAACTTGGCTACATATATGGATGACACAGTAGAATACATCGAGTCATGCAGGGGTGCCGGCGACAAAAAGGACCTCGCTTGTCGAGTCGACATGCGGTCCTTCTGTCGCTGGTGCGCCTGTAGAACTCGGAAAAAATACACTCCTCACATGGTGAAGTTGTATTTGAGTCGTAGACAAGTTTGCAAAAGTTTTGTACTATTTAATATCGAAATGACCATAATCTTCATAGAGCAAATAAGAACTTTTAAATTAAAATGCAAACAAATAAAAATATAATTTCATATATATGAATAATCATAATAGCCATACAAATTTAAAACATTTCATAGTATCCATACAAATTTAAAACATTTCATAGTGTCCATACAAATTTAAAATATTTTATAATGTCCATACAAATTTAAAACATTTCATATTGTCCATACAAATTTAAATCATTTTTAAATGCCCATACAAATTTAAAACATCTCATCATACCCATACAAAGTTAAAACATATCCCGTTTTCATTTCATCAAGCTATATGCAGCATTATCTATACAAATTTAAAAAATTCATTTAACCTTTTTTTATTTTAGCTCGTGGAGGGGCCGGCGAGGTCGGCCGGGGTCAAGGAGGCGGCAGCGTGGTCGGCCAGGGTTGGGGAGGCGGCGGCGTGGTTGGCCGCAGTGAGGGGAGGGACCGGCGTGGTCGGGGAGGTTGGCGGTGGCCTGGAGAGGCAGTGACAGCGGCTCGTGGACCCGGCAGCTGCGCGAAGAGGTGGTGGCGGCGCCGGGGTCAGAGAGGCGGCGGCTCGGCCTGTGCTCGGGGAGCAGCGCTGGAGCTCGAAGAGGAGGTGGCGGCGGCAGCCAAAGCTCGGGGAGGAGGCACCGGGGTTGGAGATGGCGAGCCGAGTGTGGCGGAGAGGTGACAGCAGCGCGCGACCGAGCAGCAGCCTGGTGGCGTAGCTAGGTTTTCGGGGGCGCATCAAGGGAGTTAGAAACATTTTGACTCCCTCACGTCCCTTTATAGGGAGAGCATTATCGCAGGCGGGCAACTTAGCGGCCCGTATGCGAAAATGATCTTTTCATACAGGCGACTAAGCCGCCCGCATGCGAAAAGCATCTTCGCATACGGGCCGCTAAGCCGCTCGTCTGCGATAGCATTAGCGCCCGTTTGTGAAAATGGTCTTCGCATATGGGCAGCTAAGCTGCTCGCCTAAGAAGATAAGTGTGGCCCACCTGTCAGCAACACGAATTAAACGTATTACAATTGTGAAGTGGAACTGTTCAAAATAGATAGTGTACATAATAATTATAAATATTTTGGGTGTAGCGTTTAAAATGTATATAAAATTAATAATAATTAATCAAGTAATTATTTAATGAACTAATTTTTACGATTGTGAAGTAGTAGCGTTTAAAATGTATATAAAAATTTAAAATATTTAATCGAGTAATTAGGATTTTTACAACGCTATAAATATTTAAAATGTATATAAAAATTATAAATGTGCATAAATATTCATAAATCCTCATTAATATTAATCAAATATTATGCATTCATATATAACGTGTAAATTCTAATTACATGGCAACACACGATTCGGTTGTTACACATGGGACCCAACATTAGCATTTCACGAATTTTCTAACGCCATCACTGCGCATGTACAGCTTCATGGTTTCTTCATTAAAGGTCTCTTCGATGCTCTTGATTTTATTTGAAAAGTCGGTAAACAATGGCATCGCATCATACTGGTTATAGTCTTTGGCATATTTGACACCATCGACACCAACGATTCTTTGCTTACCCGATAGAGCTACGGATTTCTTCTTGTGCGCAGGGTCGGTAACATAGTAAACCTATGCAACACGCTCAACCAGTACCCACGGGTCGTCCTTGTGGCCTACATTGACGAGGTCAATAATTGTTAACCCAAAGTTGTCCACAAACACTCCTGTTAAGTGTTTCACCCATTAGCATCGAAATAGGGGGATCTGAATGTTTAATCCATAGTCCAGTACCCATATTTCATCTATAAACCCGTAGTAGGTGGTTTTCCGTTCGTGGTTATCTATTGCATCCACTCGAACCCCGCTATTTTGTGCCATCCCCTTTTTATCCTTTGACATCGTATAAAATGTGTACCCATTAATCTCGTAAGCCTGCCATGACGTTATTAAACTTGAGGGCCCACAGGACAACCTTTTCAGTGTTTTTTCTTCAAGGGAGTCACCTTCTGGTAGATTCTAGTCCTTGAACCATGCAGTGAATCGACGCTTATACTCTTTCATAATCCAATTTTCCGATCGTCCAATGTTACCGGCTCTAATTTGGTTTAGATGTTGTTCGATGTAGGGCTCAACTATCTCAAGCTGTTGTAGGACGCTGTAGTGTGCTTGTCGGAGGATGAAACCTCGACGGTGGGAAGTCAGGAGACCCCCCTTTGAGATTCGGCCAGGGGAGTAGTTCTCAGGCGAAGTCGGCGCTCGGTGGAAGAAGATAGATGGTTGGATGAATCGGCACACAAAGGAGACAGGAGGATTTAGACAGGTTCGGGCCGCTCGGAGGCGTAATACCCTACTCCTGTGTGTATGCTATGTGGAGATGAATGTGGTTACAAGGTGAACTGGTTCGTGGCCGGAGCCGGAGAAGAAGAACAGTGGCTAGAGAATGAGCTCGGGAGTCGAGAGCAGAGAGGTAGAGGTCCTTAGTTTAGTGTTTGTTTTTTCCTCCCCCTCGCCGGTGGCTTGGATCCTCCTTTATAAAATCAGGGGAGTCCACAGCGCCTCATGCCTAGGGAAAATTAGCTACAGCTCGTCTTGTTCCACGCATGCCGGCGGCCTACTGCGCTGCGCCGGAGAGATGTCCAGTCGCCGCCTGGCTCTGCTGCTGCGGTCAGGTCGGCAAGATGCCGGGCTGCTGTGGGCGGCTAGAGTGTGAAGGTGCTGTCGGCTCGGCCGCCGAGGGTGGCTGGTTTGGTCGTTTTGCCGCTCGGCTGCGGGCGGCTGGAGTACAGAGATGTGACAGAAGTTGTCTCCTGGAGATGCTGTCGGGAGACAGGCGGGAGGCGCCCTGTCGCCTCACCATTTATGTGGGTAATTGGAGAGCTGGCGCAGAGCCTGCCGAGGACCGACATGTGGGCCCCGGGCAGGGAGTAAGGCGATGGCGCCTGGAGGCAAGGCACGGGCCCGAGGCCAATGACGCCCCAGGGCCGAAGCCGATGGAGACGGCGCCCCGGGGACGAGCCCGGGGCCGCTGGAGACAGCGCCCCGGGGACGAGCCCGGGGCCGATGGCGATGACGCCCCGGGGACGAGCCCGGGGCCGATGGAGAGATGACCCCCCGAGGAACTGACGTGGCCGATGACCCACGCGTCCCCAGGGCATGTGGGACCTCCTGTCTCATTTCGCCGACAGTGCTGCTCACACAGTAACGAACTCATTGTCATGAAACTTTTTCTTGCCAACGGTCCCCCTTCCTGACAATCTTTCCTAATGATGGGACATAGGTAAACCAATGGGGTTGGCCTCTTCTATGTAATCTATACAACACTCGACGACTTCTTCAGTAGTATATCCCTCTACCATTGACCCTTCTAGATGAGCACGGTTTTGGACGTAGCCCTTCAGAATAGACATAAACCGTTCATACGTCCACATTTGATGTAAGTACAAAGAACCTCGCTCGAGTATCTGAGGAACGATGTGAACCATTAGATGAACCATCATATCGAAGAATGATGGAGGGAAGCGCATCTCGAGCTGGCACAGAGTCTCTGTTAGAAATGTCTGAAGATGTCCTAGTTCTTCAGGATCCAAAACCTTTTGTGAAATCACGTTAAAGAAGTAGCAAATCTTCGTGATCACGACCTTAATAGCAGCTGATTTAATTGCCCTTATTGCAATAGGGAGAAACACGATTAGCATGACATGGCAGTCATGCGAGTTATAGCTAGAGAGAGACAAGTCATTCATTGAGACTACTTTCCGGATGTTCGATGAAAATCCGGTAGGCACTCTCAAATCATGTAAAGACTTACACAACCCCCTCTTCTCCTCGGGTGTTAGGGTGTAGCTTGCGGGCAGAAGGTATATTTTCCCATTTTCTTCTGGCTACGGGTGAATCTCTTTCCTGATCTTCAAATTCACCAAGTCGTTACGAGAGCGTAGACCATCTTTAGTTTTACTCGGAATGTCCAACAAAGTACCGATAATACTGTCGAAGATATTTTTCTCGAGGTGCATGACATCGATGGAATGACGAATCTCCAGGTATTTCCAGTAGGGTAAGTACTTAAAGAAAATGGAGTGCTTCTTGAATAGAACGGTTGGCTCATCTTTGTCTTCCGAGTGTTTCTTCCTTTTTGTTGCCTTCTTCTTTGTCTTCCCTAAGACAACCTTCAAATTGCTGGCCATATCAAATACCCATTTGCCATTACGAACTTCGGATGTAGACCCATTCTCTACTGTCTTGTCAAATAATCTTCCCTTTGTTCGATACCTGTGCCTGCTGGGTAGGAACCACCGATGCCTCATATACACCAATTTGTTAGATGATGATAGATAGATAGATGCAGTGTTATCCACGCAGGTTACACAACCTGTCTTCCCTTTAATCTGTCCTGAGACTGAAAAATTTTCCGGGTAGTCGTTGATAGTGACGAAGATAATGGCTCTGCAAGTGAAGTACTCCCGTAGGTATTCATCCCATACCCTGATACCCTCATCCCATAAATCCACCATATCCTCTAACAAATGTTCAAGAAATACATCTATTTCTATTCCCGGTTGTTTCGGGCCTTGTATAAGGATTGACAATAAGATATACTTTCACTTCTAACATAGCCAAATTGAAAGGTTATACATGGTCAGTAGTACTGGCTAAGTACTGTGCGAGCTGTTCAAGTCATCAAAAGGGTTCATTCCATCGGTACTTAGCGCAAATCTGATATTTCTCGGATCCGAGACAAAATCTGGATGTATTGCATCAAAGTTTTTCCACTGGCGAGCATCGGCAGGGTGGCGGAGCTTCTCATCATTCCTGCGATTCTAGTGATGCCATCTCATAAGCTCAGCGTCTCTAGGGTTTGAGTACAAACGCTTCACGTGATCTTTCACTAGCAAGTACCACATCACCAGGGCACGAATTTTCTTCTTGTTGTTCAGAGATGAATCATCTTCTTGCCTATCAAAATCCTGTGACTCGTTACTAGATTTGTACCGACTGGTCCCACATGTCGGGCAGCACTCCAAGTCTGCGTGCTCTTTGCGATATAGGATACAATGGTTCGCGCATGCATGAAACTTTTGCGCACCTAGTGATAACGGATATATGAGTTTCTTCGCTTGATATGTGTTGGCCGGCAGGAAGTTAGGCTTCGGTAGGATCTTACTTAGAAGGGACAATAGATCATTGAAACTACTATCTGACAATCCATTGCACGCCTTCAACCTTAGTAGTTCAAGCACTGAACGTAAGATTGTCATTTCCTTAGAACAACCCTTTGATTCTTCGAACAATAGATCTTTTGTAGCCTTCTGTCAAGACTCAAAATTATCTAACCCTCTCGTAGAACCCGTCAACACTTCCGGTTTGGCGTGGCGTAGCATCTCCTCCAGATCAAAATCAGTGTTGCCATTGAGGTCGTTCATCATTTCGTCGTCCGATATATCTACTGTGAAATTGTTACCATCCTCTCTTTCTTCGTGATTACCATCCCCTTGGAGGTTGGCATCTTCGCCGTGATAAGACCAAACCTTATAATCCGCAACAAATCCACCTTCACTAGGTGTGACCTGATTACATCCGGAATAATCCACATTTTCTGATTCTTGCAATCGACACACAGACAATGTATTTCCTTTCTACCCACTGTCGAAACATGTGCATTCGCCGCTTAAATAAATTTCGAAACCTACTTCATGTACGACTGCTGAAATCTTGTCATATTATGCATCCATGTCCTATCCATCTGAGAATTTAAACAAATTTAAATAATATCAAACATTCAAACATTAATATCTAGTTTTAAAATAAATATGTAAAAACCTAAAAAACAAACTATTCAATATTGATGAAAAACTTGATTGAAAAAAAACAAATATTCCATTGGAAAAAATCCCCACTCTATTTCTCTCTCCAAATAGATCTAGGAGTTCACATACACATTCAAATCTCATCATTTCTAATTCAAAAGAACTAAAATATTTACATATGGATTAAGGCATAACATTGCACTAATATTATATAGATATTTTGGTTCAAACGCATGGTAAAACACAAATAAAATTGTTACATCTAGGTCAACAAAACCACTATTTTTAACTAAAATTGACACTATCCAAACCCTTAAATCGAACGAAAACTTTATAAATATAGTAGAAAAACATGATTCTAACCTTTAGTAGGCAAATCCCCCAAGAAATTCGAGTTCAAAACCTCCCCCCCAATCTTTTGGCATATTTTGGAGAGAGAAACGTCGGGTTGGGGAAGAAGGGGTCGGGCTGGGCAGATATATATGTAGGATGACATCTCAGGCGGACCACTTAAGAGCCCGTCTGCAATAATCGATAATTCGCATGCGGCCCACTAAGACGCCCGCCTGCGATAATATATACATTATCGCAGGCGGGCTACTTAGTGGCTCGCCTGCAATAATAGATTATTGCTGACGGGCCGTTGCGACCCACTAGATCGGGATTATCGCAGGCGGGCCAAGGCCCACCTGTGACATCTAGGGGGTTTCGCCTGCGAAAACCGAATCTGTAGTAGTGACCTGCTGACCACATACTTGTTGCGCCACGGATCGAAGCCGATCGCCGCCGTTGGTTCTGTAAACCCTGAAAACCGATCGTCGTTGCTACCGGGCGGCAGCATGACAAACTCGTTGGTGGCCGCGTTGCAAACTAACACTGTTCCCTTAACGCTCTCGCTGGCGACAAGGCCGTCACAGTAGGTGGTATGGCAGTCGATACCGCCTGGGATAGACTTCTCCAGCATCAGATCAGTCTCGGTGGAGACCGACGCTCCCGCTCCTCGGCTTAGTCGGAGCCGGTGGAAGCTTGTAATATCCTTGAAGACCTCGTCGTCCTCCCATTCGTCTTCCTTGCAGGCGATGGCCAACAAGGACGACAGCGGCATCCTCATGCGGGACAGCTTGAGGTGGCAGCGGACTATTGAAAGCAGGGTCATCGATGGTGGCGCACCAGGAGCAACAGATAGCCCTGAAACACACGAGTGATTTCACCGGTAGCTTCACCAAGATGTGGAAGAAGAGCACATCGGCCGGGATGGCTGTGGCCACCGGCGGTGTTGGTGCACTACTACGGAATCGGTTTTTGCAGATGGACCTCTCTGGAAGTCGCAGGAGGCCAGCCTGCGATAATCCCGATCCGGGGGTCGCTACGGCTCGTCTGGCCCACCTGCAATGTCCTCCCACCTATATATCAACCCAGCCCGACCCCTTTTTCCCTAACCCGACGTTTCTCTCTCCAAAATTTGCCAAAATATAGGGGGAGGTTTTGAACTCGGATTTCTTGGGGGATTTACCTACCTAAGGTTAGAATCATGTTTCTCTACTGTATTTATGAAGTTTTTCTTCGAATTTACGGTTTGGATGGTGTGAATTTTGCTTGGGAAATGTGCTCTTTTGACCTAGATGTAACAATTTTTATTTACTTTTTAGCATAAAATTAAACCAAAATTATTCTTGTTAATTACTGTCCTAAATATGGTCATGTCAATTACTAGTGCACAAATAATACTTGGTTTGGCGATAATTTTAAATAATCAATTAATCAATGAAAAACAAAATTAATTTTTCTGTTTTTTGGAATTAAAACCGCAAGCGGACGGCTTAACGGGACCACCTGCAATAATGATTTGTGCAGGTGGCTTAGTTAAGACGCGTGCCAACAAAAAGGATTCGTAGGCCGGAGGCTTAACTGGACCACCTGTAAAATCGATTATCACAGACGGGCCCGTTAAGCTACCCGTCAGCGTTAATCGATCTTCGCATATGGGCGCTGTCCCGCTTAAGAGAAGGGATATTTTCACATATCTCTTCTCCTAGGCGAACGGTCACCCACGTGTGAAAATCCGTTTTACCCGTATGGAAAGACCGATTGTGCAGTAGCGGTGGATTCATCCGGCAGTGTTTGTGGCGCGTGGGAATTTCCATGGTGTGATTGATCCGGATGAGTCGCCTCGTTGCGACAGGAATTTGACGGCAGGTTGCGCGTATCCCGTGCAGCGCGTCGGCAGGTTTCAACAAACTGATTACTATTCGGATCAGGAGTCAATAAACATTATGTTGTAGATAAACTTCTTTTTAAATGTCTACATATTATTTTTTAGAATCAGACTATGTTTTCAGACATTGTATAAACTTCAGGGGACTTTGTTTTCAAAAACTTCAGGGGACTGTTCCTATGTATGAAAATGTAGTTCACAGTTGAATTTTGTCTAGATAATGCCGATCTAATTTAGTTATACATGCTTGTACAATGATGTATGATGATGAAATATATGTTGTCTGTTTTACAATGTTTTCTTGCTATTTAGATGGCATTCAAAAGTGTAAGAGTATGTGTCCACATGATATAGTTTTTATATAGCAAAAATATGGACACTATGGATCTTGAATGATATCTATACATATGTATTTACAATTTTTAAAGTAAAAAAACATAGTCAAATTTCTTGGCTACTAGATTAGAGATTAACAACTCCTGCCTTGACTATTTAACTTAGATATCCTAATATTTAATAGTTCCTAAATTCAGAATTAATATTCCTCGAACTCTCAATTCAGTAGCTTATCAATTTAAATGCGAAATTCAAAACTAATAATTAGTGAGTTGAAATTGATGTGGATTTTTTCCTTTAATCTAAACCACTCTAATAGAAAAAGCAATGTATTTGATATATGATTACAAATTTAAGATTGCACTTATGGTGTGGTGGTGTAATGCCAACCGCGAAGGTTCAAATCCTGGTGCCCACGAAAATATATTATCCAAATATGGTATGTATCAATAGGATTTCTAGTGAGATCAAGAATTTACAGCTGGCTGGCCTTTGACTTTTTAAACATGTGATTGGTGGCACACACGGGTGGATGTTCTTTTAATAGAATTTGAGAGCATTGCCAATAAGAGCCTAAAATGGATCCTAATTCTAAAATTTTAGGTCTCTAAGAAAAATTAATCTCCAATAGCACCCCTAAATATATTTCTAAAAATTGGAATCCCATTTTTCTATCTTCTCGCTCTTCACAAGTTGGGAGAGCTATTGCTCCCAATTTCTACGCACGAGAGGGAGAGAGAGCGATTTCTGTTTCTTTTTACTGTTGGTAGTTTAGGGGTGGACTGACTTTTCATTGATGGGAGTACATTTTTAGATATCTCTTTGAGAGAGAAATCTACTCACACCTTAAAATCTGATTAAAAAAATTCAAAAGACAAAAATTTTGAAGATAGATTTTTGCCTCGTGGATCCTCTGACTTCACTGCCTCTGACTTTGAGTGGCTAACATGTGGACCCCACAAACAGTGGACCCACATGTCAGTGACCCAGTCAGAAGATAGTTGACGTCAGAGAAACTGTGCCCAGATTTTTGGACATCGATTGGCCATGCTCTTAGTGAGGTCAGGAATTTATGGCTGGCCAGCCTTCATCTTTTAAAGGTATGTTAATTAAAAGTTGTACTTATGAATGTATGAGTGTGATATGCATGTATAGTATGTGTGTGCGCACGTCTTTTATGTTACCGGACAAGAAAAGATCAAACACTCATGAGTGTTACACTTATAGCACTGATGGGGCACTTCCTCTAATCGGGAATTTCTGTCTGAAATTGCAAACAATCACCCTCACACGCTCGTTAGCTCGTTGGTGCAGTTCAAGGGGACCGGAGAACATTTGATACTAATTAATAATAGCCATGTCATGTACGGATTGACGACTAGAATAAAAATAATTATTGCTTGGTAATAGCCAATTCGAGAATTTTTTTTCCTTTTGCCTTTTGCTAGGACGGAAAAGTTTTTTTTTTATCTAGCCATATAAGTATCTCTCGGCCTCTCCCAACAAAGATGTTTGCATATTAACTACTCTACATGGTGTTTGAATCTAACCTGATGTTTGAATCAGCTTATATATGTAGGTTATAAATTGTACGTAAAACAAAAAATGATATTAGCATATGATTAATTAAATATTAACTATTATAAACTTAAAAAATAGATCTATTTGATTTTTAAGATACTTTTACATATAAAGTTTTTTAAAAAACATACTATTTTATATTTTGAGAAATGTGTTAACGAAAAACAAGGAAAAAACTCATAGACATAAAGTTATTTCAAACACCCCTAAAAACCTTAGGATCGCTGGTAGGGCTGAAAACAGTCGAAAATGATCGGAAAAACCCTTAAATCATTTTCATTTCTATATTTTTTATTCGGAATCGGAATTGGAAACAGTAATGTCGGAAACGGAAACGGCTTCGGAAAATTCGGAAATGGAGTTGTTCGGTTGGAAATTCATCGATATCGGTCAGACATACATGAATTCGGATCGGAAATAACTTTACCTCACATGTGATGTCTAGAGTAACTCATATAATCATTAAACATAATAATAGCGATGTCACGTAATAATCACTCATCATAGAAATGAATATAATAATAGCGATGTCACATAATAATAGCGATGTCCAACATGACAACATATAAGATGATAATGTGACAATGTCCAAGACCAATATTCAACACAAATGACAAATAAACATAATAGTAAATGTCATGAAACACACAAAACAATCATTATTCATCATATTGTTCTAATCACTTCATGCTACTTCTTCCATGTCATCATTGATCAATTGCTCCCTTATAACATGAAAAACAATAACTAAATCATCATCTAGCCAACAACCAAATCAATCCTAGCTTTCCCTTCCTCAATTTTCCCTGTCCTCGACACCCGACTTCGCATCGGCAATTACTCACAACCAACGCACGATCCCAGAATCTAACCACGGGAAACAATCATCTCATTCTCATCCACCCAACTGTGCTCACTGCTCACTGCTCTCACCTTGTTTGAGAAGCCAAACATGACAGAGGAGCCGACGTCGAAGGTGAACCCATCGTGTCGGTAGTACCCGGAGCTTCCCCTCGGGATGACGTACTTCTCGAGCACCAGCACCCGCGCCCCCTTCGCCGCTAGCTGCGTCGCCGCCACCAGCCCCCCGATCCCCGACCCCACCACGATCGCGCCGGTCCAGGGAGGCCAAGGGGGCGCCGGGCAGGCAGAGCGGCAGGGGCACCGGGCAGGCAGAGCGGCGCCCCAGAGCGCCGGGCCGTCGGGGCGGTGGACGGGAGGGCGGCAGGGTGGCGGACGGGGTGGGGAACTGGGCGGCGGCGGAGGCCGGCGGGGCAGTGGACGGGAGGCGGCGGCGGACGGGCCGGCGAGGCGGCGCGGGTGGCTGAGTGAGAGGCAGAGAAAGACTGAGCGAGGGGATAAGGTTAGGTGAGAAGTAGTGTAGGGTAAATTTCTGAATAAATTTCCAAATAGTACAATCGGTAAATTTACGAATAAATATGGTAAACTTCGGAAACGGTCGGTAAACTACTAAAATCATTTCCGATACCGTTTTCGAGACCCCGGTACCGTTTTTCGGATTATTTCCGACTAGTACCGAAAAAAGGAAAAACGGTCGGTAAAATCCGGAAAATGGCGTCGGTTGGTTCGGAAATTTTACCGACCGTTTTCAGCCCTAATCGCTAGAATATCAACAGCGCCACGTCATCTTTTTTCCCGTTTGGGTCCTTCTGTTTTCGCTATATCGTGTATTCCCTTCAACGACGAAGCAGCTTGCCTCATGCGTACGCCGCACGCTGAGATCTCGCCATGCCACTTCATCGGTTTTGCAAAAACCCCCTTATCCTTTTGTGAAATAATAACGCGCACGTCGAAATTGACATGCACCGTACGATCTCAGATGAGGCTCGATCCAAACGTCCGCGTGGCCCAGCTTGCCGGCTCTTGCACCGCCGTTGGATCGGAGAAACGGGAATGAACGGCCCAAATCCCCCGAGCCAAACCTCCCGACGAAAAGGTCCCGCGGCTCCAGCCCGGCAGCCCCGCACTTCCCCTCGCAGCCCACGCCGCCTCGCCTTCTCGCGCTCGCACGGCGGACACGCCGCCTCCACCGCCGCCGCCGCCGCCCATACTGCCTTTCCGTTTGCAGCTGGAGGCATTTGGCTCTGCTGGCCTACTCTTGCCCTGGCACGGATATGGGCCTCGCCGAGGCTCCAGCTTCCACAGCGTCTCCGCCTCAATATTGCGCCAAGCGTCGTCAGAAGCTGCCGGTGCTGCTTTGCCGCCGTTGATCCACAACCGCACTCTTCTCCTCCACAGGTTGGCTCTAAACTCCCTCCCTCCCCATTTTCCCCTGCCAGCGCTTCCTCCGCATTCGCCATCCTGATATGCACTTCTGGTGAACCCGTCGGTTGATGATATGCACTGACTACTCATGGCCAAATTATTATTGGTCCTTCCTGAGTTCAGTTAAAATTTCTACCTATTATATGCATGTGTGCCAGATCTATTTTCTTATCCTTGTGCTTGGCTGCCTGTTCATTGGGTTTCACATGCATAGCATGAAAAAGCAGCAGCGTCTACTTGAACTATTGTGGCTTCTATTTGGAGGTATGGACGCTCTTTTGTTGTAAATGTTTAATAATATATGTTCTTGCACAACGAGGTGATTGCCTGGATCCTAATATGGAGAAATACACTTCTCCTGCTTCAATTTTGCTTACAGTTCGGACAGATGGATGTATAAACTTTTGGGACTACATTTCTTTACCTTTTGTCGAGGCCATCTATAATGGTGAAGTTTAGTGCTTCTTTCACAAGCTGCAAATCTGATATATGATTGCATATTCTAGATAAGGATATTCAAGTGATATTGTTGACTTAAATGAGTCAAGTTGGTTAGTATTTAAATAGCCAAATGATTCATGCCTCTGTCAGAACAAACTTATAAACTACATCATTTTTTTCCTTGCCAAGGAATGCAAATCAACAACCACATAATCCTTTCCAACTTCTGGTGCCTTATCCATTTATGATGATCATTTTCTATTGATTTGCGTCTCCCTTATATTTTTGACTGTCCAGTTGATTTCCAACACGCAAGCCTCATGCTCTCTGTGACTAAAGGTGAAGACGGATGATTGTGCCACGCTTGCGGTAATCATATCATTGTGCAACTCTTTTAGCCATCATTCTGAAGCAAGCTACATATTTCTATGGATCATATTGTAACAATTAAAGCGGACCAACATGGTTCTGTAAGTCAAGACAATAATTCCAAAGTAAGATACATCTAACAAAAGATTCGCTTCATTGAAGATTTGATTTTGGTCAAAGGTTCACTAGACCACCGCTACATTTTTAACGTTCTTTTTAACTAAATCAGTTCAAGCTCTGGGCAGCAATTTTTCTCCTGTTAGCACCATTTTCTATATTTGCTTCTAATCTTTAGTGACAAAATCGATTCCGGAGCTTAGTTTTCTTTCCAGCGTGTTTCAATCGTAGACACATCCATCTCACCCCACGATCAATGCATGGATTACCCGTAGGTACTCCTACCGCTGAGGCAATGCAACCTCAATTTTTCTGTATTATTGTCTATGATTTACTGAAGTTCTGATTAGATCAAGACAAGTGCCACCCAGAAGGATCAATGCCTTGATTACCTACTGGTACTTCAACTTCTACAAAATAGCATCCTCAATTTATCTATATCACAACAATTTCACTAAACTTCTGATCACATCAATAGTATATATAATTACAGTCTCAGTTTCAGTACGCTACGCTCTGTTAAAGATCTCCATGATATGATATCCTGTCCTCATTGCACAGGGAGCTCAGTTTCAGTACATTACGCTCTGTTAATTAGCGACTTTTAACGATTGTCGCAGATTGTACATATTTATCTAGACAGGTCAATAGGAACAATTTATATCTTGGTTAAAAATCTTTATATGTGCATGTATGTAGGTTTCCACTTAATGCTAATAACTATGTTTGGATGTCTTTCATATCGATCGGTCTCACCTTTGAACATCCGTACCAACGCACGCAGCGCAGTGCGTGCCTATTTCGAGTTGAATTCAAGACACCTGGTTTCCATGATCTTTCAGTAGTTACGTGCTCTAATGGAGACGAGGCTCTCCACGTAACGGAGGACGTGGCGTAGAGTCGGAGTCGGATCACAACTGTACCGGCTCCCTTGCACGCCGACGACTTTAACCACGGGTTTTCTGTACCCGCACCACTCCTTGTAGAACATGGCCAGCAACGTCGCCTTGTCCACACCGTCGGCGTCTGGGACGAAGTTTGCGAACAAAAGGTCGCCGGCGTTGGCTAGGCTATCCAGGTCCACTTGGCAGCGAAGCGACCACTCCGGATTCGCCACGGGATCGTCGACCGCCGCCATCCAGACGTCGAAGGTCTCCCTTTGCCAAATTTCTTCCTTTTAGTGGAAGTAGCATAGCTCACCGGCCAGGTCGACGATGTGGTCGCGGTTGCGGATGCAGGCCGTGCAGCCCGGGGGGCTCGGAACTAGTTCGAACGTCTCTTCTCGCAGGTTGAACCGTAGCAGCCCACATGGCTCGAGCCAGTCGTAGATGAACCAGTAGACGGCCCCGTTGCGCGTGCAGGCGGGTCCTTGGCCGGGACTGGTGGGACGCGGCGGGTCTCGCGTGGGCTACCATCCGTCGCCGGCGCCGCCACCGAGCGTGAATCTCCTGCCCGATGTCGTAGACCTGCGAACCGTCGCAGAATTGGCGGTAGAAATAGCTGGCGACGACGTACCTGTTGCGCCACGGGTCGCCGCCGCTGATTGTCGAAAATTGTCGCCGCTGCCGGCGTTAGCACGACGAATTCCTGGGTGACCGGGTTGCAGACGGACACGGGTCCCGCGGAGGTGGCGAAGGCGACAAGGCCATCGCAATGGGTGGGGCAATACGGTGGGCAATTTATTTCATTTTTTACACACTTTAAAATTGAATTTTGGATTAGCATCTTACCTAGCTTCCTGGTCATTTTTTTTACCACTATTGAGTATCTTAACATGAACCTTAGTTCCAGTTCCCCTGTTGCATACTCAGCCTTTGATTATATAGGTGACAGAATTCCCGGTTGGTCTAACAATACAGGTTATATTAAAAAACCTGAACTTGATCGATAGATTTGACAATACAGGTTATATTGACAAGGCTGAGTATATTACCAACAAACTACAGGTTTTTAATATAATCAAAGGGGAATCATGTCACCTATATAACCAACGGGGAATTCTGTCACCCACAGAATTTTCTTTCAAAATTGAACACCATGGTAGGTTCTTAACTCACCAAGCAGCTGGTACATCCTAAAGAAAAATCAGATATATCAGGCACAAGCTAACCGAATGATGATGAACCCCTTCCATTTTGTGATAAAAAATACAGAATTCATAGTAGTAAATCATTGTGCCTGATATACGTGAGACTGACCAAATCACCAGATGCTCAAATAATATGCACTACAAAATTGGACCTTTCAAGAATATAGAGAAGTGGTTATTCTGAGAGACTAAACAACCAGGACGTCAGAATTAGAATATAAACAGATTTTGAAGGAGTACCTCCTCGACTACCTTAGACTATTTTCCACTGGTGTATAGCCAAAAATTCAAACATAGAATGCACATGCATTAGCACAAACATAAGTTAGCAGTGACTACAATCCCCAGGGGAGTGATTTCCACACATCAAATTCACTTAGTCATGGATTAGCATAGTTATGTCTGCCCACTTAACTTGCTTTTGCATCACTAACAACAATAAATAATTTTCAATGTCTTATAGCTAATATTGGCGTGTCAACTGTAAAATACATGTGACTCATTTTTTAAAGACATACAAATTGGTAACTGGCCTCATTTCTTTCCACTTTTCTTCAGACCGGAGCCTCCCAGTGCACCCTTCTGGGACGCTTGCCCTTCAGCTCCTTCAGTGCCTGTTTGCAAGGAAATCATGCAGTTGATGTCAGCAAATAGAACAGCAGCTACAACGAAAAGAATGAAATTCTGGTCAAAGTTTTGTTAATGGTCTTACCTTTTCCTCATCTTTCTAGATAAAGCGCTACTTACAATTTCACACGGTACAACAACTCATAAGAACTATTATAACATCCATCCAAATCACTTTGTTAAACCAATCTATACCAGCCACACCATCTCAACTTGGCCAAACAGCATATACAAAAAGCTTATCTGATTCTGCACTGCTTGATTCTATTAAAGCCAAGCACCCACATTTTATTCCCAGGAAGAAAAAATAAAGCACAACCACTTTTCTTTCCCTAGTAATGCAGTTTCCCTTCAAGTGATGTAGATTATGTTTCACCAAAAAAGCTGGTGAAACTGGAGTATCAGGCAACAGTAGATAGTTATCAATTATCGCTAGTCAAGTCAAGCCAAATGGTCATACACTGAATACATGTTCATTTCTTTAAAAGCCCTAAGGCCTTAGTTCAGTTAAGAAGATAGGACTAAGCACATACTAATGATCCATTCAAGACAACTTAAACCCATAAAACAGACAGATTAAGTTAATGAGACAAGGAATTTAGGATTAGTAAGATCCTCCTTCATGCATGTGGCTGGTGTTGTTTCAATGCAAAGATGATGGTACAAGGTGCACAGTGACATGGCCAACCTAGCCAGCCATTCCGCTACTACTGAATGGCAGTATATGCAGTATGCAGTAGTAGTATGGCTGGCTCACTGTTTATATATATCTGCAGTGGTGAAGGCCGTTTTAGCATACCTCTTTTGTGTCATAGATGCATGAAGCCATAACCATTTGCTTCTCTCTACCTCTTTTGTTCAACACTCATCTAAGGCAAGGGGTATGCACATTGTTTGTCTGTCAAAATATATTGTCAATCTCCTAATTCTGATAAAAGAATCAGTGTGATGATCTTTAATCAGTCAAACGGGACAAAAACTGTTCATCTCAAGAAAAGGAAAAAAAAAAAGAACTGCACATACGAATGAATTTGTTCTCTGTTTTCTGTCGGTTGCCTAAGTCTTGATTTATCTATATCTAAAAACTACCTAATATGCTCAAAATATTTCCGTAATAATTGGATGATGTTCACATTTTCTGAACAAGATTTAGAAATTCTTCTGAACAAAAATTTAGAAATTCTTTTTCTGAGAAAATTAGGGGAAAAACAGAGCTCCAAAGGGATGGAGACATGGAGTCACTCACCGTTGATAGGCAAGAAGCCCCTGTCAAGCAGAAGAGGGTACTCCATGAACGTACGGAAGCTTGACGCGCTGCTCATCAGCATCATCAATGGCACGCCGAGCTGTGCTCGTTGAGCGCGGCCTTGGAACTGGTGCTTGGAGCCGCCGTCACCGTGGATCTCAGAGCTTGTCGCCGTTGCCGCCGCTCAATCGTCGTTGTTGCATTCATTCTTCCCCAGCAGACCTCAGGGGCAGTGGCCCGTGCGTTGCTACGGGAAAAAAATAAAATTATAATAAAGTATGTAGTTGTTTAAGATAGAATTTATTTTTTTCTTAAGTACTTTAGATTTTAACACAAATATATTGTAAAAGTGTAACATGTCAATAAAATCTTCATGCCCGTTGCAAGAATAGCCTAGGAAAAAACATAGCCTCAATGTCTATGCCTTCTGCCAGAAAAAAAGAGTCTATATGTCTGAAGTTGGGTACCTAACCAATTTGGAGCCTTAACAGAACCTGATTGCCTCCTCTTGCCTAGGGAAGGTTGCCCAAACACCGGTACTGCATACCCAACAAACAACATTCAGAACAAAAGGAGCTCATATGCTTTGAACCAATGCAAAATCAGACCAGATCAGACGATTGTAGACCTGGGGACCAAATCAGTCTGCTTCTTGAGATCGATTCGGATCTCCCGCAGCAACCGCAATAGGCTCAACGGCTTTTTCACTGGAACACCCTGCGGAGAACCATAGAACACAACCGGGGACATCTGCTTGCGGCCAGTAAATTTGATCATTGCAGACGACGGCGCGTCATGCTGGATAGGGCAAACAATAGTAGCAGTTTAGCACTTGCTCTGCCATGCATTCTAGCTAGCTTAGCTATAACCAGTAGGAGAGCCAATGGCCACTCGCGAACCTTCTCCGCCGCGTCCGGCATGGGAGTAGAAGAGGAGCCCCCGCCACTACCATCCGCCGCGGACTCGACCTGTGATCTCTTGCCCGCCCGGCGCGGCCTCTCCCTGAACGCCGACTCTGAATCCATCCGATTGGAACAAACCGGATCAGAACTTGCGGGAAAAATTACGGGGAAAGGAAAATCGCCATTTTCGAGGTCCAGAAGCTTACGGGGAGGGGAGACGCCGCACTTGAAGCAGGCCAAGAGGCGGTGGACGTCGTCCTTGGGGTCGTGCGCCGCCATGGATTGGATTCGATGCGAGCTTGCCTTCTTCGTGATCTCTTCAGGGTTTCGTGGTTGGGAAAAAAAACTCCCAGTAGAGTAGGGAGCTCTCCACGTACAAAGCTGAGGAGAAAAATTTTGGAGCCTAGGATTTGAGTTAGAATCACGTCGGATTTAAGTTTTTTTTGGTCTGTTTTCAAAAAATAAAGTAGGATCCTGTTTAGGGTCGGAGATGCTCTAATACAAGACGATATGCGCGGAAGCTGTCTCGCTCCAACTCGAACTCGCTCTCGACGCGTCACACACACCGAATCTGACAACAACGCGCCTTATAAGTGTAGGCATGCACGCTGCCTCTATCTTTATTTCCCTTTCGAGACCTACTTCTACCGGTATACAGGACAAGATGAGCGATTGCGTGATGCGCCCAGCGAAACAGCGGCGGATGACCGACGACGGTGGCGACATGGCGGCCATCCCGAACGACCTGCTGATCTCCGAGGTGCTGTCGCGGCTGCCCGTGAAATCGCTCTTGCGGTTCAGGTCCGTCTGCCGCTCGTGGCACGACGCCATGGCCGACCCGACCTTCGTACGCCGCCACCTCGAGCTCTCCCATGCCGCGAGGACGCCGTCGGTCCTCGCCGTCTACACACGCACGGACGTCGACCCCGACAACGCCGCGCCGCCCGAGGATGTGATCAGCTTCCACCGCGTCCGGCTGGGACAGTCTTCCGCTGCTGTCGTCGAGTTGATGCAGGAAGAGGGTCTGGAGTGCGCCGACGCCAAGCTGCTCACCTCGCACTGCGACGGCCTTGTCGCCGTCTTAGTCAAGCCGGGAAAGATCTTCGTGTGTAACCCTGCCACCAGGGAGTTCTTTGCGCTGCCGCCGGTTCTCGGCAACATGAGAGCGGAGGCGGCGGTTCTCGGCTTTGATCCCTGCAACGGCAGGTACGTGGTGGCCAGATGCTTCTACTGGCACTACAACTGCCACACCTACGAGTACACCGGCGAGCAGTTTCTGGAGTACCACATCGTCCACGAGGTCTTCGTTCTCGGCGCCTCCGGCTCCGGCGACTGGGAGACCACCGTGACGCCACCGTGCCCCATCGACACATTTATGCCGCCGGCCTACGCGCGGGGCGCGTTCTACTGGGCAGCCAACGACCAGTCCGACGAGACCGAGAGGGGGCTCCCCAACGCCCTGCTCCGGTTCGCCATACACGACAGGAAGTTCGCCGTGGTCCCTCTCCCGCCGGGCGTCAACTTCATGGACCTCGACGACCGCGACACCCTGACGGAGCTGGACGGGGAGCTGTGCTACACGCACCCCGCCACGGACACGGGCTTCGACTTCTGGATTCTGCTGGACGAGGACCGGTGGTCGCTGCGGTGGCGCGTCAGCTTTGGCCACCCCATCTACGCCGCCTTGCCGCTCTCCGGGCAACCCCACGGCACGCTGACCGTGTACAAGTTCACGCCGCCGGGTATAATCTACCGATTCGACGAGCGGAACAACGCCCTGGAGGAGGTGATGGACGTGGAGGATGTGTATTGGAATATGGTCGACCAAATGGGCATCGCCGATTACGATTATTCCAAGCAATGTGGCCACGACGACCATTATGATTGTGACAAATGTGGCGGTGGCGTGGATGATTGTGAGCAATGCGGCGGCGGCCAGTATGATCCGGAGCAACGTGTCGGCGTCGATAACGACGGCGACGAAGTCATGGAGACATTGGGCGGAAGCGATGATCATGACGTGGAGCAAGGGGGCGATGGAAGCAATTACGAATCGGATTACGATGATGCCGAAGAATTGGATGAAAACGATGATGACGCCGATGCTCGAGCATGGGTGGAGAACGGTTACTTGTATCACTGGGAGTTTCGGGACGGAAGATGGGAAGAAGTACAAGATGGTCTTGCATTGCCTGTCATGAAAAGGCTCTTCACGTACGTGGAAAGTCTGGTGAAGATAAATTAGCTAGTTAGCTAGGTCACGCAATGCATGAACCAACAATTAACACCGTGCTATTGTCTCGTATACATATTGTTGGCTGATTGTTTGGCTAACTACTGAGATAAATTAGGAGAGTTAAATATCCATCGGTTTTTTCTCATACAAGAAAGAAAAATAAAAAATAAATGTTTGCTGTGATTGATAACAAACAAATTAAAAATAAAATTGGTTTAGTCCCTGAGCCCCACCAACATCTATATAAGAGAAGGAATGATGGGAGAAGGAGACGTCCAATTTCTCCCGTCACTAGTTCTAAAACCCTAAGAGCCTAATCGATCTCAGCGCTGGTAGGGATTTGTAGTGCTAAACTCTAAGCTGACGTCCTCAAGGCAGAACAAGAAGACGATGGCATCACAATCAACTGGTTAGTTTCAATTTCCGCATTAGGGTGATTGTGTATGGCTAGGCAAATTCAGTGTATCAGTGTATGTAAACTTAAGAGATTCAACATTGTGGAATCAAAGCAAGTGCATATATTCAGTGTATCAGTGTATGTAAACTTAAGAGATTCAACATTGTGGAATCAGAGCAAGTGCATAGCCACATAATCCCATCATCCCTGCTATGATGCCATTGATTTTGGGAAGAACTCAGAAGGGAATTGGATAAAACAGAGTGAAATTCTAAGAGTCCCTAAACTCTAAGGCTTCGGCAAGAACTCAGAAAAGAGGAAATTGAGGATAACTGTGGAGGCCATGGGCCCTGGTATCTCATGAGAAGCATTAAGGCCACTCGGATAGAGGATGGGCCTAACCTTATAATTAGAGATATAATAAGACTCGGTATATATTACCTTGTACGATAAGAGTCCAACTGGGATTCCTATCCTGTAGCCTTGTCTCCAGCCCCCTGAGGGTAGAGGACAGCAGAACTGAATCTCACCAAAGAAACCTCAAAGACAATACACCACAGCTGGAAGTAGGGTATTACCTCACATCGAGAGCTTGAATTAGGATAAATTGTTTCGTGTTCCTTTGTAGTTCATCATGTTTAGGTCTCATGAGTAGCCCCATATAATCATTGCTGATATAAAGCATCGACAATAAACCAGATTGAAATTCCCTAAATTCTCCTCAAATCAGAAACCCTAAGATTGAAATCCCCAAATTTGTTTCAAACTAAGTGCAAATAAAGCTCGTCACGTTTTCAGATTGGAAGAATTACTTACCCGATTGGAGCGTCGCCGTCCTCAGGGCACCGCGTGGGATCGACCCACACGGGAGTTTTGCCGTCAGGCCTCGTGCGGCATGCGAGGGGAGCCTAGGGTCACCCTTGGCCACGTCGGAATCCATCCGTGCGCTGGCATCATGGTTGATCAGCTCCATCTTGGCACCTCAGCTTACCCTCCATCATCCTCCATGTTGCAGCACTGGAAGAACCAGAGCTGCCAGGGCTTCGACTCGTGTAGACACGGGGTGGTTTGCCCTCACGGCACCTATAGAGACCATGCGACGGCGGCTGTCGCCGTGCGCCGCTCTGCCGCCGTCGCCGTCGCTGATCGCCCGCTCACACTTGATTCGCCGACCGCTGGAGAGAAAAGGGGATCAGGATGGAAGAAAGAAAAGTTAGGGTTAGGGTTCGCTCTAGCCGTTGTCGACTTAATCGATTCGGAGTGAATCCTTGCCGTCCAACTCAGATTCAACGGAGATCGCGCAAACTGATTTGGGATCACTCCTACCCGTCAGATTCAAATATTGCTATCTCCGCTAGAGGAATCCATCTAGCCGTCCATTAGATTGGACGGGTGATTCGCTTTCCGTGTCTGGCCATTGTCGCCATCGGGCTGGTTACTAGGCCACTATTATCGCCGCGCTTCAGGCCGCCTAATCTAGGCCGACGTATGCGCGCCTGCCTACTGGGCCGAGCATGGCACTGTGCTAATGCTGCTGTTGCACTCCTAGGCTAGGCCAACTAGTCCGAATAGTAACGAGCTCTCTCAGGATCTTGGGCCAAATTTTAGTTTCTAAGAATTCAATGATTTCAATTAGTTCTTTCAATTTCAGAAATTAATTTTAGTACCTCTTTGGCTATTTAAAATTGCAGAAAATTAATTGATGGGCTTTATTTATGCAAAATAAAATTATTTCTAGATGAATGGAACCAACGAAAAATTTATCTAGAATATCTTAGTGATATGAATTTATTTTTTTGACCAACGTTAACTATAAATTCATGTCGAAATTATTATGGAAATTAGTTCCTTGATTATTATCTGCCCAACGGTGATCTAATTAAGAAAAAACAGGAAAATTACCAGTGTCAAATTAGATTATTTCTAAATCTTTTTAACCCAACGGTGACTTCATTTAGAAGCTCAGTTATTAGAATGTAATTAATTATGCCAACGTAAATTAATTACATTACTGATGTTGTTTAAATTATTTTTAGCTATTGGGCAACTCTGGCCTATTGAGCCACTTGATGGAACAAATTTCACTGTGTGGAAGAATGTGGTACTTCTAAACTTAGGAATGCTAGACTACGATCTGGCAATCAGAGAGGAAGCTCCTGTAGCGCCCTCAAAAGACTCAGAAATTTATGAAGATCTTAAATGGGACTATGAAGAAAAGAAGGATGTCTGGGATAAATAAAATCGGATGTCGCTCATGTATGTCAAAAGCAACATCTCTCCATCTATCATCGGAGGGATTAAAGAATCTCAGAATATCAAGAAGTACTTAGATAACATCGAGGAAATTTTTAAGTCCTCATCTAAGACTTATGCCATTACTCTGATCATGAAAATGGTCTCAAGTCAGTACGATGGTAAGAAAGGTGTCAGGAAGCACATTCTGGAGATGAACCACATGGCCTATTTGTTTAAACAGATGGATATGTCCATATCAGATGGTTTCCTTGTCCACTTTATCATGAATTCTCTTAACTCGAATTTTGATCCATTTAAGATACACTACAACACTCAGAAGGACAAGTGGACCATACAGGAGTTGATCTCCCACTCGGTTGAGGAAGAAGAGCGTCAGAAGATTGAGAAATCGAAACATAAGAATTAGCTCAACCTGCACAATTCCACTAAGGAAAAGGGTAAGAGAAAGTTCTATCAGGGAGAAGGCTCAAACTCCAAGAAGGGCAAGCCAAACAACCCTCAACAGCAAGGAGGGCCTAAGGGCAGTGCTTTAATGTCTCAGGATCAGACCTCGACTGGTGCCTATGAGCCAGGAAACAACATTTACAAATTTTGCAAATGGGATGGACACTCGCAGAAAGACTGCACTAAGTTTAAGGTGTGGTTAGCCAAGCATGGTACGCATGAAATCGTCATTATATCAAATGTTGATGAATCTATTTATATTGAATTTCCCCAAGATACTTGGTGGATTGACTCAGGTGCTACTGTGCATGTTGTAAACTCATTGCAGGGTTTCAGTATCATCCAGATGCTAAGAAGGGGGAGCGAAACCTAAGAGTAGCTAATGGAGCAGAGGTCGAAGTTAAAGCAGTTGGAGAAATCACGCTCAGACTTCCAAGCGGCTTCGACCTCCTCCTATTAGATGTTTTATTTGCTCCCTCTGTTAAGAGGAACCTTATTTCTGTTAATGTATTGACAGCCACTCGTTATGACTTTCACTTTAGTAAAAAAACATGTTATATTCAGTTTAATAATAAGGTTATTGGTCTGGCCTTCGTGCAAGACAAGCTTTATCGATTATCTCTGGATGATTCTATAATGAATGTTGTGAATGCATGTAATAATAAGATAGAAACGTCATCGAAATTGTGGCATCGTCGTTTAGGCCACATTTCTAGGGGGAATGGAACGTCTCATTAAGGAAGATATACTCCTCCCCTTAGATTTCTCAGATTCAGATAAGTGTTTACACTGTATTAAGGGGAAATTCGCTAAGACAATTAAGAAGGGAGCCATTAGGAGTTTAGGTCCTTTAGAAATTATTCACACTGATATTTGTGGACCATTCCTAGTGACATCAGTGGACGGTTTTGACTCGTTCATTATGTTCACAGATGATTTTTCCTTTTATGGCTATGTTTACCCCATGAGCGATCGTTCCGAATCACTTGAGAAATTTAAGATATTTACTGCTGAAGTAGAAAACCAGCACAATGCAAAAATTAAGGTTGTGAGGTCAGATCGTGGTGGTGAATACTATAGGAAATATGCTCCATTTGGGAAAATACCTGGTCCGTTTGCCCAATATCTTCTGCAACATGGGATAGTAGCCCAATATTCTATGCCTGGAGATCCTCAACAGAATGGAGTGGTAGAGCGACGCAACCGCACACTTATGGATATGGTGCGGATCATGCTTAGTCACTCTACTCTGACAAATAAGTTGTGGATTGAAGCACTTAAAACAACTACCCTTATAATTAACAAAGTTACTAGCAAATGAGTGCGTAAGACACCATATGAATTATGGACCAAAAGAAAGCCAACTCTGAACTACTTACGTGTATGGGGCTATCGTGCAGAAGCCAGAATTTTCAGCCCACATTTCAAGAAATTATATTCTAAGACTGTGAGCTGTCACTTCATCGGATATCTAGAAACATCTAAGGGATACCGATTTTATTGTCCAGACTATGTCACTATGTTTTTGGAAACAAGACACGTTGTCTTCTTAGAAAATTAGGATCAGGGGAGCTCACAGGAAAGGGAAATTAATCTTGAGGAGATTCGGCCAAATGTTGCATTACCGGAAATCCAAGAGACCAATGCTCCCAGTATTCAGACTGTGCCTCAGAATGCAGCACCATCAGGTGGTAATTTTGGACTTGTTGGAACTGCACCTGTTGTTGAGAAAACTGATAACGAGTCTCAACAAACTACAGTAGTACAGAATGAAGAAGCTCCTCAAACGCAAGTGGTCAATAATGAAACTCAGCAATTAAGAAGATCACAGCGAGAGAGGAGGTATGCCATCCTTAATTATTATGAGGTCTACATGAGTGAAGACATTGGGAAGGTAGATGATCCCACCTCGTTTAAGGAAGTTATGACGAGTAAGCACTCGTCCAAGTGGCTTCAAGCCATGGAAGATGAGCTTAGATCTATAAGTTATAACAATATCTGGGATCTAGTAGAAGTTCCTAATAGAGTGAAAACAGTAGGCTGTAAATGGGTCTACAAAAGTAAGCTGGACTCCAAAGGGAATGTCGAACAGTTCAAAGCAAGACTTGTAGCAAAGAGTTTTTCACAAAGAGAAGGAATTGATTATAATGATATATTCTCTCCTGCCTCTGACAAAGATTCATTTAGAATTGTCATGGCCTTAGTTGCACATTATGACTTAGAGCTCCATCAGATGGATTAAAAACAACTTTCTTAAATGGTGATTTAAATGAAAATGTTTACATGGCACAACCGGAAAGTTTTGTTGTTGAAGGAAAGGAGCATTTAGTGCGCAAACTTAAGAAATCCATTTATGGACTTAAGCAAGCTTCTAAACAATGGAATCTAAAATTTGATGAAATCATCAAGAAGTTCGGATTTAAGGAAAACGAGGTGGACAACTGTATTTATGTTAAAATTAAGGGTGGAAAGTTTATAATACTAGTACTCTATGTGGATGACATTTTGTTAGCTAGCAGTGATAAGAATCTACTGCGAGAACTAAGGAATTATTGTCATCAAAATTTGATATGAAAGATCTCGATGGTGCATCTTATGTTTTAGGCATCAAAATACACCGAGATAGATCTAAAGGAGTCCTAGGATTATCTCAGAATGCATACATCAGTAGAGTATTAGAAAGATACAACATGAGCAAATGCTATGTATTGCCTATTCCAATAATGAAGGGCGATAAGTTTGGATTATTCCAAAGCCCAAAGAATCAGTTAGAATCTGATATCATGAAAATGGTACCATATACTTCAGCTGTTAGAAGTTTAATGTACGCTCAAGTCTGTACACGACCAGACTTAGCATTTGTTACTAGGATGCTTGGTAGATACCTATCTAATCCAGGATTAGACCACTGGAAGGCAGTTAAGAAAGTCCTACGTTATTTGCAAGGAACTAAGGATTATATGCTCACAAACAGAAGGTCTGAAAAGCTTGAAATTTTAGATTATTTAGACACAGATTTTGCAGGGTGTGTAGATACTAAGAAATCCACCTTAGGTTATATCTTCACCTTGGCAGGAGGAGCAATTTCATGGAAAAGCTCCAAACAGACTTTGATTACATCATCGACAATGTAGACAGAATTTGTGGCATGTTATCACGCTATGGGGCAAGCTGTATAGCTCAGAAATTTTATCCCAGGATTGAAAGTGGTAGATAGCATTAATAAACCACTTACAATATACTATGACAATGAGGCCGCGGTTTTCTATACGAGTAACAACAAGTCAAGTGAAGCTACCAAACACATGGACATTAAGTACTAAGTTTATGCTTGCAGATCCGCTTACCAAAGGCTTACCTCCCAATTTATTTAAGGATCTGTTGCAAGCATGGGAATAAGTAATTGTCTTGACTAAGATCTTGTGGAGGCCATGAGCCCCAGGTACCTCACCACAAGCATATGGGCCACTCGGATAGAGGATGGGCCGAATCATATAGTTAGAGATATAGTAGCACCCGGCAGACTTTGCCTTGTACAAGAAGGAAAACAGTCTTAGTCGGATAAGTTTCCATCTCTAAGAGGAAAATCCCTTGGCCGTATCCAGCTGGGATCCTTATCATGTACCCCTGTCCCCCAGTATATATGGGGAGGCAGGGCGCCCTTCAAGGGGGACGAGATCATCGATCGACAAACACCTCAGAGGAATAACACCACAACTGGACATAGCATATTACCTCACATCGAGGGCCTGAACCAGTATAAAATCTTCTTTGCGTTCCTCTGTAATCCACCGAGTTTCCCCTTGCCGAGTAGCCCTATAGGTATATTGCCGGTGTAAAACATCGACAGATCTTGGATATAAGGAGGCATAAGGTTCAATCAACACCCGCTAAGATAAGTCAGGACTTTTTCTGAGTACCGCAGTAAACTATAAGTCTTGTTGTCTCAATGAAGTTCAATGTCGTTGTGACACATTGCTTTGGGGAGCTGTTTTACTTAGTGAACTTATCAGTTAGACTCACGATCAAGGGGAGAATGTTGGTGATTGTTTTGGCTAACTACCGAGATAAATTAGGGTAAGTAAATATCCACCGGTTTCCCTCCCGTACGAGAAAGAAAAATAAGAGATAAATGTTTGTTGTGATTAGTAACAAACAAATTAGAGATAAAATTGGTTTTGCCCCCGAGCCCCACCAGCGCCTGTTGGGGGGAACCCCTCCGGCAGGCTCTAGAACCCTCCGGAGGGGGCCTCCCACTCAGGTGGCTCCCCAGAGCCAAGGGGGCCCCCACGAAGGCCCCCGTCGGACGAAGCGGTGCCTCTGTCCGGAGGATCTCCTCGGAGGGGGGCCTCAATTATTGCTGTGGAGGCCATGGGCCTTGGGTACCTCATCATAAGCATATGGGCCGCTCAGATAGAGGATGGGCCAAGACTTGTAATTAGAGATATAGTAGCACCCGACAGACTTTGCCTTGTACAATAAGGAATATACAGTCCTAGTCGGGTAGATTGTATCTCTAAGAGGAGATCCCTTGGCCGTATCCGGCTGGGACTCCTATCTTGTACCCCTGTCCCCCAGTATATAAGGGGAGGCAGGGCACCCCTGAGGGCAGAAGATCATAGATCAACACAAATCCTCAAAGGAATAACACCACAACTGGACGTAGGGTATTACCTCACATCGAGAGCCTGAACCAGTATAAACCTCTCCTTGTTCCTTTGCAATCCACCGAGTTTCCATCCGCTGAGTAGCCCCATATTCATATTGCTGGTGTAAAACATCGACAGTTGGCGCGCCAGGTAGGGGCTTCGGCGAGATCAACATCTACAAGCTTGATGGATCCAACAACCGGAGTCGACGGCGGCAAATTCTCCCCTAGAGGCACGATCATGTTTGGAAGCCTCGACTTCATCGCCGACAAGTTTAGCAACCTCATCTTGTCTGACTCGAACTCGATCTGACCGGCCGGGAAACAGGCCGACCCTGCGATAGTTGGCCAACACGACGCCGCAGCAACCCACGTCGACTTGCTGCGGCAATCTTCCACTTGCCCGGGTCTTTGGACAACTCTTCCTTTCACTGGTCGACTCAGACTCGGTCTTGAGCCGGCCGAGATCGAGCTAAGGAAGGAGGAGATCGTCAATCTCCCGTTCAGACTAGGCAACGCTGCGGATATCTTCGAACAATATCCGACGTGGCGAACCCAATCCCCTAGAGTTCGACTCAGATACGGCCCAGAGCCGCTCGAGATCGGATCTAGGGAGGTCGGAGTGGTCATCAGCCCCGTCAACTATTCCGACTTTGACTCTCAGTCGGACTCCGACTCTCAGTCGGATTTTGACTCTAAGTCAGACAGCAGTTCGGCAAGCTTCTCTCCGCCACGAAAAATCTTCATGGCATCCAAAGGCTCTACTCCTACTCAGGAATCGCGCCGACTACGCGAATAGCAAGAGGAGGCCCGCCAACTGTGAGAACAACAGGAGGAAGAAGCAAGGTGCCTGCACGCCCGCAATGATGACCCGTGTGAGGCTGGGCGAACTTCTCAACAAGATATCCTCCAAACATGAGTCGGCGACCACGACGTCTTCGTTACACCTCAACAGAATGTTGTAGCCACTGCAACTCTGTTGGACACGCTCCAGTTTGGGCCTGATCATCCGGCCACCCCGACTATTTCAAGGATAAAAGCCTTGATCACTGCTGCTGCATGTCAGCAGCGCCAACAGTCGGGCGATACCCTCATACCGACCAGCTGGTCGGCTTTCCCAATGGCAGTCTCATCTACCTCAAAGCGACGCCGAGCGGCCGGCTCTAGTCGGTGGCACACAGAGTTACACCAAACATCACTCGGCAACCCTAACAACGACCAGCGGCATCGAAGCGACCATCGGGACAATCGGGATCTCTGAGGCCAACTACAGCATGATCTTCGGTAGGACATCAACGCTCGGTGCAGCAAACGAGAGGAAGACAAGCAACGCTGACCAGAAGATGAGAACAAGCGCTTCGGCCTCCACCACGAGCGGTTTTGCCGTCATAGGCGGAGCCGGAGCCCTCATGCAGATGAAGGCATACCGGCCTTCACCGAGGAGCTACAGCAGGTCGACTGGCTATCGGGTTTTAAGCCTACAAGCATCGAAAAATACGATGGCAAGACCAATCCCGAGTCCTGGCTCACCGCATATACTCTGGCAATCTGAGCTGCCGGAGTACCTCCCAGTCGCTCTAGCCAACTCGGCGAGGACATGGCTAACGGGACTTCCCAAGCAATCAATCGGCTCTTGGGGAGAACTCCGGGAACGCTTCATCGCCAACTTCCAGGGAATATACGAGAGGCCATTTTCCGAGCATGACTTATATCAGTTGCATCAAAAGAAGAACGAGTATCTTCGTCACTTCATCAAGAGGTTCTCTGAGAAGAAGAATTCAATTCCGAAGATCAAGGACGAGGTCGTCATCGCCGCCTTTCGAAAAGGAGTCAAAAACACCTCGTTCATCGCCAAGCTTACTCAGAAGCCTCCCAACTCTGTCAAGGCTCTGTTCGACATGGCAAACAAGTATGCCGACTCAGCCCATGCTGTTGCTGAGGCTCTCGATGACAAAAAGGCATCCTGATAGAAGAAGCGGAAGGACACCAATGACGCAATCCCGACTAAAGTCAGGAATCGCAAACACAAGTTAGACGGCTTCATTGTGGCAGTCGGTCACAACTATCTTCAACCTTCAACAACTGAAGATTATCAAAACAACAAGTGACATGCTTGGGGGCTCACAAGCTCAAACGCAAGGATGGCATCCCCACTCCCAAATACCGAACAGCTAAGTCGCTTTCTGATAAATATTTCCTCACTTGACCTTGCCAGTGTCGCAGCCGCTTACACCTAATAGGTGTACAAGCTGCACATTATTCTCTGTTTTTTCTCTTGATGATTGCAAAAGTACTCGAGTGGCATAAATTTCGATCCGTGAAACTTTTCTCCATGAAAGACAACTCAAGTCACCCAAAACGCGTATCTAGGAAAGAGCCATGAGCCAACTCCTGACGCTAGTGGGCTATGACTAGTCGGGCAGAGTGCTTAAACGTAAGGGGTCAACTACTCGAAAAAATTAATATCAACAAGAGGAAGAACATGTATTTACATATATTGTAAAATACATAAAATTTATTTGGGTGATTGTTTTCATCATCAGATGCTACTCATCCGATATGTTTATAATGCAAGGCTAGTTTCGGATATGCGTGACAGGAACTCGGGGCTACGAGCCTATCTCCTACGCTCGGGGGCTGGACCAGTCTGTCAAGATACGCTTGGAATGCTCCATGAGGGCTACTGACCGAGTACTTGCACCAGTCGAGACGTCGTCTTCCCCGGCTACGCTCCATGTGAGCTAACAACCGACCTTCGGCGCTAGTCGGGGGTCGTATACCACTCAGCTGGGTGAGGTACGCCCCAGTAGGGTCGCCAGCCGAATCCTACGCTAACGCTAGGTTCGGGTACCTTATTCGGTCACAACTCGGTTGGGTAAGGTATGTCCCATGAGGGTCGCCAGCCGAATCCTATGCTAATGCAAGGTTCGGGTACCTTATTCGGCTAACAACCGACCTCCGGCGCCAGTCGGAGCTCGGGTACAACTCCCTAAGTTGGGTACGCCCCATGAGGGTCACCAGCCGAATCCTACGAGATTCAGGTACCTTATTTGGCCATAACTTTGTTGGATAGGGTACGCCCCATGAGGGTCGCCGGCCGAATCCTCTGCTAATACAAGGTTCGGGTAACTTATCCGGCTTTACCGAAGTCAGAGAAGACCTGTGTCATCGAAGCGCATCCGGAGTTCTCATGCACTGCATCACACTTAAGGAAGGCAAGCAGATTCTGCAATATACCTGCTCAGGCATCTGTGGCAACCATGTTGCATCTAGAACATAAGTCGGAAAGGCTTGCGGACAGGAATTCTTTTGGCTGATTGCGGTTACCGACGCTGGAGTACTCATCCTGACATGCGATGGATGCTACTTCTATTGAGCTATGCTGGGTAGGTCAGTTCAGGCCGGCTTATTTGGTAGCAGCCACCAAGATATGAGTTTCTACAGTAGCACGCTCAATATGGGCCGCTCGCAGGCTGGGTTAAAATCACAGTGCTGATGCTACCAACAGGAACCGATGAGGTAAACAGATATGCTTCATGAAAGCCTAATCGCTAAACACATGTGTTTGGGTATCTGTCTTATCCACCAGGTATTGAGGATATATCCTTATAAGGATGCAGGTATCTTTCTTGAGTACACCTGACCACGCAATGGATTTAATTTCATAAAGTGGTACTCGGCCTACATGCTTGGCCAACAGTTGCCATGAGAAACATCATTCCAGTCGACATGACGCTGAAGAGTCTAACTTTCGAGTAGTACACTACTCGGGAGAGACTATAAACCTTCTTTCCAGCTGACATGACGCTGAGGAGTCTAACTTCCGAGTGGGACGCCACTCGGGAAAGACTATAAACCCCCTTTCCAGCTGACATGAAGCTGAAGAGTCCCATATACAAGTGGCATGCTACTCGGCAAGACTATAAATCATATTCCGATTGACATGATACCGAAGAGTCCCATATACCAGTAGTATACTACTCGGGAAAGACTACAAGGTTAAAGATCTTTGACTTTATGTTTAATTGTCTTCACAATTAAGCACAAAGTCGGGGGCTACACCTAATAGGTGCGCCTATTCGGTGCATACTATTTATACATCTACATGAAGCCCTTCATAGCCTCGTTGCTAGCTGACATGAAGCAGGACTTGGGAAGAAGAAGCACTTAGACAAAGAGTACTCTGGAGCAATGCACTCGGGCAATCTTCACCGTGGAGGATGAGCACTCAGCATCAGCTGTGACTCAACTATGAAGGTCTCAGGGGCTACTGTGAAGGTCATGGGCCCCGGGTATCTCATCACAAGCATATGGGCCGCTCGGATAGAGAATAGGCCGAGACTTGTAATTAGAGATATAGTAGCACCCGGCAGACTTTGCCTTGTACAATAAGGAATATACAGTCCTAGTCAGGTAGATTGTATCTCTAAGAGGAGATCCCTTGGCCATATCCGGCTGGGACACCTACCTTGTACCCCTGTCCCCAGTATATAAGGGGAGGCAGGGCGCCCCCTAAGGGCAGAAGATCATAGATCAACACAAATCCTCAAAGGAATAACACCACAACTGGACGTAGGGTATTACCTCACATCGAGGGCCTGAACCAGTATAAACATCTCCTTGTTCCTTTGCAATCCACCGAGTTTCCATCCGCTGAGTAGCCCCATATTCATATTGCCGGTGTAAAACATCGACAACTGCCGGCCAAGTCATCGGCAATTAATACCTCACCTACCAGGCACTAGCTCCGGAACCCCACGCGGTGGCACGACAATCGAGGGGAGCTCGGGAATCACGGGAGGGGGCCAGGATCCCAGGATCTCTGGGAGGCTTCCAGTCCGGCAGGAGGCCTAGGTCCCCCTTCCTAGGGAGCTACGAGGAGGTCCCTATCTCGGGCCCACCTGTCATAGGGTCCCATGCCTTGCTCCGATAGCGTCAGGCCACTATACAAAGCATGGCCTATTCATTGTAAACGATGAGTTCTTTGATACATACAGTCAACACTCGGATTCCCTGTGTTCTCCCAGATCACTCTCCACAGTCTCTCACGTGTTAGGATTAGTTCTAACATTGGTGCTGTCCGTGAGGAGCGCAAGATATATCTAGGGCCCTCTCAGCACGTCGGGGGCAAATCATGCCCCCAAAGAAGCAGAGGGCACCCAGCAATCAGACGCTACCACGGTGCTCCATACGAGTCCCACGTCGCCCAGCGCGCATGGGCGACACTAGCCCGGCCCGCGCCAGGGCCGACAGGCAGCCAGCCTGAGACGACGGTGCCACAGGCAGCAACGCGCCTGGCGGCGGAGCCGAGGGCACCTTTGGAGAAAACAATCGTGGACCAATGGTATCACCCCCCACCGCCAAGAGCAGTGGAGCATATCCCGCAGGGCTACCACGTCCAGGCATACCACCCCCAACCGCCCCCTCACGCGTACCACGCACTCGCGCCGCCCCCGCCTCCGCCGATATACGCTCTGGCGGCCGCAGCCCTGGTCCAGCATGTCAAGGACAAAGAACCGAACTAGGTGGTCCTGCCGATAACAGCTTGGGGTGCTGCCAGAGCCGGAGCAGAAGCCATCATCACCTCCCCCACGGGAAGGGCAGCCGCCTTCGCCGCGAGGCTAGAATTCCAAATGACCAACAACATGGTAGAATACGAGGCAATCCTCTTGGCCCTCCAGAAAGTGAGAGCCATGGGCGCCCCCCGTATAACTATACGGACAGACTCCCAGGTGGCTGCAGGATAGATCAACAAGTCATTCCAGGCCCGCCATCCGGAACTCGCCAAGTACCTTACAGCATTCTAGAAGGCAGGGCCCACTTCAAGGGCATCTCGGTGCGAAACGTCCCCCGCTCGAAGATAGCGGACGTGGACGCTCTCACCAAGGCAGCCGCCAACAATGAACCCCTTCCCGTGCACATCCTGTACGTCCTGCACACCGCACCAGCCCCCGTAACGGCCATCACTACGATCCTGGACTGGCGAGGTCCGATCATGGACATCCTCTCCGGCCGCTCTAAGGGGTCCTCCGGCACGGAGGTATGATAGGTCCGTCAAAAGGCGAGGGGCTACATCCTAATCGAGGGGGCGCTGTATAAGGCGAGCGTCTGTGCCCCCTGCTCCGATGCATCTCCCGAGAGCAGGAGGCCCAGCTCCTGAAGGAAATACACGAAGGACACTGCAGCACGCACCTCGCCTCGAGGGCACTCGCCGGCAAAACACTCCGCCAAGGGCTATATTGGCCCACTATCATGGCAGACGCAGAGCAGCTCATCTGGTCGTGCCAAGGTTGCCAGTGGATGGGCCGATACTCGCATCAACCCCCCAGCTGGCTCACCCCAGTACCACCGGTGTGGCCATTCGCAAGGTAGGGAGTCGACATAGTTGGCCCCTTCCCAAGAGCTCTCAGGAACCTCCACTTCGCCGTAGTCACCATCGAATACTTCTCCAAGTGGATCAAGGCGGAGGCGCTAGCTACCATCACTGCACGAAGCGTCCAGCACTTCGTGTGGCGCAACATTATGTGCAAGTTCGGGGTACCCAAGCAGCTAACAATGGACAACGGCTGCCAGTTTGACTCAACGACCTTCAAAAGCTTTTGCACCGAGATGGGCATGGAGCTGTGCTTCAACTCGGTCTGGCACACCCAGAGCAATGGGGTGGTTGAGCGTGCAAACGGCAACATCCTCTCAACGCTCAACAAGAGGCTCGTCGATGCCCCCAAGGGCACATGAGCCAATGAGCTCCCGGCCGTCCTGTGGGGGCACAGAACATCCGTCACAAGGGCCACAGGCTTCACGCCGTTCAAGCTGCTCTTCAGCAACGAAGCCATGATGCCCATGGAGATCAAAGGAGGGTCCCTGAGAACCGTACTCCTGGAAGGGGTGGACGAACGAAGCATCTCCATCAACCTAATCGATGAAGCAAGAGGGCAAGCGGCCCAGAACCTAGACCTCTACGTCACAGCCACAACGGCATGGTTCAACACCAAGCTAGCCCTGGGCAGCTTCGCGCCCAGTGACATGGTACTGAGGCGGGCGCTCAACCCCGAGAAAATTGTAGAATAAATGGGAAGGCCCCTTTGTGGTAACACAAGCCAGCACACACGGTGCCTACCACCTAGCCGGGCTAGACGGTGCCCCGCTACCACATCCGTGGAACGTGGAGACCCTCAAGAAGTACTATATTTAAGCCCCCCGTGTAACTGTCGCCACACTACAAGCTTTTGTTGCCTACAGTGTACTAGGCCCGATAGCCGGGCTGCTAGTTATCATTAAATGAAAAACGGAACGCCACTCCGCTTCCCGCATATGCATTTCAATACAACTAAGTCAAAACGAGGCCTCCGCACAAACCCGCTTCGAGGCTGTGCATCTCCGCTAACAAAGTGTTGTAGGTGTGTTATACAAACCCTCCGCAAGGCACTGCGTATATATATATATATATATATATATATATATATATATATATATATATATATATATATATATATATATATATATATATATATATATATATATATATATATAAAACCCGCTTCCAGGCTGTGCATCTCGGCTAACAAGCATTGTAGATGTGCAACATAAGTCCTCCGCAAAGCGTAGTGTCAAGGTCACGCACCTCCACGGTTAGCCATAACGGACATGTACATGCAGCGTCGAGGCCGCACATCTCCACTAACAAGCGTTGTAGATGTGCAACATAAGTCCTCCGCAAAACGCAGCGTCAAGGCCATGCACCTTCACAGCTAGCTATGACAAGCATGTACATGTAGCATCGAGGCTGTGCGTCTCCGCTGACAAGCGTTGCAGGTGTACAGCATAAGTCCTCCGCAAAATGCCGCCTCAAGGCCACGCGCCTCCACAGCCAAGCCTAACGGGCACATGCAAAAAAAGAAGAGGAGAAGAAACAACACCACACGCAATAACAGCAACAGAGCTGCAAGGCTCCCCGATCAATTTATTATTACTCTTACAGTACAGGAGTTACAGAGCGGCACACAGTCGCCACACAGGTTAAGCTAACATTACAAGTCAGGAGCTAGGGGGGTTATTGTCTAGACCTAGCCAGAAGGGCATCCCCCTACACCGTCCCTAGCTCCCGGGAGGGTAGCGTTGGAACTGGCAGCGGGCCTCCCTGCTCCCAACGAAGCACTTCGCATCTAAGGAACAAGAGGTAGGCCTCCGTGATAGGCCCCTCGCCAATCACCCTCGCGGACGGAGGCCCTCGAACCTTGCAAACTATTCGAAGGATGGCGGCCAGCCCCCAAAGCTGACGAGTCACACCCGTCCGCCCGTGGAAGGTGAACCAAGGATGCCCCCATCTCAGGCTCGAATGGGCTAAAGTCCAGGAACGGAGCCGGCGCGGCGGACGCCTCCCCTAAGGCGCCAAGCCAGAGCCGGTGGTGGAGCAACGACATCCCGGGTCGGTAGGTTGGGCGTAGTTGCTGCGTGAAAAACCTAGCGAAGACAGATGACAAATAAGGAACACACGAAGGCGCCCACCCCAAAGGAGATACAACGGAAAAGGAAGGCACTGCGTTGAAATTAGAATACATTAAAGTTAACACGCTTAGTACAGCCGAAACAGGGGAGGGTTGGCCCTAGGTCCCAACATGAAGGCAAAAGAAGTGGGGCCCCAACCCTTGTACAACACTTAGAAAAACAAAAGGAAAGAAACAAGGAGAACAGAGGGGAGAACGGGTTCGCCCTTTACACCTTCGAAGCGCTCTTCTTCTTACCCTTGTCGGAGGTCTTCAGCTCTGCTACAGCGATCTCGTGGCCCGCCAAAGGCCAGATTGCTCGTGCAAAGTCGTCGGCGTCCCGGCAGGACGAAGCGGCCATCGTCGAAGCCCGCTGCAGCAAAGGAGCCACTAATGAGGCCCCCGAGCAGACAGCAGGGCCAATGTGCTTGCATCCCTAGTCGCGGAGGAGGAAAGACAGCATCCATGTGGTGGCCTAGGAGCACCATGAACCATAAGCCACCACGGCCTTGCCGGCAAAGGCCCCCACCTTGCCAAGTGAGACAGGTCCAAAAAAAGGGAGCAAGTAGCACGGCGTGCCCACCTGGCAGGCACACATCCCACGCGGTTTCCCCGCTCCCCTCCGTGGATATGATGATGACCTCCTGCTCCTCGGAGGAGCTAGAATAGACCCTCACGATGGCCTCCGAGGGCGGATCATTGGTCGAGGCCTCCGACATGGCCAACGCGGGGTGGCAAGCTTGAAGAGGGACCGCAGCTATCGGAGGCACGGCCCTCATCGATCCCTTGGATCTCTTCGTGCCACGCGCGTCCTCCGCACCGCGCTTGCCTTTCTTCTTCCCCCCTCCCTGTCAGCCTCGGACTGCTCCGGCTCAGGGAGGGAAGGCAGCACCGAAAGCGCCAGATCGAACTTCTTAGCAATCCGGTTCGGACACTCCCAAGCCCTAGTCCGGGCCATCTGAGCAGCATTCTCCTTCTACAGCGGCTGCCGGAGGATCCGCTCGGCCTCTAGGATCACGGCCGAGACAGGCTGCTGCTGGTATGCAACACCACGTGGTAAGCACAAGGAGAAGAGGAAGGAAAAATGCACGTGACAAGCGGAGCAGGAGCAGACCTGACTAGTCCACCGGGCCGAGATATACTCCCATTTCGTCCCGAGTCCCGGAGGAAAGGGAGTGCTTCCACTCAGCCTTGAGCGGGGTAACGCGGAGCAGGCAGAACTCCTCAACGAAGTCCCTCATTGCCTGGTGCAGGGAAAGGCGCTGAGAGATGGAGTTCAACTCCAGGATCTTGGGCTCCGATGCGTCCACCTCCGGGGCCCAGTGGTATAAGATGTCCTGGTTGGTAGAGCGGAGCCCTGAGTCCACTCCGACATGCAGGTAAAACCAATAAGACAGCCACCCCGAGGCCCATCGCTCGGTCGTCGCCCGCGTAGGGAAGTACTCCTCCATCCCCGGGTGAAGCTGGAAGTTGATGCTGGCAAAGTTAAGCACCCGGGTCGCTCCGTCTTCAACCACCTTCTTGGGCTGGCAGCTCACGAAGTGTCCTGCGGAGGCATGGCGCCCATCCACCCGCATAAGCCACTTATAAATGGCCAGGCGCGCCATGGCATTGGCCGTCAGCATAGGGAGCTCGACGTGAAAAAGGTCGAGTACCCCAACTACGAGCGAGACAGAGGGGGAGCCAAAGTCAGCGGTGAAGACTGCCTTGAAGACCACTGCCTCGTCGTCCTCTAGGCATGGGATCTCCTTATCGCGCAGAGGGCGCCGCGTGTCACCCGTGCGAGTGAGCTTCCCCGCTGCCACGAGTGTAGCAATGTGGCACAGCAGGATCTGGGACAGCCCCAGGTGGCTCATCTGCTCTGGGTACGCCCGGCTCGCGCGGAGTAGCCCACCGCCTTTCTCGGAGTCGCTACCGTCGTCCCCATCGCCGGCGCTGTCGTCGCTCGGGGCTGTGGCGGCCGTCACCCGGCTAGAGCTAGCAGCCACAGGCCGCCACGACGGCTGACCAGCAATGCCGCGCCCCACATCGCTGTGGTCTCACTATGTGTCCTCACCGGCACTAGCTGGCCGGCCGGCCGCCGACAACTCCTTAGTGTCACTCATGGTTGCCCGAGCTCGTCGTCGGCCGTTGGTTGACCGGCGGCGGGAGGACGCATGAGGCTGAACAAGAAGCTTGAAGGAATGGCGTCGGCGGCCGGGAAGTGCGAGACAAGAGTGACAAGTGAATAGGAGAAAATGCAAAAACGCCGCCCAGTCACGTCTTTGTACACGAGTGCGCACGGGCGCCACGTCCGTTCGCCTGCCCCGCCAACCCCCGCGTGACGCGTGTCCACACTAAGCCTGACCACGCGACGTGGCGGGGCCGCCGTCGCGTCAAGAGTCAGAGCGGGTCTACCGAGGGAAAGTCCAACGAGCCTTGACTGGGAACGACCGTTGGAGCTGCCGAGAGAAAGGCGGAGGCTTGACCCTGTCACACCCTGATTTGGCACCGCCGTACAACAGTACCAAATAGGGCGTGCCGTAGGAATATAGCACGAACTGCCTTCCCGCAAAACCGCGATACCGATACCAGTCGTAGGACACAACGCTGGTATCCATGACAATCAGATGTGCATCATTGCAATACCTTAAATAAATAAATAAATAAGTAGACATATACCTTAACTTACGTTGCAGCTTCGGAGCAAGCTGAAGACAACAACGAACAACACAGAGGCAGTGGCAGCAGTGGAACAGCGGACTAAGTCCCAAGGCACAGGCAACGGCTGGGAACCAGGACGAAACCTTAATCTTCACTCCTTTGCAACTCCAGTTTCAGCTCCCGATGGAGAACTATATATATATATATAGAGCAAGGGTGAGTACTTATGTACTCAGCAAGCCAGGGGAACTTAGGTGGTTGTTGCAGGCTTCAAGGAGTGGCTGGATATTTTGTAATTTCTTTTTATTGAAATCCTTTAAATCTGCTAGTGTGTGCTTCTCAACAATCAGGGCGAGGTGAGTCTCGCCTGATCAGAGTGAAAGAGACCTCAATCTTTATTTTTCTCCAGTTTTCACAATCAAGAATCCACGTCAAACAGCTTCCTGAGCAAAAGCATTTTCTTCGAACTTCTCGAATCCTGCTGTCCTCGACAGTCAAGCCAACATCATCGGACGACCCACATCCTCGACGGCACATCCTTCTCACAGTTCCCAAAACCACACACACAGTTGAAAACAGGGTAAAACAAAACTACGCTAGGGAATCACCTCACATCCACCCATGACCGTGGGCACGGCTGTTCAAATAGTTTAGACCTCTGCAGAGGGGGTACACTTTACCCACACGACGTGACTCACTCTAGCCACCAGCTCACACTGCTCAAGCAGGATCGGTGCCCTAGAGGTTTTCGCGACAAGGCGTTTCCCCAGCCCTCCCAGGTTACCCCATGCCAACTGGAGGGGTCCTCAAGACCAATCACAGGGTAGGTCCACAACCATGCTGTACCAGGAACCCAGGAGGCAACCCCGATGCCCTCCCGCACGATCCACAGTCCAATGGCATGCAAGGCATCCCTGAGAGTCTAGTTACTTAGCCAGGGGCTTCCCAAATCACCCATGTGGTTGTACTGTCATATGCTCGGAAGAAATTCCGAAGGAATCGGTACTTAAAGTGACCACATAGGCATCACACACACCGGATCGGCCTTGTGTCATGAATCTCCATTTTACAATTTATTTTGCTTTCACAAGGCACCGACCCAAGTGTCGGGTTTTCCAAACGTTTCGTAAAACCAAGTTTTATCCAAGAGGTTTTCAAAGTTTTATGTTTAAAGGAGCGACCGTCAGTACTCGTACAATAGTGCACGAATACCGAGGTGCGACAATGGTGGTTACAAGGGAACATGGTATTTCAATCATCAAGGAGGGATTTAATGCAGCAAGGTTGGGTTGGTCCACCGGTCTGACTCGCAGACCAAACAGATCAGTGCACGCATATCAATGTAGTTTTGCAATCAAAATAATTTAATTTTCAATTATAGGCTCGATTGATCAAAGGTAACTTGCCTTGCTCTAAGTCTTCACGAGTCTTCACGAAATCCGCTCCGAAACGATATTTTCGACAACCGGTAACTATGCGCAAACACAAATAAATCTACAAAAAAGCAAGAAACAGACCCTATTTAGTGCTACTAATAGTGCCATTAGATAGATCTCAATTTTAGAAAATTACTGGAGTTGGAACGGAGTCAATCAGAGTCACGGATCGAAAGATATGATTTTTCGAAGTTAGGATGAATTTTGGATCACTGGATAAAGGATTTATTAAATTCGAGGGAATATTCCCTAGAATCTCCATTGGCCACTGAAAGCCAGGGCCCACTGGCCAATCGGGCCCGTGTGTCAGTGAGGAAGAGGGAGGGACGCAGGGGCCAGCGATGGATGGTGGGTCCGGGATGTCGGTCACACACAGTAGTCAATCCATCGTGGGCCGCTGGTTCAGGGGCCCGCATGTCAGTGGGATAGTACTTCACAAGTGTGGAGCACGGTGGACACAAGGGGAGGTGGCCCACCGGCAGTGGAGCATGGTCCACGGACCAGGGGCACCGGTGGCCGAGGGGGGCGAAGGCGCATGGCTAACCGATCCGATGGCTAACGGTGGCGGAGAGGATCCGGCGAGCGACGGTGAACACCGGCATGCCATTAGCTCCGACAGAAGGAGGGGATCAAGGTGTGTCTTTTGATCGGCTCGGATTTGCGAGAAATTCTTTGACGGTGGCGGTGAGCAGGGAACATGGCTGCGCACAGGGTCTCGCCAGCGGCGAAAAGAGAAAGGAGGAGAAGGAGCTCGACCGCGGTGGTGGTCGGCGATGAGAACCTGACGGCGGCAGTGAGAGAGAGAGGAACAAGAGAAGGGGGAAGGCATCCAGGGCGGCGCGATTGGATGCGGTCTCCCATGGCGACACCAATAGGGCAAGGAGGGAAGGCCCATGGCCGCGGATGGAGGAGGAGGCCGGCGGCCTTGGGTCTCACCGAGGGAGATTTACGGCGACACATGACGGCGGCGAAGGGGAGAACAGGGGATGTAACAAGCTTCAGCTAGCGCATGACATTTATGCCTAAGCGTTGTCCGAGTGCATCACAGGGAAAACGTTTGCCACCATGGGGAAAGGAGAGCTCACTGACGGAAAGCGGCTCGGTGGCAGCGAGGGGGAGAAAGATCGGAGCAGAGGGGAAGCGTCGTGAGGAGGCGTTTGGCTCTGGGTGTGGCGAGTGGACATGAGACGTACGGTGGCGAGGTGGGGAGTAGTTAGGGCAGCCTCGGCTGACGTCGATTGAGTGGCCAGGTGTCGTCGAGGCTGTCACAGCCCTAGATTTAATTTTAGATAATTAGTGTTATGCCCTACTGTCATTAGAGTGCACAATTTAAATGTTTGCATTGTCACTTCTTGCAAGATAAGTTTGCAATATTTTAAACCGTCAATAATTAAACCCTAAATCGGCAAAAACAAAACACTACTAAAAAGTGCATCAAATTGAACAAAAGTGTATGTGGGAGATAATTTATTCAAATACTAGATTATTTATCATGAATTAATATAATTTTTCCAGAATTAAATTCAATAGTTTGGACCCATTAAATATTCCAACAAATTTCAGCCAGGGTCCTTTTCTTTGACATATGCATTTCTATAGTCTAAGGATTTTCTAAAAATGTTTGGTTGCACATAAAATCATGGAAAAATTGCTGTAAACACTACCCCACATAATTGATCCACTGTTTTACATGATTTTATCACTTCAATAAGTACTCCAATAAAATCCCTCAAATCAGCTAGACTAGGGAGCTAACTAAAAATGAATAGGTATACTTCTAAAATTCACCAAATGAAAATGAAGACTAATTAGACAGAGCCCTTTTGCCAAAGTGTGTGCCAACATGAACCCTACCACCAGTAATTTTTTCTCAATTTAATTCCCAAATAAATCACATAAAATAATAAGAGAAAATCCCTAGGGACATAAATTACACTGCAGAAAAACTGGATCATTACCCCTAATTTGCATTTTCACCAAAGATAAACCATACCACTTCTAACCATGAAAATAGGTCATCAGGTTAAACACATCCTGCCCTACCTCCAATAATTTTCCCATAATTTATGCTCCCCATTAACCTAGTAAAACAGTAATATAAAGACTGCATGTTGGACAGCTCACCACACTTAGTCTCTAGAGAATTCTCCTCTCATTTCTCACTTCCAGGTGGACCCCACAAGACCATGGCCCACCTATAAGCCTCTGCAAGTCTTGGGACAGTGTGTTTCACCCCCAACTTCTACCCATACTCCTCTTCCCTTCCTAGGATTTCACTAGAAGGGCCCACAAGTCATAGACTAAACCTAGCCAAAAGTGTGTGAACAATGTTGCCTTACATGTGGGACCCACCCTGGATACTGTGGAATGGAAGCACCTCAGCATCTGCATGCCAGACGTGTCACTGGCTCCTTCTTCCTCTCTCTCACAGTACACAGAGCACCTTGGACAGCACAACCCTAGGAGACCTCGGCCATATTTCGCCTCAAATCTCGCCAGCCATCTCTCCTCTTCTTCCTCTCCACGTTCCCACCGAGAAAACCAAGGAAATCCTCAAAGATCACCGCCGCCAAGCTCATCTTTTCCTCTACCGAAGGTGTTCGGTTGAGCTCGAGCTTGCTCTGGTGAACTCCATCCTCTTCCCTTTGCCAGAACATGCTGTACACCTTCTAATCGTTCCATTTTTGTACTCGGTAGCCTTTGGATCGCTGGTCGAAGTTGCTGTGCCGCCGCTGTCCCTGTTCTCTGCTCTACAAAACCGCCGCCGTGGTGTCGCAGCCGTTCCTGCCGCCGTGGTGCATCGTCGGCTGGGCCACTGCGCCACTAGCGTCGCCTCAACCCCAGGACCCCGAAGCCCTAAGGAATCGAGCTGAGAAGCCGCGAGCCACGAGATCCCTTTCATCTTCTCCCTCTCCGACCAACTACCGCCGCCGTCCTTTTCTCCTCCACTGGTGAGCCGTGATCCGATTCCTCGCACTGAGACCATTTCTAAGAGGTCTCTAACCTATTCGGCACCTGAGCTAAGTCGCAGTACCCCGCTAGACAAGTTTCGCCATCGCCGTTGCTGTCCCAGCTTCGCCAAGACTAGCACGACCCTCGGTGAGCATTCTGGTACCCCTTAGAAGCTAAAACATGCTTTGGTTTGGCCAGAAACCGACCGTAGCCTAGTCGGCCTCACCAACCCGAAACAGTCGCCGCTTATCCTCGTCGCCGGCAAGCTACAGTTCACCGCCGACCACCGCACTTGCACCGATGTGTTCGCCTCGTCTTCCTCTGTCTTTCTTCTGTTGGCCGCCACCCGAACCGAGCCGCCGTTCGCCGTCGCCGCCACCGAGAAGCTCGCCGCCTCCGCTCTGACTGCACCTCCCCTGCTCTGTCTCTCTGGCGTGTGGGCCTAGGCTGGGGAGAAATAACAAAAGAAAAGAAAAGACAAACTGATTTATTTTCCAACAGAAAAATGGTTAAACTTTGTAAATCCATCACTATTTATTTTTAACTCCTTTTTGAGTGAACCAAAATTTGTTGGATTCAGTAAAACATGCACTTTATTTCTGTAAATTAAAAAGTAGCACACATAGTAGAGAAAATGGCCCTAAAATTTACATTACTTTTATATATGTTAAATATTGCATGAATTATGTATAAAATTGATAAACTTGTTCTAATTTCAAATTTTCTCAAACCTAGGGTCAGTAAGCTCCTTTTGGCATGACTCTCACTTCTGTAAATTTATAACACTTTTATATACTGAAAAGTATTTCTATAATCATTAAATGTGTAGGGACTTCAAAATATATAATAAATTGTCTATAAATCCAAATTGAGTAAACTCAACTTTGTTAGAACCAGTAGGTTATGCTCTTTTATATAAAAATACATGCCTTCTTGAAATCTTATCAGAAAAAGTCAGTCAAATATAATAACTTAAGGTTACAATATAAATAATTACAAGACTGCCATTTTCAGCCTTTTTATCTTATTATTTTTGTATCTCCTAAACCGTAAAAGATTTTGAAATGATTGTTTCACTAAAATTCACTTTAGAATGTGGCCTACCTACTGTTTTTATCTCAGCATTTATTGATCATTTTTGCATAGACATATTTAATTAATACTTATTTGCATATTTGCTTTTTATCGGTAGATTCAAACAATTCGGAGTACGTGGAGCAAGAACCAGAGGTTGAGTATGAACCATCGCAGCACCAAGGCAAGCATCTAAGCAAGCATCTATGCAAACATCTAAGCATATTGAACCTATGTTTTCAATAAATTGATTTGCTTGCGAAAACAATATCTATATGCATATTACGGTCTTTTAAAATGGAAAAAACGGGTAGAGTCAATATTGCCCCATTTGTATGCATTTCCATTCCTTGGTTGTTGATTCCATGCTTTTACCTTGTCACCCCTGGTTAAGGACTTTGGGATACTTTTATTTTATCGAATGCTTAGCCATGCTTATTTCTAGACTTAGAAAAATCCGATAGATGGAGCTATCGGTTCAAAACTAGTTTAATACGAATGGATGGGTTAAAATCTGAAAAGAATAACTTCTGAGTTATAATTAAGAATATGTTTGACATGGACAGATGATAGGGCAATGACGGGATGGTGTTTCCCCAATGCATGTAGCTCCATCTAGGTCGTTAAGGACCAAACATGTTGACGTCTATTCAAGCACCCTACATACTTCCACACGCCGGGAATGGGACGGCTTAACTTAGTAGCACGGGAGGCTGTGGCTATCTATGCCCGTCCGTCAGTCGTGAGGATGGTTTTTCCTTTGGAGGGCCTCATGCGTGCCTCGTTTTGGCCGGAGGTGCCTCCCACGACGGTGAGCCCGCCTTAGTCACCTGTGTGTGTGGCTAAGTCGTCGGGGGCCCAGACGTGGTTTAGGTGGTTGGAGCTAAGTGTGGGAAAGGTTTTGTTGTGACCTCTAGTCCGCACTCAATGTGTAGAGTGTGGGTACCGACGGGTACGAATCAAACTAGAGTGTAGCCGTATGGCTTCTATCACATCGTGTAGGTAAAGATGTACACCTCTGATCAGAGTAAGAATTATTTGAATAGCCGTGTCCACGGTTACAGACGACCGCTTGATGTGTTCCTCACTCATGTTAGCATCAAACTTGGGATATGTGGTTATGGGTTATGTGGTTATATCATGACTTAGGATGGTCATGGATGGATGGGTTTATATAAGAGGCTTTGATGATATATATGACTTGGTTTTAGTCATGAATGATGGTATGCTTGTGTAGCATATTTATTTGGGCAATGGTGGCCCATTGCAGTGTTAGAGCACGAGCTTGTGCTCATTTTTACTTCCATTTCAAGATTACTTACTTGCTGTCCTAAGTTTTCAGATTGAGCTATTTCGCAAATGTTTATGGTTCAAGTGTATTACTTGCTCAATAAAATTAGCTTTATGCAAAATCAGATCAACATAGCCATATTCCTTGATGTAGAGACCAGCATTACTCCTTTGTACTATTATTATTGTGTAAGTCTAGCTAAGTACCATTCGTACTCACGCTGCATCTTTTCAGGTGAGGACATCGACGACGTTGATGTGGTTTACTATTATCCCACCGAGGGTGGCGAGGATAATGTGTAGTTGAAGTTATGCTCTATCCCCAGTCGGTTGCCCGTGGTTTGGTTTCGGCACCACTGGTTTTATCCTTTATGTTTATATTTCCGCTGCTATCTTTTGTACGACTCTGATGAATTGGGGTGTGTGAACCCTCTACGTAATATGTATAACCCTGCTGCTCTTTTATCCATATTTAGAGTACTTGTGATGTTTATCAATTGCTAAGATGAACGTGTGGGACTAGAGCTTTCCTGGGCTAGTCACACATCAGTAAGAATTTAGAAATGATGAGATGCATGGATGTTGGTTCAACCGTAGACCATGTCCCCAGAAGTGTGTATCGTGTTTGGTCGCCACCTTCGTGTGGTTTGACGGGCACACTTCGCCGTTTCGGACTGGTGAATCAACTCTCCAAATATCTCCTTATTTCTGAATTCGGCGCTTTGGATTTGTAGGTCAAGGTGGGACACACCAGGGTGATGACGACTGACGAGTTTGGGAAGGGATGGCCCGGCTCGGCTTTTGACCGAACGGGTCGCGGGCAGGAATGAAGACGATGCACAGTGGAGTTGGGATCGGACGGTGGCGCGCGAAGTGGAGACACATGTCACGATCCGGACGGCCATGGGTGAGCGGGGAGATTGAGCGGTGCGCACGGGAGCGAGGGACATGCGGCAGCGATCGGCGTGGCTTGGCGCGATCCCGTGTGGCGTATGCGCACGGGCGGCGAGAGAGAATTGGGCGGCGGTGCAAGGGGATCAGACACGGGGTGCAATCCCAGAGGCCGACGACGTCCTCACAGGCATGCGCGTGGGCGGGCACAGGGCAGAGGCCGACTGACAGGCGGGCCCGTGGGATCGGGCGACAGAGGGCATCCCTAGCGCCACGCGGCGGGAATCCGAGGGGGCGCGTTGGTTCACACGGCAATACGGGCGTACAGAGGAGATCGATGGCACAGCAGGTGCGCGGGGGAGCACGTGGCAAGAATCCATGGCTGCGGCGGCTCATGCAGGCACAGAGCTAGACCGGAGGGAAGGAAAGCGGCCCGGTGGTAACTGTAGCTTTTTTTTTATATTTTTCTCTCGGTATTTTGGAGGGATTTTGGGGGTTTTCAAAGGGGAATTTGAATTCAAGGTACATGGTTGGACTTAGAATATTTCAAGGAATACAGGGGGGGTGTCCTGAGTGTATTTTGTGGGTATTTTTGGTACAACTTTGTATTTGTCCTTTTTTGGATTATTTTGAGAAGACCAGGGAGGGAAGGGAATTGAATTTAATTTATTCCGAACTCGCCGGTGTTTGTAGGGATTCCTACGGAGGAAACAAGGAGGTGAATATTCAAGGGGTTTTTAGGGGACCAAGGTGGAGGGGCGATACATGTATGTTCATGTCTGTATATGTATGTATATACATGTATTTATGTACCTATATGTATATATACACATATATATACAAACATTGGTGGAGAGGATTTTCGATAGAGGTTTGATGCCCAAGTTGTATTATTTAAACTCGGGATTTCTCAGGGATTCAAGGGAGAGGGAATACAAGGGGATTCACGGGAGGATTCGAAAGGGAATATTTTTGGGGTTTCGATTCAGCTCTTCTTGACAGTTATCGAATCGGACATTTCTGGAGGAGAAGATCAGGGAACTCGCCGTTAGGGTTTTAGGAGCGGTGTTCGATAATCGGCGATTCAAAATCGAAGATTATTTTAGAACGGAGGATCTTGAGAGGATGGATTGGCAAGACCAAGGCAGAGAGACAGACTGAGATCCAGGCATGATATACAACATAGCACACAAAGAAGCGAAATTTTCATCGGTAGATTTTTGCAAATTATTATTTAACATCTCATTGAAAAGCGGGGCGTTACAGACCCTGACCCAGGCCTCGAGCCCCCGAGGGGCTACTGTTAGGGGGGACCCCTCCGGCAGGCTCCGGAACCCTCCGGAGGGGGCCTTCCACTCAGGCGGCTCCCCAGAGCCAAGGGGCCCCCACGAAGGGCCTCGGGGGACGAAGCGGTGCCTCCGTCCAGAGGATCTCCCCGGAGGGGGGCTCAATTACTACCGGCCAAGTCATCTGCAATTAAGACCCCACCTACCAGCCGCCTAGCTCCAGAACCCCGCGCGCCGGCACGGTAGTCGAGGGGAGCCCAAGAATCACGGGAGGGGGCCAGGATCCCGGGATCTCTGGGATGTTAACGCCAAAATTTGGTAAGGCCCTATATCAGATTCGGTCAAGAAGAAATTGCAGATAGCTAACGGAAGATGATCCAAAAGGGACCAAATCCGGGAAAGAGCCGTGAAGACCGCAGTATGGCAGTTATTTGCCGTGTCTACTATTTAGGCAGTGTTGGTTTTTATCTTTAGGAAACCTGATTTCGTGTCTGATCAGGTCTTATTAATGTTTTCTGTTATAATTAGGAAATCATGTACCGTGTCCAATAAGGACTCATGTTAACTCGGGGTATAAATACATATGCCCGGGTACTGTGTAAGACATCTACATCAATCAGATCAATACAAATTCGGCTCATCGCCACCCTTTCGACGGGTTCTTGCTTCTCAAGCCGGGCTGCATCGGTTAAGTTCGACCTCCTGCGAGAGGGTAAGTCTCGTCACCCCGGCTACCTATCGGTTAGGACTTCCTTGGTTAGGTCCGATATTCTAGTCGTTTTATGGTAGTCGGCTTACCACGATATATCTATTTTGTCTATGGCTGCATTAGTTCAGTTTGATCTCATGGATTGATTAGGTATATCACATCACGCGTGCATAGATCGTATCGGCTTACTGGGAGCGGTTTATCAACAGTTTGTGCTGCATTGGTTGGGTCCGACCTACTAAACTGCCAGTGATAAATCGTTCCTGTTAGGTTGATATTTTGTGCGCAAGCGTCTTATCGGAGTGTATAGCCGATAAGTTATCATATTTTACATCACGATCGCATCAGATCTATCGGCCTATCGAAGTCTTGTTATCATCATCAGTCTGTGCTGCAACGGTTGAGTCCGATCTACTAGACTGACGATAATAACTTTATTCTTAATAAGCCGATGGGTTTTATGCGGTGTTTTTATCGGAGTGCTTAGCCGATAAGTTATCTTTTAAATACAGCCGATTATACCGCTTGCTTTGTTATACATTCTTGCCTGCATTACTATTACGATCGGCTAAGGGCTAGCCGATTAGTTTACTATGCCGATCCGAGCGCAAGCACAGGTAGGCTCCCGGGCACGAGCTCAGGTAAGTTCCCGGGCACGATCACCAGGCGAGGACCCAGGCACGAACACAGGTGAGGACCCGGGCACGGGCACGACATCAGGTAAAGACCCGGGCACGAGCACAGGTAAGAACCCGGGCATGCGCACGGACAGTGAACGAAGATCCAGGCGCGGGCACGAGCAAGGGCCCGGGTACAGGCGTGGGCGGTACTACACGAACAATCACTATTGCAATCGGCTGGAGTTTATTAAATTCATTTATTTACGCATTCGGCATATCTATTTTATCAATTTATAGCCAATTTTCAAGTATCCTTCGGCAATCGGCTAGCTCAATATTTGCTTATTATCATTAGTTGTTCACGCCTTCATCGGCTTCCAGCCGGTGTATAAGTGCTACAGTTCATATCGGCTATCGGCCGATGAGACGAGTCCAGATCGGCTTCTAGCCTATAGGCTCATTGATCTAACATTTTATCTCCTTGTCAATTGCAGGGTCAAATTGACTGGCACGCCTACGAACCTCAAGATTTTAGGACCTGCACTAGAGTGAAGCAAATCTCCCAGGCCTTCGCATGTCTACAAGGTGCCGAACGGCCCTGGCGGTTTTCGGCGTCAACACGGGAGGCCTCCAGTATGGCAGGAGGCCCAGGTCCCCCCTCCTGGGGAGTTACGAGGAGCTCCCCTATCTCGGGCCCACCTGTCATAGGGTCCCATGCCTTGCTCCCAGTAGGGGACAAGTATGTAATTTTCGATAGCGTCAGGCCACTATATAATGCATGGCCTGTTCATTGTAAACGATGAGTTCTTTGATACATACAGTCATCACTCGGATTCCCTGTGTTCTCCCAGATCACTCTCCACAATCCCTCACGTGTTAGGATTAGTTCCAACAGCGCCTATATAAGAGAAGGAACGATGGGAGAAGGGGATGCCCAATTTCTCCTGTCGCTAGTTCTAAAACCCTAAGAGCCCGATCGATCTCCATGCTGGTAGGGGTTCGTAGTGCTAAACTCTAAGCCGATGTCCTCAAGACAGAACAAGAAGCAAGAAGACGATGGCATCATAATCAACCGGTCAGTTTCAATTTCCGCATTAGGTTGATTGTGTATGGCTAGGCAAATTCAGTGTATCAGTGTATGTAAACTTAAGAGATTCAACACATATATATGGATTTGTAGTTTTGTTTGCCAAATCTCTACTATTATAAAAATTGAGACTGTTTCTATTCATCCTATACACTTTCATCCATCGCGATACGTTTTCGTCCATCTGATTCCTCATGCAAACCGTTTTTAGATCGCTCATGTCTCCCGCGCGAACACGTCTTCCCGCATTGACCCCCGTGCGCGCGTCAGCATCCCGCATCCCAATTTTTTTCCATCGCCATCAGGGCGCATAAGTCCACAAACCAGATTGGAATTAAGGTGGAGACTGGATTAAATCAAGACTCTGCTATGATTTGCACAATTCTTCAGTTAAATCGAAGTTGAACCCCAAGAGTTTTCTTCCAATTATCAGGTCAAGTCTCTGGTCCTCAACTGCGGCATGCCCCTCGCATTCACCGCCACCGCTCCGTTGTCGTCGCCGGCATGAACGCATGCAACTGTGCAGTTATGTAGGCTAATGAGAGCACAAACGTGGGCTTTTGTGATTAGGCCGTAGAGTTGAGCTGATGAATTGCATGCAAGCACAATACTGTTCCCCCCCCCCCCCATGTCTACTCCAATTTGGAGGTTCACAATGACTTGGGCAATGTTTTAGCGTGAAGCAATTTTTATGACAGGATTGAAGTGAGCACCATTGTAAGGTTACGGGTAGGCTACGATACGAGGAAACCAAGAAACCATACGAGTAAAAGATCATGGATCATTACCACTCGACGCACAAAGCAACGGAAGCAGAATTAGAGTAGCCCGATCCAATGAAGTGCGTGCTGACATAGAGGAAGTAGTTGCAACCCAATCGTCTTGCGCGAGCGTCTCCTACTCGCGTGATCGCCTTCTCATGTTCCACGTCGACCAACACCACAACGCAGCAGCATCTCTACTGGTATCCACACGTTCGGGGTTGGAACGCCGTGCGCAAAAGTGCTAGCGCCCCCGCGCGGCTAGGGTTTTGCTCATAGGGAGAGGTGCGGCTAGGATTTTATCACGGAGAGTTACGTTCTACCACGCCTCGCACACGAATGTATAGAGCATCTAACTAGGCCTCACAAGCCCATTAGGAACTCTATTCGGATCCCTATCTGAATTGAGCTATGTTCGGATCTCTATCCAAACACTTCCTTCCAACCCGTTAAGTGTGCGACCCCGTAGGTTCATATGTACTCGGTTGCAACCCGAAACAACTTTTTGGCCCACGTGTCAATAGCGGTCTCTAGCAACACATATTGACCTACCGGGTGCACACAAGATAATATGGGCTGAATCTATAGTGTATACATGTACGAACCCCTTTGCCACACGATATCGATTAAGTTCAAGGCGCAATGTGTGCCATCCTTTTAATAGCTCAATCATTCAACCAACCATGTGATGGATTACTCAACTTGTGATTAACTCCTCAGTTACTTGGCATGGCCATGCACTTCAGTAGTACATTACATCGAGGAGCCCAGAGATCTCTCTCCCATTAACTGGGAGGGACAAATCCCATCTTGATTATTCACATCCCTCTACATGTTTCATAGTAAATCCATAGACTACTTTTATAACTACCCAATTCCAAAGTAGCATTTGTCAGCCCCAAAGTAAGTCACTACACATGTTGGGAACCATGACAATCTCAGGTATAAGAGTTCTACAAAAACACTACTTGAGATCAACTGATGGCACATCATATATAGCTCTTGCAATGTCTCAAGTTGGGTTTATCCAACAATATGTTCTCTAGCATGTGTCTACATTATTGATTTGGTATCTTCATACCATAATCCATGAGACATGATCATCAATCAATACATGTGCTGATCATAAAATCATATCCATTCCATATATGATATATAATCAGGGATCATTTAGAAATAGTAACATATCACATAAAGAGTCTCATGAATAAGTGTTGACGCCGAAAATCGCCGGGTGTGCCAAAAAACGTGTTGGTGATCTGGTTCGGCGCCTAGAGACACGCGAAGGCCTGGGAGATTTGCTTCACTCCAGTGCAGGTCCTAAAGTTTTGAGGTTCGTAGGCGTGCCAGTCAATTTGACCCTGCAATTGACAAGGGGAAAAGAGGTTAGATTCATAAGCCAATCGGCTGGAAGCCGATCTGGACTCATCTCATCGGCCGATGGCCGATTCTTACTGCAGCACTTATACATTGACTAGAAGCCGATGATGGCATGGGCAATAATATGATAATAAATAGTGTTAGCCGATCATCGAAGGGATACTCAAGAATCGGCTATAAACTTAATAGGATAAACGAGCAGAATGCATAAATAAATATATTAAATAAACTCCAGCCGATCACAATCTAAAATTTACTAATATCGTCGTAGAAATATCGCCCGCGCCGATGCCCGGGCCCTTGCTCACATCGGCTCCCGGGGGCTTCATCCGCTGTCTGTACCCGTGCCCGGGAACTTACCTGAGGTCGTGCCCGGGAACTTGCTTGTGCTCGCACTCTGATTGGAAGAGAAAATTGATCGGCTAGCTCTTAGCCGATCGCAACAGTGATGTAGGCAAGAATATATAGCAAAACAAGCAGTATAATCGGCTGTATTTAAAGAGATAACTTATCGGCTAAGCACTCCGATAACAACATCGCATGAAACCCATCGGCTTATCAAGAGTAACGTTATTATTCAGTCTAGTAGATCGGACCCAACCGTTGCAGCATAGACTGATAATAACGAGATCTCGATAAGCCGATAGATCTGATGCGATCGTGATGGATATGATAACTTACCGGCTGCCAAAAACGTGTTGACGCCGAAAATCGCCGGGTGTGCCAAAAAACATGTTGGCGATCTGGTTCGGCGCCTAGAGACACGCGAAGGCCTGGGAGATTTGCTTCACTCCAGTGCAGGTCCTAAAGTTTTGAGGTTCGTAGGCGTGCCAGTCAATTTGACCCTGCAATTGACAAGGGGAAAAGAGGTTAGATTCGTAAGCCAATCGGCTGGAAGCCGATCTGGACTCATCTCATCGGCCGATGGCCGATTCTTACTGCAGCACTTATACATTGACTAGAAGCCGATGATGGCATGGGCAATAATATGATAATAAATAGTGTTAGCGGATCATCGAAGGGATACTCAAGAATCGGCTATAAACTTAATAGGATAAACGAGCAGAATGCATAAATAAATATATTAAATAAACTCCAGCCGATCACAATCTAAAATTTACTAATATCGTCGTAGAAATATCGCCCGCGCCGGTGCCCGGGCCCTTGCTCACATCGGTTCCCGGGGGCTTCATCCACTGTCTGTACCCGTGCCCGGGAACTTACCTGAGGTCGTGCCCGGGAACTTGCTTGTGCTCGCACTCTGATTGGCAGAGAAAATTGATCGGCTAGCTCTTAGCCGATCGCAACAGTGATGTAGGCAAGAATATATAGCAAAACAAGCAGTATAATCGGCTGTATTTAAAGAGATAACTTATCAGCTAAGCACTCCGATAACAACATCGCATGAAACCCATCGGCTTATCAAGAGTAACGTTATTATTCAGTCTAGTAGATCAGACCCAACCGTTGCAGCACAGACTGATAATAACGAGATCTCGATAAGCCGATAGATCTGATGCGATCGTGATGTATATGATAACTTACCGGCTATGCACCCCGGAAAAACGCTTGCGCATAAAGCATCAACCTAGCAGGAACAACTTATCACTACAGTTTAGTAGGTCGGACTCAACCGATGCAGCACAAACTGATGATAGGCTATTCCCAGTAAGCCGATAAGATCTACGCACGCGTGATATGGTATACCTGATCGGCCTAAGAGGTCGGACCGAACCGATGCAGCCGTAGACAGGGCAGATACACCTGGGTAAGGGGTGACGAGTCTTACCCTCTCGCAGGAGTTCGGACCTAACCGATGCAGCCCCGCTCGAGAAGCAAGAACCCGTCGAAAGGGTGGCGATGCGCCGAATTTGATTGATCTGTGTGGATATTTACAAGGTCCCCGGGCGTACGTATATATACCCCGAGTTACATGAGTCCTTTTAGGACACGGTTCACGATTTCCTAATTTACAATAGAAAATACTAATAGGACCTGACCGGACACGAGGCCAGGCTTCCTAAAGATAAATACTTTCCTAATTAATAGGTACAGTAGATGACTGCCAAACAGCGGTCTTCACGGCCTCTTTCCAGAATCGGTTTCTTTTGGACCAATTTCCGCCGGTTGACTGTAATTTCCTCTTTGACCGACTCTGACACAGGGCCTTACCAAATTTTGGCGTTAACAATAAGTCATATATTCATTGATCAATAATAACTTATCTATCTCAAGGAACACTTTATTCATAAATTCATAAACATAGTATATGACACAATCATCTCTATGATTGCCTATAGGGCATATCACTAACAACCATGATAGTCAATGTCATATTCCATTACACCCAAATACTACACATGCAAGTGTAACGTTTTCGTTCATCTGCACATTCTTTCATTTGTCATCTAGATTCTATGACTACGATTGTTTCATTGGTCTGTCGCCTCCCTTTAGATGCTTTTCATTGTGTGTCCAAATTAGACCAAAAATTATCCAAAAGTACCACTAAACAAAACCCAAATCCCAACCTTGCCTTCCTGATCCGTCCGTGCCCTCCCATTGCAATCCTCTCCTCCCATCTTGCTCTCTCTAGCTAGGAATTATCCATGCCTTCCTATTACAATCCTCTCATCCCCTCTCGCTCTCTTTAGCTAGAAACTGGTGTGTTGTCATTTCCTTTTATTAGAGCTGGTCGACAAGAAATAAATTATTTTGAACAAGTTACCTGGCAGATCTACGTGAAGAACATGTTTTGAACTTGAGTCATCTAATGTATAACATATTTTTTTACCGTTGCAACGCACAGGCACTTTTCTAGTGTAATACTAACTTCAATATTCCCTGGAAAAAAAACTACAAAAGCTATTGCTTTGTGTGGTCGCTACATATATAAGACTAGTCAATTTTCGGTTTACTAGATGGATACGATGACCACTAACGCCAATATCAGGATCCGCAAGATGATCATATGGGAGCTAAAGATTCCACTAAAGACTAAATTTTTTATGTGGTTTTCATAAGAATGTATAATCTTGCTTAAAGGAAGGGAGGATAGGAAATGTTTTTTATTTGCAATGCACTAGAGACAATTCAACATCTTTTCTTTCATTGCCATCTAGCTCGTTTTGATTGGTGATGTGTCATTTTTCTTTCAATATTCTCTCTACCTGTAATGCCAAAACTATTTTTAGGAATTGGCTCAGGGGGTGTTTGGGTCCACTAAAAAATGATTTCGGTTTGGGTTAGCACACTATGTTGGTCAGTTTGGTTGCCGAAATGTTAAAGTTTTTATTAATAAAAATTTATCTAACCATATAAAAGTTATCCATGTCTTCTTGCTGGCTCCACTATTAATCTATGATACTATCACAAGAGGAGCAAGATACTATGCATAATGGTGCTATACTCTTAAAATTGGTGATGAATGGTCTTTTATATATTCTACTATAGGTGGCGTAGTACCTATAGAATTGTTTGATAGAATCTATGTCCTTATTTTAGTGAAGATTATGGAAAAAAAATTTGAAAATATTTTTTTTTTCGTGTTTTGCAAATGTATACACTCGAACGGGGGAGTAGCAAAAATATTCCTCCTCTGTGGTGTCGGGACGCGGCACCGGTGGGACCCACGGCATAGGGGCACGGCACTGCACGGTCCTGGGGTGCCAAAGCATGGCACCGCGCGGTCCTGTGAAGGCCATGGGCCCCAGGTACTTCATGACAAGCATATGGGCCACTCGGACAGAGGATGGGCCTAGTCTTGTAATTAGGGATATAATAGGACTCGGCAGACTTAACCTTGTACAACAGGGAAAATACAGTCCTAGTCGGGCACTTTGTATTCCTAGAAGGAGATCCCTTGGTCGTAGTCTGACTGGGACTCCTACTTTGTAACCCTGTCCCCCAATATATAAGGGGAGGCAAGGCGCCCCCTGAGGGCAGCTGAAAAAATCTCACCAGAGAAACCTCAAAGGCAATACACCACAACTGGACGTAGGGTATTACCTCATCTTGAGGGCCTGAACCAGTATAACTTGTTCGTGTTCCTTTGCAGTCCATCAAGTTTAGGTCTCATGAGTAGCCCCATATTATTATTGCCGATACAAAATATTGACAGTCGGTGCGCCAGGTAGGGGCATCGATGAGATCATCTTCAACAAGCCTAATGGATCCACTCACTGGAGTCGACGGCATCAACTTCTTCCCCAGACAAACAATCACCTTCAGGAGCCTTGACTTCATCGCCGACAAATTCGGCAACCTTAGCCCTGTCCGACTCGGATTCGATCCGATCGGCCAGGGATCAAGCCGATTCCGTGCCGGTCGGCCTACATAACGCTGCGGCAACCCTCGTCGACGTGCTGCGGCAATCTTCAACATGCCAGAGTCTAGGGACAACTCTTTCTTTCAGTGTTTGACTCAGACTCGGTTTTGAGCCGGCTGTGATCGGGTTAAGGAAGGAAGAGATAGTCAATCTCCCGTTCGAACTCGACAATGCCGCGGATATCTTCAATCAACATCCGATGCGGCAAACCCAATCCCCTGGAGTTCGACTCGGATATGGCCCAGAGCCACTCGAGATCGGATCTAGGGAGGTCAGAGTTGTACTCACCCTCATCAACTATTCCGACTTTGACTCTCAGTCGGACTCCGACTCTCAATCGGACTCCGACTCTATGTCGGACAACAATTCGGCAAGCTTCTCCTCGCCTCGAGAAATCTTTATGATATCCAAGGGTTGAACTCCCATCGAGGAAGCACGCTGACTACGTGAGCAGCAAGAGGAGGAGGACCACCGACTGCAAGAACAACAAGAGGAAGAAGTGAGGCGCCTGCACGCCCGCAACGACAACCTGCACAGGACTGGGTGGACTACTCAGCGGCAAATCCTCAGTACCCAAGTCGGTGACCACGACGTTTTCGTAACTCCTCAACCGAACATCGTGGCCGCTGCAACTCTACTGGATAGACTCCAGTTCGGGCCTGATCACCAGGCCACCCCAACGATAGCAAGGATAAAAGCCATGATCATCGCTGCTGCATGTCAACAGTATCAACAGTCAGGCGATACCCTCATACCGACCAATCGGTCGACTTCTCCAACCGCATCTCATCCGCCTCGAAGCGACGCCGAGTGGCCGGCTCCAGTCAACCGTACACGGAGTCACACCAGACGTCACACGGCGACCCCAACAACAACCGGCAGCATCAAAACAACCATAGGGACAACCAGGATTTCAGAGGCGGACTACGACGTGACCTTTGGCAGGACATCAATGCTCAGCGCCGCAAATGAGAGGAAGACGAGCTACGCCGATTGGAAGACGAGAACGAGCGCTTCGGCCTCTACCACGAGTGGTTTCACCGTCGTAGTCGGAGCCGGAGTCCTCATGCAGATGAAGGAGTACCGGCCTTCACCCAGGAGCTGCAACAAGTCAACTGGCCCTCAGGCTTCAGGCCGATTGGAATTGAAAAATACGATGGGAAGACCAACCCCGAGTCTTGGCTCATAGTCTACACTCTGGAGATCCGAGTAGCTGGAGGAGATCACAAAGCCATGGCTAACTACCTCCCAATCGCTCTAACCGACTCGACGAAGACATGGCTAACGGGACTTCCCAAGCAATCAATCGGCTCCTGGAGAGAACTCCGGGAACGCTTCATCGCCAACTTCCAGGGAACATACGAGAGGCCATCTTCCGAGTACGACCTATATCAGTTGCATCAAAGGAAGAACGAGTCTCTTCATGATTTCATCAAGAGGTTTTCTGAGAAGAAGAATTCAATCCCGAAGATCAAGGACGAGGTCGTCATCGCCGCCTTTCGAAAAGAAGTCAAAGACACTCCCGTTCATCGCTAAATTCACTCAGAAGCTTTCCAACGTTTTCAAGGCTCTATTCAATATGGCGAACAAGTACACCGATTTGGCCGACGCTGTTGCTGAGGCCCTCAATGACAAAAAGGCACCCTGATAGAAGAAGCGAAAGGACACCGATGACGCGGCCCCGACTAAGGCTAGGAACCGCAAACACAAGTCGGACGACTTCGTTGTGGCAGTCGGTCACAAGCGTCTTCGACCTCCAACAACAAAAGATTATCAGAACAACAAGTGACATGCTCGGGGGCTCAAAAGCCCAAACGCAAGGATGGCATCCCCACTCCCAAATACCGAACAGCTAAGTCACTTTCTAATAAATATTTTTTCACTTGACCTCGCCAATGCCGCAGCTGCTTACACCTAATAGGTGTACAAGCTGCACATTTTCTGTTTTTGCTCTTAATGGTTGCAAAAGTACTCGAGTAGCATAAATTTCGATCCGTGAAACTTTGCTCCCTGAAAGACGAACTTAAGTCACCCAAAACGCGTGTCTGGGATAGAGCCATTAGCCAACTCCCGATGCTAGGGGGCTATGACTAGTCGGGCAGAGTGCTTAAATGTAAGGGGTCAACTATTCGGGGAAATTAATATCAATAAGAGAAAGAACGCACATTTACATATATTGTAAAATACATAAATTTTCTTCAGGTGATTGTTTTCATCATCAGATGCTACTCATCCGATATGTTTATAATGTAGGGCCAGTTCCGAATACGCGTAACAGGAACTCAGGGCTACGAACCTATCTCCTACGCTCAGGGGCTGGACCTGTCTGCCAAGATACATTTGGAGTGCGACGCTTCAAGAATCACTTGGAATGCTCCACGAGAGTCATTGTCCGAGTACTCGCACTAGTCGGGACTCGGGTGTGGGCAAAAAACCGACCTCCGACGCTAGTCGGAGCTCAGGTACCACTCGACTGGGTGAGGTACGCCCCATGAGGGTCGCCAGCCGAATCCTATGCTAATGCAAGGTTCGGGTACGTTATTCGACTAACAACCGACCTCTAGCACCAGTCGAAGCTCGGGTACCTGTTGACGCCGAAAACCACCGGGAGCAGGCCGATGATCTGGTTCGGCGTCTGGAGACACGCGAAGGCCTGGGAGATCTGCTTAACTCCAGTGCAGGTCCTAAATCTTCGAGGTTCGTAGGCCTGCCAGTCAATTTGACCCTGCAATTGACAAGGAGATAAAAATGTTAGATCGGTGAGCCAATCGGCTGGAAGCCGATTTGGACTCGTTTTATCGGCCGATAGGCGATATGGACTGTAGCACTTATACACCGATTTGAAACAGATGATGGCATGAACAGTAACAGATAATGATAAGATAACACACTAGCCGATTGGCAAAAAGGGGTATCCGAACATCGGCAAGATAAATGAATGAATCGGCTAATTGCAATAAAAACTGTTATCACTGCATCCAAAGTATTGCCCGCACTCGTGCCCCCGCCCGGGTTCACACCCATGCCCGTGCCCGGATCCTTACCCGTGCCCGTGCACGGGGCCTTACCTATGCCCGTGCCCAGGTTCGCATCCGTGCTCGTGCCGAGTCGACAAAGTAAACTAATTAACTAGTTTTTAGCCGATCGTGATAATAATGCAGGCGAAGTAAATAACAGATAAACAGTATGATCGGCTATACTTAATAAAAGATACCTTATCGGCTAAGCACTCTGATAAAATGTCGCATAGACATCCATCGGCTTATTAAGAGTAAGGTTATTAGCACCATTCTAGTAGATCGGACCCAACCGTTGCAGCACAGACTAATGATGATAACAGGGCCTCGATGAGCCGAAAGATCTAATGCAATTGTGATGTAAAATACGATAACTTATCGGCTATTCATCCCGATAAGACGCTTGCGTAAAAACCATCGACCTAGCAGGAAACGATTTATCGCTCAGTTTAGTAGGTCGGACCTAACCGATGCAGCACAAACTGAGGATAAATCTCGCCCGGTAAGCCGATAAGATTTACGCACGCGTGATGTGTTATACCTAATTGGCCTAAGAGATCGAACCGAACCGATGTAGCCGTAGATAGAGCAGATATATCGTGGTAAGCCGTCTACCGTAAATCGACTAGAATATCGGACCAAACCGAGGAAGTCCTAGCCGATGAGATAGACGGGGTGACGAGACTTACCCTCTCGCTGGAGGTCGAACTTAACCGATGCAGCCCGGCTCGAGAAGCAAGAACCCGTCGAAAGGGTGGCAATGCGCCGAAATTGTATTGATCTGATTGATGTAGATATCTTACAAAGCACCCGGGCATACGTATTTATACCCCGAGTTAACATGAGTCCTTATTGGACACGGCACACGATTTCCTAATTACAGAAGGAAACATTAACAGGGCCCGATCGGACACGAGATCAGGTTTCCTAAAGACAAAAATATCAACCTTGCCTAATTAATAATTAAGATAATTAACTACCATACTGTGGTCTTCATGGCTCCTTCCTGGATTTGACTCCCCTCTAGATCAACCTCCGTTAGTTAACAGTAACTTTCTCCTTAGCCGAATCTGATACAGAGCCATACCAAATTTTCGCGTTAACACATGCCCCCCAATTTCGGAGTTTTCTATAAGGCTTCGAAATTTCTTCATCTGGGCTTTTAAATTTCCTTCACACCAAGGCGGCCCAAGGTAGCCCACTTGCCTTAATTGTTTGAAACAGTGCCAACGGCCTCGATTCCGGCCCGGTCATCATGCCTCTATAAACCGTTCGTCTCCCTAGCCTTTTTTACGCTTTCACATCACCAGAGCACTACCGCTTCATCTTCCGAGACCTCGACGAACTCCGGCGAACTCAGACGAACCGTCGTAGCTCTTTTCTTCGACCATTGATCCCCGTTCATCTTTTCTTTACGCAATGGCATCGGCGACCGCAGTTCCTAAGGTAATCCCCCTTATCCGATTGCTTTCTCCGCTCTTTAATCCAGATAAATCCAATCTGCCATGTTCTTCATCCGTTCTTCGGCATGTTCTTCTTTACTGTAGAACCTTAGAAGCCAAGTCTTGATTCCGGCTGCTGACTACCCAAATTACTTCTACCATGGCCCAATGGGTAGCGAAGATCCCATAGACTTTATCAGCGCCGAGACCCAACGCATCCCTTTCAAAAATTCTGCCATGCTAGTCAGTGATTGGGTCAACAGCTTTAGGTCATGGCCGAGCAAGCTCCCTGGATGGAGGGACTGGTATATCCGGGTATCGGCCGCGAAGAGAACTCTCTGGGATGAATCAAACATCGGCCACTGCATTAATCTTTCCCTGGCCGAGATGGAGAGGAATGAACCTTTGATTGCATCGGCCTCATATTTCTAGTCAGACGCCCTCAACGCCTTCTTGTTTGGACACGGGCCGATGACCCTCACCTTGATGGATGTGACTATGCTCACCTGCCTCGACACGACGACTTACATCAACCCCTTTAGGCTCTGATTCAAGCCGGCTCATCGGCTTCAGACGAAGAACCCCGGTGGCTGGTCCAAGTATATATCAATCCACAACAAGGGAACTGGACCAATCGACGATCGGGAACATGTTGCTTTCCTGAATCTGTGGTTAGAACGATTTGTCTTCGGCGGTGCAACTCTCGGCCCCACGACCAATATGCAATGCTTAGCGGAATGTTTGGCCAATCGGAAACCGGTCCCCTTGGGGCAAGACCTTCTTGGCGCGACTTACCAGCTGCTGCATCATGTGGCAAGCAAGCTATCGGCCGGCCCATCATATTGGGGGTCCTTGGTGGTTTGTGCAATTATGGCTCAACATATACACCTCCAAGGCCTTACCAAACTCCTCGATCTATCTTTCCTGGCCGATTATCCAGAAGAACAAGAATCCATCTACCGCCGATGCATCTCTATGGGCGAAGCTGCATCGGCCCTTCCCTGGCTGCAAGATGACGCCTGCCGGACTCAGTCAGTGGTTTAAGGGGTTTTACTACGGTTTTACCAAGGAGGCCACACTTTGGTTTGCATACGATGATGCTTCGTCATTTCGAGATGCCTTCCAACTTTAATTCACTTGATGCTCTGGAAAATGATGAGTCAAAGGCCATATTTCTATCGGCCATTACCCCTTGTCTGCTGTCGACTGGCTTCTCTCTGGGCCGATCACAACCATCATACGAATTCTACCATCCATCGGTCAGCTCCGCCAGCTCGGTCTTGGACAACTTCCCATCGGCCTATTCTTCATCGACAAACTTCAAGCCCGGGGCAACGTCAACAGCGCTTTAGAGTACGATCAGATGCGGGCTCTTTAACAGCATCCCTGCCTGGGTATTGCCATCGATGTGAGTATGCACCGCCAGCACAAAACTTTCGCCCGATGGTGGTCAGAATGGAGGAGGCATCTATTCAACCTGGCAACCATCCACTACTGTTCTCGCCTCTACGCCGACTACACCGAATCTGATGAGGAGGTAATATCCATAAGCCTTAATCACCATCTCCAATCATCTCTCATACTCAATTTTGCAGGCTGCCAACATCGAGCCACCAACAACAAGCCCTACCGGCCGGCCGATTTTATCAACCCTCATCGGCCAATCCAAACCAAGGGTACGGTGCTCCCCCTCCATCGGCTCTTCTCCAGGCGCCTCGGTCGACTGGGCAAAAACGCAAGAAGCTGGCGCATCGCCCTTCTCTCAAGAAGCAGAAAACTAGTGCTGATGTGGCCACGGCGCCACTTGCTACCCAAACATCGGCCCCTTCACCTCCACGGGTATGTACTTTATTTTGACACTATTATCTCGTTCTCCATCTATTCATTACCAATCTCTTACTTCCAGCTCGAGTCATCGGCTCCTGAGCCCCAACCTTCTGCTGTCGTCCTTCCAAGCACCGAGCCGATGACTTCTCCGGCCGCTCCAATTTTCAGCACCCAGTCCCCAAGCCGCTGTTGAGACTGTCCCACTATGTCATCGCCTGACATCGGCCTTTCTAAAGAACAACCTACTCAATCCGCTTGAGGCCGATGCCGCTCAACTACCGATGCCCTTTTAGGTAATCACTTTTCTCCACTTCAATTTAACTCTCCACCGACTCTTATCGATGCCAATTTGCAGTCCTTGGTTGATCTATTCTCCTTTGACATCGGCAAATACTTAGAAGCAGAAGAAACAACAGCTACCAGCGCGGCAACCAAACCATCCTTTTCAGCCGATGTGCGTGAGTACTTGACGAACATTGCCAGTCGGCTGGAAAATCCGATCGACGCTCTAGTGGAAAACTGTGGACCGATCCGGGTGAGACTTGCAGATATCGAACATCATCTGCCTGAAGAACTCAACGACGCACTGACTCCCGCAGCATATCTGGAATCTCATAGATTCCTACTCATCAAGCTCAGCAGCGCATGCCAATCGTGCTGATCAATGGAAGGCAACCAAGATATTCAAGTCGATCAGCTGCAACCCAAACAGATTGAGAAAAGCTTGATGAGTATGGCGACTGCCCCCCAAGAGCTCCAATCCAAATTGATCAACTGAAGAAAAAGGAGGCGATTTGCTAGCAGAACTTGAAAAAACTCGTAAAGATCTTGAAACAACAGAATCCCAGTTTATCGGCCTGCCACAAGCTATTCAAGATCAAGAGGCTAAAGTTTGCAGCAGCGGTACGTCAAGTCGTTCATCGGCGCAAAAATTTAAAGACCATCCCGGGCTCTGATGAAGACGATATCCATTGCTATCAACGAAATTGATAAATCCGCCTGCGTGCAATCGAAATGATTCAAAAATTCATGTAAATTAATGACCGATGGCTTCCTGAAAACATTCTGGTTGTGCTGTAAATATAACTTGATCGGCCCTGTTGCCTGCTTCCTTCATCCTTGTGATATTTGCTGTTTGTTTGATCTAAAGGCGATATCGATTGATATCGGCTATCTTTAGGCGATGTAACGACATCGGCTTTTGCTCTGAACTATTTAGAAATCGGGCTATACTTAACCGATTTAAGAATTGATCCAAACGCTAGGATAGTATTCTTGAGATATTTCCCGTTAAGTGCTTTAGCAACTCTGTCCCGTCAAGATCCTCTAACACATATGCATTACCAGGTACACACGATTAACCCGATAGCCCTTCCCAATTAGGTGACCACTTCCAAATCTACTATCTCTGGACCCGATCGGCAAAATCAATTTCCAGACAAGATCTCCTTCAGTAAAGACTTATTTCATCACCTTTTTTTGTAATGCCGAGCCACCCTAGCTTTGTTTTCCTTGATCCTTTTCCAGTGCCCTAACCGATCTGAGCCAAATCTTCAAGTTCATCAGTCATCAAGTTAATAATCATCGGCTACAATTGATTCTGCAAAGAAATCCTCCTAGAGCCATGTTAGTCTCCCAAGGTAGAACTCCTCATGTCCATATACCAACTGATAGGGTGGCACCTGAGTAGATCCATGACATGCCATCCGATAGGCCCATAGTGAATCGGCTAATGTGTATGCCATCTTCGCGGCTGTTCATCAATCTTCCGCTTGATCGGTTTAATCAGACTTTTATTCGAAGCCTCTGCTTGTCCATTAGCCTGAGCATAATAGGTGATGAATTAGCAATTAATTCCCATACTGGCAGCAAACTGTTGAAACTCATCGGACACGAAAATAGATCCCTGATCGTAGTTATCGTCTGAGGAATTCCAAACCGATAAATTATGTGGCCTCCTTTACAAACTCGATCGCTTCTTTGGACGTAACTTTCTTCAAAGGAATCGCTTCTACCCACTTCGTAAAATAATCTGTCAGCACCAATATGAACTTATGTCCTTTACTCGATGGAGGATAAACCTGGCCGATCATATCAATTCCCCATCCTCTGAACGGCCACGGTTTGATGACAGGATTCATAGCCGATGCTGGTGCTCGCTGTATATTTCCAAACTTCTGGCAATCTTGACATCCTTTATAATACCTGAAGCAATCCTCTAGCATCATCAGCCAAAAATACCCTACTCTTCTCAATAACCACTTCATCTTATGAGCCGATTGATGAGTCCCACAAACACCCTCATGTACTTCGCACATTACTACTTTAGCCTCTTCCAAGCTCAGGCATCTCAGCAGAACTCCCTCAAAAGTCCGATAATATAACTCCCCATCGAGCAGCACATACTTTCTAGCTTTGTATCGAAGTTTTCTAGAAACCGATTGCGACGGATTTTGCAGGTAACCAATTATTTCCTTTCTCCAATCATCGGCTTCATCCTGAATATCATTATCGGCTATCTCAACTTCAACCTGTCTATTCAGCCGATAACCTGAAGCAATCTGTGCAAGATCATTGGCATCTAAATTCTGTTCCCTAGGGACATGATCCATTGATACCATCTTGAAATCCTTCAACAAATCTCTGCACTCCTCATGATATGACCTCAAAATATCATCTCTGCATTCATACTCCCCAGACAACTGCTTGATCACCAGTAAGGAATCTCCAATGATCTCTATAATATCGGCTCCGATCTCTTTTAAGAGTTGAAGTCCTTTCAGCACCGCCTCGTACTCTGCTTGATTATTAGTCCAATAAGGTTTAATTGTAAAAGCAAACTCAAAACTTGCCCCCCGAGGCGATACAATGACCAAGCCGATACCAGATCCATGTTTGCAAACCGATCCATCGAAAAATAACGTCCATGGGATCGGCTCCACGTAATTTTCGCGAACCCCTCTGTGTTGCACAATGAAATCGGCCACTGCTTGTCCCTTAATTGCTTTAGCCGATTCATCTCAGGTCGAACTCCGTCAAAGCAAAAATCCACTTGCCAACTCGCCCTTTCAAGACTGGAGCCGACAACATGTATTTCACTACATCGGCCTTACAAACCACCGTGCACTCAGCCGATAGGATATAATGCCTTAACTTCGTGCATGAGAAATATAAACAAAGGCATAATTTCTCCACCGCAGGATATCTCGTTTCAGCATCCAAAAGTCTTCTGCTAAGATAAAACACGATCCGCTCCTTGCCCTCAAACTCTTGTATCAAAATAGACCCGATGGATTTCTCATCGGCCAATAAGTATAATTTGAATGGCTTTCCTCTCTGCGGCGGAATTAAAACAGTGGGGAACTTAAATAGTTCTTGATCTCGTCAAATGCCTTCTGCTGTGCTGCCCCCCACCACAAATTCTTGATCGGCTTTCAATGTCAACATGGAGTAAAAGACTCAATCCTCCTGATAGATTTGAATAAAATCTCTTACAAAATTAATCTTGCCGTCAATGACTATAGCTCTGTCTTGTTAACTGGTGGTTCTGTATTCTTGATGGCCTCTGATTGCTCTGTTGACTAACTTCAATTCCTCGCTCCATCACCATTAAAACCCAAGAATTGTCCAGCCGATACACCAAAAGCGCATTTACTGGGATTCATCCTTAATCCATATTTCCTTGCCCTTTCCAGCACTCTTCGTAAATCGGCTATATGCTTTCATTACTCCTAGACTTAACCACCACATCATCGATTGTAAATTTCTACTAACACGCCGATGAGATCATGAAACATTATAATTCATCGCCCTCTGATAAGTCGCACCGAGCACTTTTCAATCCAATGTCATTACTACCCATTCATAGAAGCGAGACCTCCAGGACACCGAAACGCCAGTTTTTGTTATATCTTCTTCTGCCATAAAAATTTGATTATATCCTGCATTGCCGTCCATGAAGCTGATAATTTTGTGGCCGGATGCTGCGTCCACCAACAAATCTGCTATTGGCCATCGTACTCGTCTTTGGGGGAGCTTGTTCAAATCCTAGAAGTCGATTACATATCCTCAGTTTTCCGTTTTTCTTCTCCACCGGGACGATATAGAACAACCCACTTCGCCATATCGCAAGCACGGCCTTATAAACTTCGCATCATATAACCTTGTGATTTCCGCTTTAATCGGCTCATACAACTCCGCTTTGAATCTCCTGGAGCCTGTTTAAACGGCCATATCCTGGTTTAAAGGAAGCCGATGTTCAACAATAGATCAACTTAATCCTGGCATTTCATGATATTCCCATGCAAAACAATCCCGATACTCTTTCAATAGCTTGATCAATTCTTCTCGAAGTTCAGAGCATAACTTTTGCTTATGTACGTCAGCCTTGGTTATCTCCTGGTCCAATATCAATCTCCTCCAAGTCATCGGCCGACGTAAATCCTTGCCCCAATTTTCCTTCAAAATCTTTGATTGAGCCCATCAGAGTAGTAATCGGAGCTGACTGCCGAATCGGCTGTGTATCCCTTGACTAGTGACCTTGAGATAATCCCCTTCCCATGTTTTTCCGGATAACAATCAACTCATCGGCCTCCTAGACCGGCAAATCGGTCATTGCAATATTGGTCAAACGATCTGCTAGGACTACCTCAATCTGATCTCCTTGCCATTGTATCAGACATTGAGCATCGTTGAGGGCACATAGCAGTTAGCATGAATCCAATCCCTGCCAAGGAGCAAACTATACGATCCTTTTCCATCGATGACAAAAACATAGTTGTATTGTCTTGTTCCCTACTGTTAACTCAACGTTTAATACGCCTTTTGCCTCCGATGAATTCCCACCGAAGTCTTTTAGCACCATATTCGTCTTGATTAAATCTTCAGCGGTCTTCCCCAGTTTCCGATATATAGCATATGGCATTAAATTGATAGCTGCTCCCCCATCAACCAGCATCTTCTCATCGGCTTTCCATTCACGTATCCCTTGATATATAATGGCTTCAAATGCCGATGCTCTAATTCGTCAGGTTTATCAAATACAGCCTGATCGGGTCGCAACGTCAGCTGAGCAAAAACCTCTTCACTGCCCTCCTCGTCCGATGAGAATGCTTTATATTCTCGGGGTAAAAAGAAAACCATGTTTACTGAAGCCGATGCATCAACTTCATCGTCTTTCCTCTTCACTCGCCAAACTTGCTTTGTCCTCTTGTGACGATGATCGGCTTCCTCCTGATCTTGTCGTTGTTCTTCTTGTTGCTCCTGATGCCGTAACCGTTGTGCCCTTCTCTTCTGATTTTTTGTGAATATTCCACCAGGACACCACTGAGGATTCTGGATTTGTTTCTCATGTACTTCCTCTTCATCATTCTCTTCAAAGAACTCTTCATGGATCGGCGCTAATCGGCTATGAACCCACGCTCTTTTCCCAAGCCGCTGATCTGGCGAAAATCTCTCCTGCCGATCCTGCCGAGGCCGCAGATTATTGCATTCAGGGCAATCTTCAATTGATGGCAACCTCATCCCTTGATCCCAGCAGAATCGGAAGAACGGGCAATTCCAATGCGGATTATATCTTTCTGGCTCAACCCACTGTTCCTCATACTTTGAATACTTTTCTATCATATCCGATGAAGTAATCTTTGATTTATACCCTCGATGTCTTCCTTCATCGGCTTGACTTCTTGATGATGATCCCACATAGACCATGTTTACGAGGAACGGGTGCCCATCAATCTCATCGGCTTCTTGTCTTCAAATTTAATTCTTCCCTGTTCGACAGCCGATTGAATTTGTTTGCCGAAAAACTTTGCCACTCGTTGGTATGATGTGATATCGTATTGTGCCACTTGCAATATTCTTCTTCTTCAGTTCTTCGGCTGATGGAATTACGTGTTGGTGGAAGTTGTATCTGTTTCTCCTGCAGTAACAGATCGAAGATTTTATCGGCTTTATTGATATCAAAGTCATACCGCTCCTCTCTGCCGATATCCTTTACCCACGGGCACTATACTGATTTCTTGTTTCTAGCCCATTCCGCCAATCCAACCTCAGCATCGGATCCCTCATTGTCTGAGCCCGATGAATAAACTTGCACCTGAGTGACTCGTCTCTGAAATTTATCCTTTTTTCGCTTCCTGAAATCGGCTTTCATGAGCCGATACCTTCTTGTACCAGGTGCGCCAGGGACTCGAACTCCTGTGATGAAAATCTCTCTTTGATCGGCGCCAAGAGACCCTGGAAAGCTAAATCAGCTAAATGCCCATCGCTCAGGTTTAGACTATAACATCGGTTTCTAATGTCTCGAAAATCGTTGAATATATTCTCGGTACTGTTTCATCTGGTCGCTGCCTAACCGATGTCAAATCTGTCAATCTCATCTCATGGATTCCAGCAAAGAAATATTTATGAAATTGCTTTTCTAGATCGGCCCACCCCCAAACTGAATTCGGTGGTAATGAAGAGAACCATGTAAAAGCCGATCCGGACAACGACAAGGGGAAAAACCTAACCCTTAAAGCCTCCTCAGCCGATGCCTCTCCACACTATGCCAGGAATCGGCTAACGTGCTCCACTGTAGATGTGCTGTCTTGCCCTGAGAACTTAGAGAAATCCGGGACCCTGTATCGGTTGTGTAATGGACCCTGTCAAACCACTCGGGATATGGATGCTGATACATAAATGTCTGCTCTTTTGGCTTTATCCCGAACTGTTCCCTTACTATCTCCGCAACCCTTGCCGATAAGTCTTCTTCCCTCGGATTTTCCTGTTGATACTGTATCGGTGGGGTTGGTTGCCGATTCTGTCTAGGATACTCTCTCTGATAATTACTTGGATCGGCCCCAGCTCCTGGATAATTTTGTTGATATCCCCCATAATAAGCAGATCGATGATACCCAGCGGGAATATCCTGTTGCCCCCCAGCCTGGTTCTGTGTAAACAGATTTTCCGGTACGTCTCTACTGATGTTGTAAGCAACTTGATTCGGCTCCATCTTCGGTGGGAGATAAACAGGACCCCGAGTGGGCTCTTGAACGATTGATCCATCCACCGTCTTTTTAATAAGATTATGTAACGTGTTCACCAATATTCCTGACTGATTGATGAGCGCGTGATGAACAGCTTCATTCACCATCTCCTGTAAGGGTTTGATCGGTGGACTCTCAGGTGGTGTGCGGCTCGATTCTCCTACCAGAACTGGTTTTGGAAATTGCGTCTTCTGAATCGGCCCTTATCGCGTCATCCCAAACGATTCCAAGCAGAGTTTCTGAAAGTTGGCCATACTTTGCTCGACTTGCTGCTTCTGTTCGTCGGTTAAGTCTTCCATGCTGACCGGGATCACGTTGTCTGTCTTGATCTCTTTACCGGCCATGTCGAAATTTTAGATTCAGACTTTGTGTCGAAACTCCGGTCCCACTGGGCGTGCCAAAAACGTGTTGACGCCGAAAATCGCCGGCAACGTCGATGACGAGCTGATGACCTGGTTCGGCGTCTGGAGACACGCGAAGGCCTGGGAGATTTGCTTCACTCCAGTGCAGGTCCTAAATCTTGAGGTTCGTAGGCGTGCCAGTCAATTTGACCCTGCAATTGACAAGGAGAGAGAAAATGTTAGATCGGTGAGCCAATCGGCTGGAAGCCGAATTGGACTCGTCCCATCAGCCGATGGCCGATACGGACTATAGCACTTACACATCGACTTGGAGCCGATGATGGCATGAGCAGGTAAAAGAAATGAATCAATTAAATGTTCTATAGCCGATTGCAACAAAGGTGCAGATAGAACAATAATTAAATAATACAATCGGCTTTATCCAGATACCGATGAGACGAAATCTAGTAACTGCCGATGGTCGTACTGTTAATATTGGTCTTGATAGATCGGACTGAACCAAGACAGTATAAGACTAACACTAACAGCACTAGACCGATAGAAACTAGATTAATCGTACTTGCCATAATAAACTAGCTGGATATAAAATAAGGATAAACAAATCATGTAGGTATGAAAATAACAGCAATGTAAATAGTAAGCCAGCCAACTGCTGATAGAAAAGCGTATCGGCTGGAAAGCCGGCTGTGATGTGGTGCCAAAAACGTGTGAGATAATGCGATTAGCTTTTTGCAATAAATATCTGGAGCATAGTCTGCATTTGTGCCCGTGCCCGGGCCCTCGTCCGTGCCCGTGCCCAGGTAGACACCCGTGCCCGTGCCCGGGTTCACACCCGTACTCGTGCCCGGGGGCCTCTCCTGTGCTCGTTCCCGGGGCCTCTCCTGTGCTCATGCCCGGGTCTGTACCCGTGCTCGTGCCCGAGTTGGTAGAGAGAACTAATTGGCTAGCTTTTAGCCGATCATGATAATTATGCAGGCGAAGTAAATAACAGATAAACAGTATGATCAGCTGTATTCAATAAAAGATACCTTATCGGCTAAGCACTCCGATAAAACGTTGCATAGACACCCATCGGCTTATTAGGAGTAAAGTTATTATTACCAGTCTAGTAGATCGGACCCAACCGTTGCAGCACAGACCGATAGTAATAACAAGACCTCGATGAGCCGATAGATCTAATGCGATCGTGATGTAAAACAAGATAACTCATCGGCTATACATCCCGATAAGACGCTTGCGTAAAAACCATCAATCTAGCAGGAAACGATTTATCGATAACAGTTTAGTAGGTCGGACCAAACCGATGTAGCACAAACTGAGGATAAATCGTGCCCGATAGGCCGATAAGGTTTACGCACGCGTGATGTGATATACCTAATCGGCCTAAGAGATCAAACCGAACCGATGCAGCCGTACACAGAGCAGATATATCGTGGTTAGCCGTCTACCATAAACCGACTAGAATATCGGACCTAACCGGGGAAGTCCTAGCCGATAGTTAGACGGGGTGACGAGACTTACCCTCTCGCTGGAGGTCGAACTTAACCGATGCAGCCCGGCTCGAGAAGCAAGAACCCGTCAAAAGGGTGGCGATGCACCGAAATTGTATTAATCTGATTGATGTAGATATTTACAAAGCACCCGGACATACGTATTTATACCCCGAGTTTACACGAGTCCTTATTGGACACGACACACGATTTCCTAATTACAGAAGGAAACACTAACAGGACCCGTTTGGACACGAGATCAGGTTTTCTAAAGACAAAAATTAACACTGCCTAAATAGTAGACACGGTAAATAACTGCCATACTGTGGTCTTCATGGCTTCTTTTCTGAATCCGATCTCTTCTGAATCAACCTCCGTTAACTAACTGCAATTTCCTTCTTGACCGAATCTGACATAGAGCCGTACCAAATTTTGGCGTTAACACTTAATGATGATGATAAATGGTAGAAATTTGATAGCTCTAGTTTGAAGAGTTGTGGTTTGGGTCTGAACTGCATTGGAGCGTTGTTGAGTGGTTGATTCAATATTGGCTAATGATTAAACTATACAGTTTTTCAATGTTTATAAATGCAAACGTTTTAAATGTTATTTTACGCAAACAAGCCATACTATGCCTTTCCTTTGGATACCTGTTGCATTACATTGCATTTCTTAGTGTGGCTTGTTGAGTTTGGTGGGTGGTACTCTGTCTTGTAATATTGCAATCATCAGAGTGAAGATTCCTGTGGAGGAGAAGTTTGGTGTTTGGCTTATACCCCAGTTGAGCTTCCTGTCGCTTGGTGCTAAAGCTACACTAGTTGCCGTTCCGCTGTTGTTTTTTCGGTGTGAGGATTAAGTGTCTCTGTAGTAGGTATTTATCGTTATTATGTTTTGGTTATGTTTATCATATTGTCGATTTGTGTACCTTGACTGATTCCTAGATGAGGATTTATTGCACAAATTAGCTTTGAAAATTCTGGTGAATTTCTGTGCATAACAGAGTAGGAGCCCTAGATGGTGAAATCGCATTTTGGTGGTGATGCTATCGAGCTTTGCCATGAAGTCACTGGTGGAGGGGTCTGAGCATGTTGGACATCAACCCCTTGGGGAGGATGCCCATGGGGAAGTCGTACGACTCCAAGCCCCGTACACCATCGGCTTTTCCACGTCAACGGTGACCTCCCTCTCTGCCTCTAGCCAAATCTGGTGTGGCCACAATGACCTCCATCCTCGTTGGATCTAGCGAGGTCACCCGGCGTCAGCGAGGAGAGGGAGGAGGGCGTTGACGACGACCTCCACCGTCATCTATGTGAGTATGTGTGTGAGAGAGAAGTTTAGAGCGAGAAACAGGAGAAGGGTGAGAGAGAAATCGGACTTAGCTATAAGAGGAAGGCAACATCGGTGACCCCTCATCGTTGTCGATCTAGCCTAGATACGGCGCCTCCCAACCGTTGTTGTCCCCACTGCTAGTGGTGAAGCCACCAACGGTGCCAGTGTGGGCCTGGCACTCTCCATCCGGATCCTCCGACCCCACCCACCCCCCGCAATGTGTAATACATATTAGTGATATGCCCTAGAGGCAATCATAGAGATGATTGTATCACATACTATGTTTATGAATTTATGAATAAAGTGTTCCTTGAGATAGTTAACGTATTATTGATCAATAAGTATGTGACTTATTTATGAGATTCTTTATGTTATATGTTACTATTTCTAAATGATCCCTGATTATATATCATATATGGAACGGATATGATTTTAAGATCAGCACATATATTGAATGATAATCATGTCTCATGGATCAAGGTATGAAGATACCAAATCAATAATATAGACACATGTTAGAGAACATGTTGTTAGATAGACCCAATGTGAGACACTGTAAGAGCTTTCTATAATGTGTCATCAGTTAGTCTCAAGTAGTGTTGGTGTAAAACTCTTGTACCTGAGATTATCATGATTCTCAACATATGTAGTGACTTACATTGGAGCTATCAAATGCTACTCTGTAACTAGATAGTTATAAAAGTAATCCGCAAGTTTGCTATGAAGCATGTAGTGCGATGTAAATAATCAAGATAGGATTTACCGTTCCCAGTTAATGGAAGAGATATCTCTAGGCCCCTTGATGTAATGGATTACCAACGTGCATGGCCATGCCGAGTGATTGAGGTGTCAATCACAAGTTAATGGGAGATATATCTCTGGAACTCGGTGGCAAGTGGCGACAGTGTTGGGAAGTGAAGGGGATCATGGAGCCGACGAGCGTGGGAGTCAAGCCACGGGCGTCCTTCTCACACCCTCCTGGAGCTGAGCCTAGAGAACCGTTGGATCCCTAGATTATCCAAGTGTTGGTCATTAGGGCGGGGCTACAGTGGAGATCGTTTGCAACCTGGCTCCACCAAATTTTTCTCTGAATCAAACACACAACGACGCAGCAGCGCTAGCGTCCTCAACTCGTCGTGTTCCATCTCCTCCGTGGCCAAAACCTCCGCCTCTTGCATGGACGCGCCATCACCGGTGTGCGACCTCAACATGAACGCCATTCCCTCCACCTCATCCACAAGAGCCCCCCGTGCCTCGGCAACCGCTGCAGCATGGTCCCAACCCCAAGTCTGCCACTCCTGTTGCATATATTTTTAGTTTAATTATTAGTCAAAATTTTTGAATGTTTACTTTGCAAAAAAAAAACAAGGACATGTGCTCCCTATATTTTTGAACCAAGGGAGTATGAAACAATTGTTGCTTTCTTTCTTAACATATGTATCGGTCTTTTTTAAGAACCGCCACATATAATGGAATATATGTATGGTTTTTTAAAAAACCCGGCACATATAATATTACATATGTGACGGTTCTTTTAATAAACTGGCACATATAAGATGGCAACCTCATAGATGCTGGTTTTTAACTTTAGCCTCCTGTGGAGCTCGGGATGGATAGAAAATGTCTCATATGTACCGGGTTTAGGTGAATTGGTACATAAAAGACATCACGTATTTAGTGTTATGTAGTAGTGCTTGTAGCTATGTCAAACCGTTCAAGGTGGGTGATGTCGGCGAAACGGGACTGGGGGTCCCACAGTCCCCGGGGACGCGTGGATCACCAGCCACGTCAGCTCCTCCGGGCCCACTTTCTGCACCGGTGACGGCCGGCTACGGCCGTTAACCCGCCAAGTACCTGGGACCCGAGCACTGCCCGGGCCCAGGTGCCCATTCCCCGGGCGCCTCGCAACGACCGCCCGCATCGACCTCGGGCCTCGGGGTCCGAGGACAATCCCTGTCCCGGGTCTCACCTCCCGATCGAGGCGTGTCCTCGGGCACATTACTAGGACTTCCCTAGCCCCGGGTCTCGCTCCCGGGCCCAGGGCCCACCGCTTCCGTCCCGGGGGATGCTCCCGGGGCACATTACTGGGACTGCCGGTCGCGGGGCTCGCCCCCGGTCCCGGGGCCCACAGCTCCGGTCCCGGGGCCCGTTCCCGGGACACATTACTGGGAGTTCCCGGGCCCGGGTCTTGCCCCCGGTCCCGGGGCCCAAAGCTTCGGTCCCGGGGCGTGTTCCCGGGCACGAGCCTGACTCGATCGGGGCAACTCCCCAACTACCCGCATTAATGACGAGCGACGGGGCGCGTCCGCGCTGTCGCCCGCTCTCGGCTTCCCTGTGCAGTCAGAGGACTTTTGACTAAGAGAGCTTCAGTTTTCCACGCTCCGGCAGCGAGGGCGTGCGCCGTCACATCCTCACAACTTAGCTGCCCGCAGACCAGAACATCAAAAAAACCGACCAACGTGACAACCTACCCGCCTGCAGCGGACATGCCGCACCAACTCAGGCGTGGCTCAACTGGTGGACACGTGCGACAAGACGTATCATACCTAGAAAAGCTCTCTCTCTCTCGTCATGTGTGTAGGTACTGTGGACTCCCCTTGGACTATAAAAGGAGGATCCATGCCAACAGAGAAAGGGGCTTCGAGCAGGACTTCGAGATGAGGACCGGCGGGAGCGGCGTCGTGCATTAAGCTCGGCTGTCTAGAGGAACTTAGTTAAGGGCCCAGGGGACTAGCTCCAGAGCCACCCCGGTAAGAACACCTTGTAAGAAAAACCACAATCAGCGCCTCCCACATAGCAGAAACACAACAGGAGAGTAGGGTATACGCCTCCGCGCGGCCCGGACCTGCTACTCCTTCTGTCTCCCGGAGTATATGCCATCCATCCGACTCCGCAGATCGTCGGGAGAACCACTCCCCTGGAGCCGAACCAAAGGGGGGTCCCTAGACTTCCCGCAGTTGGAGTTCCTCCTCCAACAGCGGGCGTGCCAGGTAGGGGAGTCTTCACGGCTTCCAGGCGACATGCCCGGCGGTCCCCAACACCGGCACACTGCCATGGCAGTGAGGCCATCGTCCGGGGCACTCCAACGAGGGGTGCCGGCGGCGGCACCCTGCCCGAGCGACGAGCCCGATGGCGAGCCCCGCCATGTTCCCCCTCCTCGCCTTCCTGGGGGTGCGGCGCGTCGGCCCGGCGGGGCCGAGGGTTCGCCCCGCGGGCGGCCTGGTGTGCGGCCTCGCCCCGGCCCTTGCGGAGGGAGCCGGCAAGTGGCCCCGCGGGGGTCTGCCTGCGGCCGTCATCTATGAGGCACGAACGGACGCGGCGCTCCACAGCGCGCACCGCCAGCGCAATCTTCCAGTCAGCAGGCACCGCAAGGAGCCCTCATGGCGGCAGAAGCCCTCCTGCGCCACCCTCCGGCATTTACCGGAGGCAGAGGCCTGAGAGCAGCGGGGCTCAACGAGGTCGCCCACCTGGTAGGGCGCGGACCCAGCGCCGGGGAGCCACCGACAGCCAGGCAGTAGGCCGGAGCGCCGTACCGCGCGACAGCGAGCCGCGGGGCGGCCCCCCGCCCCGAAGCGGAACCAAGCCCAGGCCGACGCCGCGCGCCACGCCCACGGCCAAGAAGGGCCCGGGCGACCGCCGGAAACCGGGTAAACCGGAGGCGGGACCCATGAGGAGGCCCAGGCACGACTGCAGCGACAGCGCTAGGACGCGCGGACGCCGGGGGCGGCCTGTGCCCAGGGCCGCCAACGCCAACCCCGGCGGGATATATATCTCTCTCTCTCTCTATGCCCGCCTCCGTACGGCTGGGTTGCCTGGCGCTCTCCCCAGCCTCCGCAGGTTCGCTGGGCCAGCCAACGTCCGCCAGCTTGCCGGATCGCTCCAGACGGGCCGGAGAAGTAGGACGGTCGCCAGCTACCCCACGGAGGACCGGCAGAGAGACACCACAGCCAGCCCAGGCGGCCCGAGGAAAGGAAGGGGAGGCGAACTTGACGGCCGGCGCCGCAAGGCCCAAGCGGGCGCCGGGCAGAGGAACCGGCCCCGAGAGTGAACGGGGTTGCGAGCTACGCCGGAGGAGAACCGCGGCTCACCAGGGCGGGCCGAACGGCCAGGGGACCGGCCCGGGCCCGGTCATAGGACAGCGAGCCCGCAGGGGCCGCGGCACGGCTGGACAGGAGGAAACGCCAGAAGCACAAGAGGGGGCCGCCGAGAACGGCGCCGGGCGAGGGCGGGCAGCCCCCGGGGCGGACGGGCCCACAGGGGACGAGGACGGCGGCAAGCAGCAAAAAGCCGCACGGGCGACGCGGCCGCCAGCAAGTGCCGAAAAGGGGGCGCCGGCCACCAACGGACGGGGCACGAACCGGACGGAGGTGCCGCGCCAGTGGCAGCGCGGGGCCGAGCGCCTACAGGAAGGAGCGAGCAGGAGCGGCAGCAGAGGCCAAGCCCGCGCGCAAGCCGAGCGATCCGCGCGGGGCGTAAGAACCCGAGGACGGCCGCGCCGCCCTCGAGGGCGGGGCGGGGCGCACAAAAACCACTGGCGGGCAAGAATGCGGGGGGAGGAGCGGGAGGCCGAGGGAACAGAACGAAGCCGGGGAGAGCGCGGAGCGCCAGGGCAGCCCGGGCCGAAAATATGGGAGGGGCGCGAGCGCGGGCCAGGCAAGGGACCCAGAAGGACAAGGAGAGAAGAAAGGAGAGGACGGAGCAATCGGGCCTAGCAAGCCGAGACGGTGCCGGCCAGCCCGAGGCCGCGAGGCCGCGGTGCCGGGCCTCGGCCGGGACGCGCGCCCGGGGCGCTGGGCGCGGCGGCCGGGGGCGGGGTGGCCGCGGGCCCGGAGCAGGCAGCAAGGGCGCAAGCGGCGAGCGGCCGAGAACGGGCGGAGAGAGTTCGCCGCCGGTGGCCGAGGCGAGGGCACCTGCGGGAGCGCGACTGGAAACCGAGAGGGCGAGGAGCAAAAGATATCAAGATTGCAGGAGGAACAGGGACAGCGGCGAGGAGCCGAGTAGCAAGAGAGAAGCAAAAGAGGAAGCCAGCCGTTACGGCCGAGGCGGGAAACACAGTAGGCAGCGGCGAGAAAACCGAGGAGAAGAGAGATGGACCAAAACAGGAGGGAGAAGACAGGCGGCGGGAAAAAAGAGAACCCGAGCGGCGAAGCACGCCGAG
>RYFJ01000270.1:0-36992 GCA_003991445.1 Oryza meyeriana var. granulata | reverse complement strand
CGAATGCAGATCGAAGAAAACTGCGTAATTCGATCCTGTATGTTGATCACCACCTGATATTCTGGGTAGCATGGATTTTGGGAACTCTTGTTTAAGGGTCGGTATAGTCGACGACTGTGGCAATTTTCCGTTGCTTTTCTCGACCAAGATAAAGGTTGTGCTAGCAATGGGTGTAACCTCTTGATGACCCTACTCGCAGGAGCTTGGTGTATGTTCTCCTGGAATTTTGCCAGTCTTGTGTGAAGGCCGTAATTTTGTTTGACTGGTTTGGGTCGGTATTGATGTATTTAGGATGCGTCCCGTAACTCCCTAGGTACGCCAGGCATGTCGAGCTTTCAAGAAATATGTCCCTATTGCTAGGGAAAGGTGACGTGATATCTTCTTTTGGGGTTGAGTCCAGTTCACAAGCATCTTGGTGGTCGCAAAGGTCAGGGGATCTTTTTATTGTCTCCAGGTCCGTTGAATTCCTGACTTGGCTTTCCTTTTTATCGCTCGGGATCTTGGTGTCATGCCTCCTTGCGTGTTATAAGCAGCTTCGTAGCTCCCTTGGTAGTGAAGGCTTGCTTGAATGTTACGTAGAGAGAGACTGCTAGTCTAAGGCATTTAGCAACATTAAAGTTAATAGGGTCTGCTAATTTGGTCGTGATAGTCCGGTTAGTGGTAGGGCAGTTCGAAGTCGGGACCTGAAGCGTGTGTTTTGTGCGAAGTTCTCCTGCGTGCGAAGGGTGACAGACAATGCTTGGTCTGTGGAGTTCTGAAGAGAGACGAAGGGATTAAACGTGAAAGGGAGGTACTGCGGCGGAAACTCTGATATGGGTTTCTTACTGTGACATTTTGGGAAAAGAATATTGATGCACGACTTTTCGTCGATGAGAAACCTTTTACAACTAATGCTTTCTATGATGTCTAGAGAGAGTGCGATAGCGGTCCTTCAGTGTACTCGATAAGGAGATCCGAGAGTTGAACGTAGATGGCATCTGACCGCAGCGTAGTATGGGGCATCAGTGCAGAAACCGCCTGACCTCTCGAGATCTAGTTTTGCTTACGCTAGACTCTTAGCTGGAGGTCCCCCAAATATTGTTGAGCTAGCTAGGGATCTGTAGTCAATTGGTTCTCGCCGTATTGCTCCGGGTTGTGATGCCTGGGCGAACAATTTTGAGCATGGGGAAGCATTTATTCTTGCTACGATATTGGAAAGCCACTGGAAAGTTTTCATTTATAAAAAATATGTGAAGGAGAGAATTTGAATTACAAATTACAGCCTCAATGGTGGAAATAATATATTAGAGAACACCTAATAAAAATGGGCTTGAAATAATATTTATAGAATTCTTGCTTAATTATCTAATTTTCTAGGACGGTATTCTGCGAGGTTTATTTGATTAAGTAAGGAAGGATATTTTTGAGTGAATATGTAGTTGAAATACACAGAAGCATTTTAAATTAAAGAAAAAGAAATTAAAACCATGGCACTAATGAATGGGTTCAATCCGATCTTTGGGACCGATCTTTCAGGCAAGATCGTTTATGCATTTACTCTTGCACTCGGGATGGCTGCAGCCGTAAGGCCACGCCTGGGCTCTCTGCGGCACCATCGACAGGCGGGAATACCCCATGTGATTTGAGTGCACCTCTGCCGGGGAGATATCTGTTCTAATCCGGCAAAGGGTCGGTCTTGGCCGAATTGCTGGAGTCGCTCCAAATCAAGCGGTCGTTGGCCTGTTTCGTCAAACATCTGAGGGGAAATGGGGAGCTGGTTCTAATCAGGAAACGGATGAGTCACTACTCTAAAGTGTAATCGGGAGTGACAGGTGGGCGATCGAGCTATTCAGTGTGAGGAGACAGACTTCAAGCTGTTCCGGTATGGTTAAGAAGGTTATGAATTTCCGAACATTAGAAGACAGGCAAGCAGGAGTTAGACCAGAGCTCGGTTCGCGCCCCTCTCCGCCGTTAGATTAGAGGCTATGACTCTAAAGCTATCCCGTGCGCGCATAGGTTGGGGGCGTGTAACCTGCCTCTCGCAGTAGCGGCCTGAGTTGACTCGCGCATAGAGTAATTTGTTTGCAGTGAGCCGATTGTGGGGAGGGTAATGCTGAAGTTTGTCGATATATCGCTAGTGATGTTGGAAATGTCGTAACTTGTGGGAATCTACGCTTGTCGATAGAATCGCGCTAGGTGCAATGTTATTTTGTAGCAATAAAATGGGCATACTGGGACTAATGAGGATTGCAAGAAACCTATTATTCGCCTGTAGTAGTAGCTAGCGATTGTTAGTTTGGGTTCTCGCGATTGCACTATTCATTCGCTCAGGGCTGTTATAATGGGGCGGGTTAGAGTAGAATGGGATCTACAATATTTCTTGAAAATATCGTAAATTTTTCTATGTATGTTGATCGGTCTTGTATTCTAATACAAGGTGTGTTGGCTCTTTCATAGTACCCGGGCAACCTGAAAGGGGCTACTGCGGGATGAAAGCGGGTTTGTGCACTGAATCCCGTGAAGGAACCCATTTATTGCGGGTGCGATCTTTGCCCTTAGGGGGGTTTTCTGTCCAATGAGCTTTCCAGGACAGTGTCGCAGTTGCAATTGTGCGTTTTGACCACCGTTCAGAGTAATATATCAAAACATGTGCATAGCACCATCTATAGCTCGGTAGATCACGTTCTCCTGAGCCTGTCTGGACTTCGGGATGTGGTTTTCAACCATGTCGTGATTTGAGGATGATGGATCTGGCTCGTAATATAATCGCAAGCGCTACTCTTTTCGCAGCTCTCAGCACGAGTTCAAAGAGCTTGGCAGAGCCTCTGGACCACTGTTACCAGTAGGAGTAATTTGCCGACGACGCGAGGGGAACTTGATAGAGCACTAGACGTCGAAACGCGTCACTGGGTCGAACGCACTCGTGCATCATCCTTTAATGTTGGTAATCATATGCGTTAGGCGAATATGAACATACACCAGTCGCTATGCACTGCATGATTGGCGGAATAACGTCAACCGTCAGCCTTGCTGCGATTGCGGTGACATTGGTCTGTGACATCGCTGTCGCCTGTGTCGCGACTCAGTGGCGACGTGGCTGCCACGTAGGCGCAAAGCAGCTCAGATCCTTCGATAGTCTTAATCCGAGCCATAAGAGATTATGGCGTAATACTATTTCAGCCGTCGGATCTCCCGGTTGGCAAATTGCTAGATACGATCGATATTTGAAGGCCGTCGATCTAGGTTACAGTAATATATAGCCCTCTGATCTAACTTAAACCGTGATTCAATCGAGTGGGCTAGGAGTCTGAAATTAAATACTGACCCTTTAGATCCCCACCCCAGTGGGGTTGGATGAGAACCATGGCCTATGGATTCAGTCTACCATTTCGGATTTAGACCGAACATAACATAGCGTATCGCCCAAAGTAGGTACTATGTCAGCCGTTGGGCATTCCCTTTCTCTCTCTGATGACGCTATAATAATCTATTCTCCCAAGGTTATAAATAATTCTAAATGAGCAATAATCAGAGTAATTTTAAATAGCTTTTAGAAGGGGTTTAAACTTAAACCAGATATTCATAACTAATTCATTTGAACTGCGTTTGGGGTGATTTACTTGCTAAAAATTTTTAAAAATGAAGATCTACCGTTTAAAATATAATATGCACTGTTCATGTGTGTGGATGTACTGCTGATTTGCTTATATTTTGTTTATAGAGTTTAGCCGCCAACACGCTTCCCAGGCGGGAAGAGCCAGTATTTTCTCACAGGAGAATAGTTACGAGACTTGTGAGGACAGCAGCTAGCAATATACAACAATCACAACGATGTAATTCTTCTCTAATGCGTACCTCTTGAGCATAATTGTACAATTATGTTTAAAACTAATGTTTCTTTTCAACTCTGCCTTATTTTGGAATGTCACTTGGGACAGAGAAATCTAATCTTTGTATTTATGGTTCCGGTTGTTACGGGCTCTTGATTACTGATTATGATATTATACTATGGAAGAATATGATTCTAGCTAGCTTTAGATTTATTGTTCCGGTTAGCTAGATTATTTAGGACTTTGCTTCAGGGCCATGGTTACGTAACTATAGAATAGGAACTTCTGGGCGGTAACATTAAACTTGATTGGAAATATTTGTTCACAGAGAATGATGATGAGTCCATTTACGATGTGGTACGCTGGCAAGCTAATTTAATGGTTCTTTAAAATATGGATAAATGGTGGGTTGCTAGCACCATGATTGTGTTTTGTTGCTAGCAGTGCTTCATGATCCGGGAGTTAAGGACTTTCGGGATTCGGGTTCGGCCTATTTGTTGCAAAGCAACACTCATGCTAACCACAAGCTAGAATGGGATAAGCAGGAGTTTGAAGTCGTGTGCCGAGTTCAATAGGAGGAAACCGAGGGCATGTTGTGGCTAATATAAGTCCACACATGGTTCAGTAAAATAAAAATCCATGATTCGGCGTCAAGCACGTCTCCGAGCGGAAGGTATCTTCGGATCACCCCTACCAGAGACCGGAGGTTCGGCGGGAGGCTCTCCTATTGTGCGAGTTACATGGATAATCCTGTCACAATTCCTTTCCGAGGTACTGTGGTGGGTGGTATCAAGGCACACAGTGAGGTGTTGTGGAATTGCATCTTGTGGGTAAATTGGTACACCTCTGGCCAGAGCAAAACTATTCGAATAGCCATGCCCATGGTTAAGGGCGAGCCTAGCAATATTTTTTGTGATTAGTCCCACACTATCTAAACTTGATTGTTGAATGGTGGTATATGTTTAGCTCTAGGTTGGAGTGGTTGGGGAAACGTTTCTGGGGTCCTACCGACTGATTAGCGATTTTTCGGTGAGCGTGTATAGTGATTTGTTGACTAATATTGTTTAATAATTAATGGTTTATTACCCTCTTAAATGTTTTATTAAATGCTTTTATGCAAATTTGAGCCCTATTATGCCATCCTTTGTTATCCTGTGCACTTGTATATTTGCTGTGTGGCTTGTGGAGTATTTCATGTACTCACCTTGCAATCAACAATCATCATTCAGAGGAGTACTTCAGCGAGGAGGATTACTTGGAGGATTAAGCAGGAGTCTCGGTCAAGCTCGTGGAGTGGGTTTCGTCATGTTGTCTTAGTATTATTTACTGCTGCTAGAACTTTATTATTTTGTGAGGTACCATTCACCTCTATAATAAATACTTTCAATATGTAAACAATTACTTTGATTACCAACTATGTCATGTGTGCCTAGTTGATTCCTGGACGGGGACTTAACACACAATAAAACTCCAGAATTTTAGATGGAAATTCCGGGCACGACAAGTTGGTATCAGAGCCACCTTGATCGTAGGATAAGCCCCTTGGCACCCCTAAGAGCCTTCTAAATTTTTTTTTAGATCCTTCCTCTCCTCTTTCTCTTTCAATTAGGGAAGTTAACAGTACAAAAAAAAAATTTCTCTTACGAAAATCTATGTTTTCCTATTAAAAAAAAGAGAAAATTTTGTAATTTCTTTGCCTCTCCATTGCTCAGTACGGTACATTCATTACTGGATTGGTTATGAATTTCTTAAAAAAACCTTATGTATGCTAAATCTTTTGCTCTTAATTTTGGTGAAAACTTTACTATTTCTCCATTTACCTTTTATTTGAAACAAAATTTGTTTTGTTAACTTAGTCAAAATCAATAAATCTTCCTTTCATACTCCATAGATGGCAAACCGAGAGCCAGTGCATCTGTTTGGAGTTGGTGGATTTGTCAAGGAGTTACGAGATATGGCCTATGCCATAGGGTACAATCCGGCCCCTGAATATAGACAAGTCACTCACAACCCCTGTGAAGAGAAGTGCCGCATCCGCCTCACGATTTCAAGTGAACAAGAAGGAGTCCCCTCCATGATCTTCAGAGCAGGGGGAAGGAATTTTGAGCATGTATGTCAAGAGGTGGCGTTGGAAGCCATTAGAGAACTTCATCACCGCTACACTGCTCGTCTAAGGAACACTGCATACCAGTACCACCCGTCCAGGACCCACAACAACGAGTACAACAGTTACCAGAACCTAGGGGCAGAGAATAATGCAACTACTCAACGACTTGTCAGGATATTGAGTGCCATGGACAATGCTTGGGCTGATGTGGTGACCGTAGCTCATGAACGGGAGAATGAGAACCGCACCAAGATTTGTAGGCTACAGAACCAAGTGGACCGGTTGAAGCAAGAGTTGGCCCTGGCCAAAGGAGAAGCACCTCCTGAAGGAGCCAAGGTCCGCACCACCGCAAGGAAGAGGGTTCGTCTTCCACCTCGGATTCAGCTAGCACCAAGGACCCGTTTACTAAACGACTAGGTCCCACTCCAGGTAGTTCCACTGGTGGCTTACGCTGATGATGTAGATGAGGACTCAGAGGAGTCAGAAGCCAGCACACCTTCCGAGGGGTTAGAAGATAGTGGAGCTCGCACTCACTCTGAAGTGGAGTGGGGTGATACTCAAGAAGATGAAGAGGAATCAGGACACAACTCGGATGCCAGAAGAAGTCCTTCGCCCCATTGAGAAGCCTTAGTATCACCTTAGCATAAGTTACCTTAGATCGTTGTGTTAGCAGTTGTGTGATTAGGAAATGCTTGTGTGTGTGTGGGGTTTAGTCGACAGTTTATGTCAGAGGGTGGTGATGTAACTGTTTAAGTTAGGAGTTGCTTGATGGTGTGAGAGTAACCTACATAAATGTTAATCACTCAGTTTAGAGCAATAAAAATAAAAGTTTAAGTAATATGAAATCCATCTCATGGGCTCTTTCCCTTCTTCTCGTCTTTACTCTGCAGATGGTGAACACGCGTAATGGAAGCAATTAGGATGGTATTGTTGGGAACAACAATCGCGGAGGTGCACCCAATGGACCGCCACATCAGGATGACAATCTTACCGTTGCTCAGGTCTTGGCAAACCAAACGCAGCTAATGAACATGATGTTTCAATAGATGCAAAACCAGCAGAATCAGGCTCAATAGTAGGTGTCTCCTCTGCCCCCGCAAAAAAAGCTCGCAAAGTTTTTGCGAATGAGGCCTCCTACTTTCTCTAGCACAACTAATCCTGCAGAAGCTGGGGATTGGTTGCATGCTGTTGAGAAGAAATTGGACCTCTTACAATGCACGGACCAGGAGAAGGTCTCTTTCACGTCACACCAACTACATGGTCCTGCGTTTGAATGATGGGATCATTTTAGAGCTAACCGAGCTGATGGATAGCCTATCAATTGGGCTGAGTTCACTGCCGCTTTTAAGAAGACGCAAATCCCTGCTGGATAGTGGCGTGAGTTTCGGGCACTAAAGTATGGGAACCGGTCGGTGACTGAGTTTCTTTATGAGTTTAACCATCTTGCCTGCTATGCGCCGAAGGATGTTAGCAGCGATGCCGACCGACAAGAGAAGTTTCTAGATGGATTGAATGATGAACTCTCGGTTCAACTACTCTCTAGTGACTACTTGGATTTCCAGAAACTGACGGACAAAGCCATTCGCCAAGAAGACAAACACAACCGAATGGAGCAAAGGAAGCGCAGAATGGCAAGTTTTCGGGCACAGCAACCCTCTAGTCAGAGGCCACATATTGCAGGACCATCCTAGGCCCAGCAAGGTGGATCTTCATTAGCACCTCACCTGCAGCGCTAGTTCTACACCAACACTACTGGCAGCAATGCTGGAGCAAACCGTCCTGCCCCTCGGCCAGTCATGGCCCTAGCAACCAACTAGCCCGTCAAGAAGGAAGTTGGAGGGAAGCCTCTAACATGCTACAACTATGGTGATCTAGGACATTATTCTTCTCAGTGTCCAAAGCCTAAGCGCCTCAAGTCAACCACATCGGGGCAACCTTCTGGCAACGTGATCAAGGCTAGAGTGAACCACATCACTACAGATGAGGCCCAAACTGCACCGGATGTCGTCCTAGGTACATTCCCTGTTAATTTGGTTATTGCAATAGTTTTGTTTGATTTGGGTGCTACACATTCTTTTATGTCAAGGAATTTTGCAAGAAAACATGGGTTCTAAATGGGGAAATTGGATAAGTCTATCATGGTTAACACACCAGGAAATCAAATGCATACCACCCAGTTTAGCCCCACTATGACCTTAGAAACTCAGGGTATCCCTTTCCTGGCCGATTTGATTCTATTCAAATCAGAAGAGATAGATGTCATCCTAGGGATGAATTGGTTAAGTCGACACAAGGGAATTATTGATTGTGCCACTAGGACAGTGACCCTAACCCCTGCCTTTAGGAGAAAAGTGATTTTCCGTGCTCTCTCCACCTCATCTTCTCCGGTATCGCTAAACCAAGCAGCCATTGCAGAGATCCCTATGGTACAAGATTTTTCTGACGTCTTTCCGGATGATTTACCTGGAATGCCACCTAAGAGAGATATTGAGTTCAGAATAGACCTAGCCCTAGGCACCGCCCCTATCCACAAGAGACCGTATAGGATGGGAGCTAATGAGTTGGCAGAAATGAAGAAGCAAGTTGAAGAGTTGCTTACTAAGGGCTACATCAGACCTAGCACGTCGCCTTGGGGAGCGCCAGTCATATTTGTGGAAAAGAAAGATGGAACTCAATGGATGTGCGTTGATTATCACACACAATGAAGTCACTATCAAGAATAAGTACCTGCTACCTTGGATTGATGATCTGTTTGATCACTTAGAAGGAGCCACAGTATTCTCCAAGATAGATCTTTGCTTGGGTTATCATCAGTTAAGGATTTGGGAAGAAGATATTCCCAAAACTGCTTTTACCACTCGATATGGGTTATATGAATGCATAGTTATGTCTTTCGGATTGACTAACGCCCCTGCATTCTTCATGAACTTGATGAATAAAGTGTTCATGGAATACTTGGATAAGTTTGTGGTGGTTTTCATTGATGATATCCTCGCTTATTCCAAGACTAAGGGAGAACATGAGCAGCAGCTTCGTATCATTTTGGAGACCCTTCGGCAACATCAGTTGTATGCCAAGTTTAGTAAGTGTGAGTTTTGGCTTCTGGAAGTGAAGTTTCTCGGACATATCATCACTGTTGGAGGAATTGCGGTAGACCAACCAATGTGAGTCAGTAACCAAGTGAAGCAGTCGCAAACGGTTTTGGAGATTCGGAGTTTCTTAGGATTGGCGGGATATTATCGTCGATTCATAGAGAATATTTCCAGAATTGCAAAGCCTATGACCCGTTTACTCCAGAAGGATGTGAAATTTTCGTGGACACTAGAGTGTGAACAGAGTTTTCAAGAGTTAAAGAAGAATCTTGTAACCGCACCTGTGTTGATCATGCCATATCCCAAGAAAGGATTCCAAGTATATTGTGATGCATCTCGGCAAGGTTTGGGATGTGTGTTGATGCAAGAAGGGAAGGTTGTGGCATATGCCTCACGACCGCTACAGCTTCATGAGAATAATTATCCTACTCATGATATGGAATTGGCAGCTGTGGTGCATGCCCTGAAGATTTGGAGACACTATCTCATCGGCAATCGCAGTGAAGTGTATATAGATCACAAAAATTTGAAGTATATTTTTACTCAGCCAGATCTGAACCTTAGACACCGAAGATGGTTAGAGCTGATCAAGGACTACGACATTGGAATCCATTATCACCTAGGGAAAGCCAATGTGGTGGCTGATGCCCTTAGTCAAAAAAGTTACTGCAACGACCTGGAAGGTCAGCGGTTACCATTGGAGTTGTGTGAAGATTTTGAACGGTTAAATTTGGGTATAGTCAGACAGGGATTTGTGGTAGCCTTGGAGCACACCTACCTTGGTAGATCAAGTCTGTGAAGTGCAGAAAGAAGGCCCGGATATTTTGGAGATCAAGAAGAATATGAAGAAGGGGAAAGCTACTGGATTCTTGGAAGATGAACAAGGTACTGTGTGGTTCGGGGAATGAATCTATGTACCAGACAAGGAGGAACTGAAAAGGCTGATCTTGGATGAAGCCCATGGGATGCAATACTCCATTCACCTTGGCAGCACCAAGATGTATCAAGATCTTAAGGAGAAGTTTTGGTGGTCTATCATGCGAAGGGAAATAGCTGAGTATGTGGCTGTTTGTGATGTATGTCAGCGCGTAAAGGCTGAACATCAGAAGCCAGCAGGATTGTTACAACCCCTTAAGGTCCCTGAATGGAAGTGGGAAGAAGTAGGGATGGACTTCATAACCGGTTTACCAAGAACCACGTCAGGATTTGATTCTGTATGGGTCGTGGTGGACAGACTTACAAAGGTAGCCCACTTCATACCCGTCAAGACAACTTACTACGGTAGCAAATTGGCAGAACAGTACATGGCTTGAATTGTGTGTTTGCATGGTGTGCCACACAAGATTGTGTCGGACAGAGGAAGTCAGTTTACCTGTAAGTTTTGGCAGAGACTCCAAGAAGAGATGGGCACCCGATTAAACTTTAGTACCGCTTACCACCCGCAGACAGATGGTCAGACCGAGAGGGTTAACTAGATCTTAAAAGACATGTTGAGGGTTTGTGCCATAGACTTCGATGGAAGTTGGGACAGGAGCCTACCATATGCTGAGTTTTCCTACGACAACAGTTACCAAGCAAGTCTGAAGATGGCCCCATTCGAGGCTCTGTATGGACGGAAGTGCCGCATGCCCCTGCTTTGGAACCAAACGGGAGAATGTCAGGTATACGGGACGGATATCTTGCGAGAACCAGAAGAAAAAGTAAAGATCATACAAGAATGACTTCAAGTAGCCTAGTCTCATCAGAAGAGCTATGCGGATAACCGTAGGAGAGATCTCGGTTTTGAGGAAGGTGACTATGTGAATTTACGAGTAACGCCACTCTAGGGAGTACACCGATTCCAGACAAAAGGAAAGTTGGCACCACGTTACGTGGGACCTTACAAGATATTGGGACGAAAGGGAGAAGTTGCTTATCAACTAGAGTTGCCTCCCACCCTGACGGGGGTACACGGTGTCTTCCATGTGTCTTAGTTGAAGAAATGTTTACGAGTACCAGCCAAAGAAGCTGATCCAGAACAGATCGAGATTCATGAAGATCTGACCTACGTCGAGAAGCCTATTCGTATCATAGAGACCAGGGAAAGGAATACTCGGAATCGAGTGATAAGGTTTGGCAAAGTACAATGGAGTAACCATTCGGAAGAAGAAGCAACATGGGAACACGAGGATGAAATCTCCTCACCCGCACCTTTTCGCCTGATCTCTCGAATCTCGGGACGAGATTCTGTTTAAGGGGTGTAGGTTTGTAACACCCTGAAAATTTTCCTTTATAAAAATAAATGTGAAAAAGAAACTTTAGAAAATAAATTAAAAGTCTCAATGAGTGGAAATAATAAAATCAAAGAAAAACTATAGAAAAATGGGCTTGAAAATAATTTTATAAAATTCTTTGCTTAATTATCTATTTTCTGCAATTTTCTGGGATTTATTTGATTAAGGGAAGTATTTTTGGTGAATTAAGTTGAATCACAGCATTAAAATAAAAGAAAAGGAAATTAAAAAACCCTCCACCTCACTGGGCCGATTTCAGGCCTAACACTGTGCACTTACTCTTTCCTCCGCGTGCACCGCAGCCCAAGGCCCACGGCTGTGGAGGCCATAGGCCCCGGGTACCTCATGACAAGCATATGGGCCACTTGGATAGAGGATGGGCCTAGCCTTATAATTAGGGATATGATAGAACTTGGCAGATTTAGCCTTGTATGACAGGCAAAATACAGTCGTAGTCGGGAACGTTATATCTCTAGAAGGAGATCCCTTGGTCGTAGTCCGACTAGGACTTCTACTTTGTAACCCTGTCCCCTAGTATATAAGGGGAGGCAGGGTGCCTCCTAAGGGCAGAAGACATCGAAGGTTCACAAGAATCACCATCATACATCCTCAAAGGAAATACACCACAACTAGATGTAGGGTATTACCTCATCCCGAGGGCCTGAACCAATATAAACTCTTTGTGTTCCTTTGTAGTCCACCAAGTTTCGATCTGACGAGTAGCCCTATATTCTTATTGCTGGTGTAAAACATTGATAGTTGGCACGCCAGGTAGGGGCTTCGGCGAGATCAAACCCAACAAACTCAATGGATTTGACAACCGGAGTCGATGGCATCAATTTCTCCCCTAGAGACATGATCACATTCGGCGGCCTCGACTTCGTCGCCGACAAGTTCGGCAAACTCACCCTTACCGACTCGGACTCGATCCGATCTGCCGGGGAACCAACCGACTCTACACCGGTCGGCCCACTCAACACTGCAGCGACCCTCATCGATTTGCTGCGGCAATCTTCTACATGTCTGGGTCTCGGGACAACTCTTCCCTTCGGCATTCGACTCGGACTCAGCCTCGAGCCAGCCGAGATCGGGCTAAGAAGGGAGGAGATCGTCAATCTCCCATGCAGACTTGGCAACACCATGGATGTTTCCAATCTACATCTGACATGGCAGAACCGATCCCCTAAGGTTCAACTCGGATACGGCCTAGAGCCGCTCGAGATTGGATCTAGGGAGGTCGGAGTCTTGATCACACCTATCAACTACTCCGATTCCGACTCCAAGTCGGACAACAGTTTGAAGAATAGTTTGGACTACAGTTTGGCAAGCTTCTTCCTGCCCCGCGAAGTCTTCATGGCGTCCAAGGGCTCTACTATCACTCAAGAGGCGTGCCGACTACGCGAGCAACAATAGGAGGAGGCTCGCCAACTACGACAATAATAGGAGGCCGAGCGTGACACTCGCAACGACGAGCTATGCAGGGCTAGGCTAACCGCTCAGCAACAAATCCTCCAAACTCGAGTCGGTGACCACGATGTCTTCATCACGCCTCAACAAAATGTCGTGGCCGCTGCGACTTTGCTGGATACACTCCAGTTTGGGCCTAACCACCAGGCCACCCCGACTATCACAAGGATCAAAGCCATGATTACCGCTGCTGCATGTTAGCAGCACCAACAGTCGGGCGACACCCTCATACCGACCAACTGGTCGGGTTCCTCAAAAGTGGTCTCGTTCCCATCAGCGTGACGCCGGGCGGCTGGCTCTAGTCAGCCACACGTGGAGTCACGTCAAATGTCTCTCGGCAACCCTAACAACAACAATCGGTGGCATCCCCAGAACGACGGCCACAACAACCATGATCTCCGAAGCCGTTTGTGACGCGATCTCCACTAGGACATCAATGCTCGGCGTCGTGAATGTGAAGATGACGAGCGCTGCCAACTAGAGGACAAGAATGAGCGCTTCGGCCTCCACCATGGGAGGTTCAACCACCGTAATCGGAGCTAGAGCCCTCACGCAGATGAAGGCGTACCGGCCTTTACCGAGAAGCTACAATAGGTCGACTAGCCATTGGGTTTCAAGCCTACAGGAATCAAAAAATACGATGGCAAGACCAATCCCGAGTCCAGGTTCATGGTCTACACTCTGGCAAATCGAGCAGCCGAAGGCGATCACAAGGCCATGGCTAACTACCTCTTGGTCGCCCTGGCCGACTCGGCGAGGACATGGCTGACAGGGCTCCCTAAGCGGTCAATCAGCTCCTGGGGAGAACTCTAAGAACGCTTCATCGCCAATTTTTAGGGGAATTACGAGAGGCCGTCTTCCGAGCATGATCTTTATTAGCTACACCAAAGGAAGAACGAGTCTCTTCGCGAGTTTATCAAAAGGTTTTCCAAGAAGCGCAACTCAATCCCAATGATCAAGGATGAGGTCGTCATCGCTACCTTTCGTAAGGGAGTTAAAGACGCCCTATTCATCGCCAAGTTCACTAGAAAACCCCCTACCTCTGTTAGGGCTCTCTTCGACATGGCAAACATGTATGCCGACTCGGCCGAAGTGATCACCCAGGCCCTTAACGACAAGAAAGAGTCCCAGCAGAAAGGCCAACAAGCCAACAACGAGCCAACACAGAACAAATCTGGCAGCTGCAAGCGAAAGTCGAAGAACGTGGTGGCCAACGTGGAGTGTACTCGGTCGCGACCCCCAAGAAACAACGAATACTAGAAAGTGATGAATGGGCCCTGCCCCTTTCATCCCAAGGGCAAGCACGTGGCCAAGGACTGCTTCATGCTCAAGAGGTTTGCTTCTGAGCAGGCTTCAACATCGGGCGCCGACAAGGACAAAGACAAGCTAGATTCGGGTGTAGCCAATGATTATCAAGATCCCCAGGCTGAGCTCAACCATATCTTTGGAGGGCCGTCTGCATATGAGTCCAAGCGGAAACAGAAGCTAACAATATTTGTGTTGGTCAGAGATGCCCATCACATTTGACCGCGCAGATCACCCTGATCAGGTTACACACCCAGGATACTACCCACTCTCTTGGACCTAGTCGTCAAGAGCATCAAGTTGAAGAAGGTTCTCATAGATGAAGGCAGCACGCTCAACATTCTGTTCGCCAAGACCCTAGATGAGATGAAGATTCCTCGTTCAAAGTTGCGGCCGAGTACAGCGCCCTTTCACGGGGTAATCCCCGGCCTATCTTCAACACCTCTCGGGCAGATAACTTTGCCGGTCACTGTGGACACCTCGGAAGTGCATTATGGAGAGTAATCACTATGACAACACGAAATATCTAGATGGATGGGATCTCGAATCAAAACCAAATAAGCGCAGTAACCATCCATCCTCATCGCAACCTTGCCATAATATTTACCCATTCATAATACAAATCCACAGCGCCGTATTCAGAAATAAGGAGATATTTGGAGAGTTGATTCACCAGTCCAAAACAGTGAAGTGTGCCCGTTAAACCACACAAAGGTGGTGACCAAACACGATACACACTTCTGTGGACATGGTCTACGGTTGAATCAATATCCATGCATCTCATCATTTCTAAATTCTTACTAGTGTGTGACTAGCCCAGGAAAGCTCTAGTCCCACATGTTCATCTTAGCAATTGATAAACATCACAAGTACTCTAAAATATGGATAAAAGAGTAGCAAGGTTATATATATTACATAGACGGTTCACACACCCTAATTCATCTCAGAGTAACACAAAAGATAGTAGCGGAGATGATGAGGACATCACTCCTTTGGATGCACCCGCTGATCCTCCAACCGTTATGCAAGGTCCAATGACCCGAGCTCGAATGCGACAATTAAATCTAGAGGTGAGCTCGTTCTTAAGCGATCCTTTTCATAGTTTTGAGAATAGATTGCTACCTAATGATGTTATTTTGCTTAGGAACATTGGAAAGGATCATGAAGCACTTGGAGAGAGGTATGGAGGCGGAGAAGACCAGCAAGGACACCCAAGACAAGCCGGAGGTCCAGTCCAACTCGAGTTCGAGTCTGCCTCGGACTTCAGGAACAGCCTGCAGTAAAACGGACGCCCAGGACGCATATGGACTCCGTTTTCGACGATCCACATATGCATGGAAAGATAATTTTATAAGCTAACCAATGGCTTTGGTTTGACGTCCAAATTCCACGGAGTCAACAGAAATCGTCGAAACAAGTCAGCGTCCAGAATCTGCCAGGGTACGTCTTTTGGCCGTTGGGCCGTGTATCGTCTTAGAGCCTGTTAGTGGGCACGTCTAGGGGGTGTGGACGACCCTTACACTATATATTCAGTAGCCGCTGCCCACGTTAGGTTTTGGTTTTGCTTTAGATCAATCTGTATTAGAACAGTCGCCTCATCGGTTGTGAACCCAACTTCGAGTGCTTAATCAATTCATCTGCAATTGTCACTTTAATTGAGTTGCGTACTTTCGGTTCTTGCTTGTGTTCTTCGTTCGCAGGCAGGGATTAGCTTCTTGGCGAGGTCAACCGGATTTGTGACACGGTTGATAACCAGAGGAATCGTGGTGCTAAGGTTGCAGGAATCGGATCTTCTGATCTGAAGCCGGATCGGTGTGTCGCGTTCCACCAAAAACGAAAGCTATCTATCTGACGGAAGATTGGGAACCCCGTTCCTCATCAAGTGGTATCAGAGCTTCAGGTATACCGTCAGGTTTGCAACTTACCCATAGTTGAGTGTTTTGCCTTCGTCCCATAGTCACCGCCATACTTGTATTTCCTGTCCTAACAACCATCCGCGCATAGCCTTTGCATTTGTCAGTCGCAGAGTCCGTCGTGTTGAGTTTGTGTCCTAGGTCAAGGTCTTGTTGCTGGTTAGATTGTGTTTGAGTCCAGTTCGTTTGTTTTCCCCCACCGTTCTATCAAAGCCTAGCCACAATCGCCAAACTTTCCGCACTTTCTGTCCGTTTTGTCCTCTAATTCAGAGTCCGTTCGTAAACAGGCATAACTTTCGCATACGAACTCCGTTTCAGCAAACCATATATGTTTCGGAATCAGAAAAAAATTTCGCACCCGTCTCTCCCCGCCTTTGGCGGGTTCGGCGATTTTATTTTGCCGTAAAACACCTGAAGATCGTCTTTCCGAGCCCGCAAGCCTTTCTCAATTTTGGGGCGCATCTTCTGAAAAATTCCACAGGCCACGCCTTTCACTGTGTTGAGCTCAAATTTTCTGTGGTTACTTCCTGTGTGCTCCTAAGGCTAAAAGAAAGATCAAAAAATAAAAGAAAAAGTCAAATTTTCCCAAAAAAACAAAGACAGCCCAAAAAGAGAAAAAAAGAAGGGGCAAAAGAGGAACAATATTAGAGGAGCACATAGAGAACACCAAGTTGAGCTGTGTTAGCGTGTGCTGTCTTGTGCCTTGTTTCTGGTACTTTTGCTGCTCATCATCCTTATTTCCACCACCTTGTTTGTCACACACCTGTACTTGAACACCTTTAGGCCAGCAACGAGAACAGGTACTCGGGACTATAATTCAGCATTGCTATCTGTTACTGGCTTGTGTGCCACAAATACATATTTTTCTCTTTGTGTGCCTTCCAAGCTCCACATATTCTTCAGATCAGTACAGAAAAGATCCTTGCAACCTCGGTGCACTGCTTACAGGTATCACGAACCAGCCGCCGGTTGTACCATCCACTGCTTGCGTTGGTAAGAACTTGGTAAGACTCGGTAAGACGTGAGTGAGGGTGTGATTCCACCGACCCATAAATAGTTGATAGGGGTTTTATTTCAAAACTAACCATGCCAAACGACGAGCCTGCTTTGAAAAGTGACTTGCAGGACCTAAAGGAGCAGATGCTAGCGGAGGTGGCCAAGCTAACGGATGTAGTCAGAACGGCCATGAAGGACATCGCCCATTCGCTTGAGAGCGTGGACAGGCGAGTGTCCACATTGACCGGGAAGGTTCAACAGCTTGAGGCCAACCATCCAGCTACCAACGATGACAACAAGGACGAGAATGACGACGTGATCCTCGACGAGGGTGTTGTCTACGGTGACGATGGTCTAGTTGATGCGAGGGCGACACGCGGGAACACTCTGCGTCAAAGACTTCACCGCAATCGCACAGGTATGGGAGGTAATCAGCGTAATCGTGGTAATGTTATAATGATGACCTTATGCGAAATAAATTTACCATACCATCCTTTTATGGAAAATATGATGCTGAGGAATATCTTGATTGGGAGATGACAGTAGAACAAAAATTTGCTTCCCACCTTGTACCTGATCAACATAAGGTTAGACAAGCTACTAGTGAATTTAAAGATTTTGCTATCATCTGGTGGCAAGAACTCGCTACTTTGCACCTACAACCTGAGTCATGGGATAGGCTCAAAGAAGCAATGCGTGATCGCTTTATTCCTCCTTCTTATAAACGTGATTTGCGTAAGAAATTGCAGCGCTTAGATCAGGGAAATATGTCTGTCCAGGAATATTATGCAGAGCTGCAAAAGGGCATGATACGTTGTGGGGTAGTAGAGGATCCAGAGGATAAAGTGTGTCGCTTTTATGGTGGATTGAGGCGTGAAATTCAGGATATTGTTGATTATAAAGAATTTACTACTACCAACCGTTTGTTCCAGCTTGCTATGCTTGCAGAAAAGGAATTACAGGGCCGACAACAGCAACGGAGCCGGAGTAGCAACTTCAGCAGCTCCTTCACACCCAAGACGACGACGCCGGCGCCGCCAACGAAACCACTCCCTTCGTCGAGTGCTCGTCCTCCACCACCAGCGAGCACACGTCCTTCAGCTCCTTCACCTTCGGCCACCCGTACCATGGAATCTGGTAAGGCTCGTTTGCCGGAGCGACCAAGAGTGCATCATCTGTGGCTTCCACCGGACGCTCTTCTTCATTCAGTGCCACCGCTGCCATGGACTTGGTCACGTGCAGAAAGATTGTCTAGCAAACGGGCATACATTGCTACAGAAGATGGAGGCTACATTAGCACTTCTGATGTAGAGGAAGATATTGTTGATGAAGCTACCTCGGACGATGATCATGGTGGAGATGGCCTTTCTTTGAGCATAGACGACGCAGGAAACCATCGAGCCATCATTGTACAGAGAGTTCTCAGTACACAGATGGAGGAAGCAGAAAAGCTGCAACGCCACAACTTGTTTCAGATTGTCTTCGTCATTAAAATCGGCGTGCACGAGTCATCATTGACGGAGGAAGCTGCAACAACTTGGTGAGTTCTGATTTGGTCAAGAAGCTTGGATTGACCACGCGACCACATCCACATCCGTACCATATTCAGTGGCTCAACGACTCGGGTAAGGCAAAGGTAACACAAACAGCCCGGGTGTATTTTTCCCTTGGTACATACGCTGATTTTGTAGATTGTGATGTGGTACCGATGCAAGCTTGTTCTCTCTTGTTGGGTCGTCCATGGGAATTTGATAATGATGCTACACACCATGGTAGAAGTAATAAATATACACTTATGCATAAGGGACAAAAAATTACTTTGCTACCTATGACCCCTGCACAAATTGTACAAGCGGATAGAGAGAGAGTTGCTAGTGAAGCTAAACAAGTTGATGCTAAACCTGAAAAACAGCAAGCAATTAAATTAAAAAGTCCTGTTATGCTTGCCACTAAAACTGATCTTGCAGAGATTAATGATGTGTGCTATGCGTTGATATGCAAAGATGCTTTATTTTCCACTGATGCTATAGCTAGCACTTTGCCGCTTTCTGTCACTAACCTTTTGCAGGAATATAGTGACGTGTTTCCCACTGAGTTACCTCCAGGGCTTCCACCTATTCGAGGGATTGAGCACCAGATTGACTTGATTCCTGGAGCGAGTCTGCCAAATCGAGCTGCCTACAGAGCCAACCCGAGGAGACTAAGGAGATTCAGCGCCCAAGTCCAAGACCTATTGGACGCGGGTATGTACGTGAGAGCCTTAGCCCTTGTGCTGTTTCCAGTTATTTTGGTTCCAAAAAAAGATGGCAGTTGGCGCATGTGTGTAGATTGTAGAGCCATTAACAATATCACAATAAGGTACCGTCATCCTATCCCTAGGCTAGATGACATGCTTGATGAGTTAAGTGGTTCTATAATTTTCTCTAAAGTAGACTTGAGGAGTGGATACCACCAAATAAGAATGAAATTAGGAGATGAATGGAAAACTGCTTTTAAAACCAAGTTCGGTTTATATGAGTGGTTAGTAATGCCTTTTGGTTTAACTAATGCACCTAGCACTTTCATGCGTTTAATGAACGAGGTCTTACGCCCTTTCATTGGAAAATTTGTGGTGGTTTATTTTGATGATATCTTGATATACAGCAAGTCTTTAATTGAACATCTTAATCATCTACGTGATGCTGTTCATGTTGCTGACCTATTCTTTCAAGAAATCGTTCGTTTGCATGGTATGCCGTCTACTATTGTTTCAGATCGGGATGCCAAATTCTTGAGTCATTTTTTGGCACACTTTGTGGAATAAATTGGGGACAAAGTTGCTGTTTTCTACAACTTGTCATCTCCAAACCGATGGACAAACTGAGGTAGTGAATCGCACCTTGTCCACCATGTTGAGAGCAATCTTGAAGCGCAATTTGAAGGTGTGGGAAGAGTGTTTGCCGCATGTGGAGTTTGCATATAATAGGGCGGAACACTCCACCACCAAGGTAAGTCCATTCCAGGTAGTGTATGGATTTAACCCCCGTGCTCCCATTGATCTTTTGCCTTTACCTACCACTGAGAGAACACATAATGATGCTAAAGAGCGCGCTGAGTTTATTCTTAAATTGCATGAAACCACTAAGGCAAATATTGAAAAGATGAATGAAAAGTATAGAATTGCTGGTAGTGAAGGTAGAAAGGAAGTTAAACTTGAACCGGGTGATTTGGTTTGGTTGCACTTGAGAAAAGATAGATTTCCAGAGTTGCATAAATCTAAATTAATACCAAGAGCTGCTGGTCCTTTTAAGATAATTGAGAAAATAAATGACAATGCATATAAACTTGAGTTGCCACCCGAGTTCGGGGTTAGTCCTACATTTAACATTGCAGATTTGAAGCCATACTTGGGAGAAGAGGATGAGCCTGAGTCGAGGACGACTCCATTTCAAGAGGGGGAGGATGATGAGGACATCACTCCTTTGGATGCACCCACTGATCCTCCAACCGTTATGCAAGGTCCAATGACCCGAGCTCGAATGCGACAATTAAATCTAGAGGTGAGCTCGTTCTTAAGCGATCCTTTTCATAGTTTTGAGAATAGATTGCTACCTAATGATGTTATTTTGCTTAGGAACATTGGAAAGGATCATGAAGCACTTGGAGAGAGGTATGGAGGCGGAGAAGACCAGCAAGGACACCCAAGACAAGCCGGAGGTCCAGTCCAACTCGAGTTCGAGTCTGCCTCGGACTTCAGGAACAGCCTGCAGTAAAACGGACGCCCAGGACGCATACGGACTCCGTTTTCGACGATCCACATATGCATGGAAAGATAATTTTATAAGCTAACCAATGGCTTTGGTTTGACGTCCAAATTCCACCGGAGTCAACAGAAATCGTCGAAACAAGTCAGCATCCAGAATCTGCCAGGGTACCGTCTTTTGGCCCGTTGGGCCGTGTATCGTCTTAGAGCCTGTTAGAGGGCACGTCCAGGGGGTGTGACGACCCTTACACTATATATTCAGTAGCCGCCGCCCACGTTAGGTTTTGGGTTTTGCTTTAGATCAATCTGTATTAGAACAGTCGCCATCATCGGTTGTGAAACCCCAACTTCGAGTGCTTAATCATTCATCTGCAATTGTCACTTTAATTGAGTTGCGTACTTTCGGGTTCTTGCTTGTGTTCTTCGTTTCGCAGGCAGGGATTAGCCTTCTTGGCGAGGTCAACCGGATTTGTGACACGGTTGATAACTAGAGGAATCGTGGTGCTAAGGTTGCAGGAATCGGATCTTCTGATCTGAAGCCGGATCGGTGTGTCGCGTTCCACCAAAAACGAAAGCTATCTATCTGACGGAAGATTGGGAACCCCGTTCCTCATCAGGAAATATAAACATAAAGGATAAAACCAGTGGTGCCATACCAAACCCCACAAGGCAACCAACTAGGGTAGAGCTTAACTCCAACTACACATTATCCTCGCCACCCTCAGCGGGATAATAGTAGACCACACCAACATCGTCGTTATCCTCACCTGAAAAATAAGCAGCGTGAGTACGAATGGTACTCAGCTAGACTTACACAATAATAATAGTACAAAGGAGTAATGCTGGTCTCTACATCAAGGAATATGGTTAGGTTGATCTGATTTTGCATAAAGCTAAGTTTATTGAGCAAAATAATAGCTTGAACCATAAGCATTTGTGAAATATAGCAATCTGAAATTTTGTGACAGCAAGTAATATGTTCTGAAAAAGAGGTGAAAATGAGCATAATCCCATGCTCTAACATCAACAATGGGCCACCATTGCCCAATTAAAATGCTACACAAGCATACCATCTTCCATGACTAAAACCAAGTCATATTTAACACCAAAACCTCTCATATAAACCCATCCATCCATGACTATCCTAAGTCATGATATAACCACATAATCCCATAACCACATATCCCAAGTTGGATGCTAACATAGACTGACTAACACATCAAGCGGTCGTCCTGTAACCGTGGACACAGCTATTTAAATAGTTCTTACTCTGATCAGAGGTGTACATCTTTACCCACACGATGTGATAGAAGCCAAATGGCTACACTCTAGTTTGATCCATACCCGTCGGTACCCACACTCTACACATTGAGTGCGGACTAGAGGTCACAACAAAACCTTTCCTATGCTTATCTCCAACCACCTAAACCACGTCTAGGCCCCCGACGACTTAGCCACACAGACACGGTGACTAAGGCGGGCTCACCGTTGCGGGAGGCACCTCCAGCCAAAACCAGGCACGCACGAGGCCCTCCAAAGGAAAGACCATCCTCACGACTGACAGACGGGCGTAGATGGCCACAGCCTCCCATGCTACTGAGTTAAGCCATCCCATTCCCGGCGTGTGGAAGTACGTAGGGTGCTTGAATAGACGTCAACATGTTCAGTCCTTAACGACCCAGACGAAGCTACATGCATCGGGGAAACACCATCCCATCATCGCCCTATCATCCATCCAAGTCAAACATATTCTTAATTATGAATCAGAAGTTATTCTTTTCAGATTTTAACCCATCTATTCGTATTAAACTAGTTTTGAACCGATAGCTCCATCTATCGGATTTTTCTAAGTCTAGAATTAAGCATGGCTAAGCATTTGATCAAATAAAAGTATCCCAAAGTCCTTAACCAGGGGTGACAAGGTAAAAACATGGAATCAACAACCAAGGAATGGAAATGCATACAAATGGGGCAATATTGACTCTACCCGGTTTCCCATTTTAAAAGAGACCGAAACATGTATATAGATATTATTTTTGTAAACAAATCAATTTATTAAAGACATAGGATTCAATATGCTAGATGCTGCCTTGCTACTACGAGGGTTCACACTCAACTTCTAGTTCTTTCTCCTCGTACTCCGAATTGTCCTGAAATCTACGATAAAAAGCGAATATGCAAATTAAGAATCAATTAAATATGTCTATGCAAAAATGATCAATTAATTCTGAGATAAATACAGTAGGTATTAACATTCTAAAGTGATTTTAGTGAAAGAATCATTTCAAATCTTTTACGGTTTATGACTTACAAAAATAACAAGATAAAAAGGCTGAAAATGGTAGTTTTGTAGTTATTTATATTGTAACCTTAAGTTATTATATTTGACTGACATTTTCTATTAAGATCTCAAGAAGGCATGTATTTTTATATAACAGAGCATAGCCTACTGGTTCCAACAAAACTTGGTTCACTGAAATTTGATTTAAAAAGATTTAGATATGAATTTCTTAAGTTTGTCAAAAAGAAGGGTTAGAAATTACTTAGACCTATTTTGGGAGGTAGTTTTGTCAAAAACAATTTATCCACAGCAAAGGTTACAATTTTCTGAGTTAAACAAAAGTGGTTTCATATTTTTAGCAGTTAGGATGAATCTTCTAAAAATTTACAAATTTCTTGGGCACAAAATAAGTTAGTTTTGCTTCATATTATTTTATAGACATTTTCTGTACAGAAGTGTCCTATTTTATTTCACAGTATTAAAGTTCACAAATTTACAGAACTAATAAAATTGGTTTCACTCAAAAAGGAGTTAAAAAGAAATAGTTATGGATTTTCAAAATTTAGCCCTTTTTCTGTTGGAAAATAATTTAGTTCATCTTTTTCTTTTCTTTTCTTATTCCTCCTCAGCCCAGCCCACACATCAGAGAGACAGAGCAGGGGATGCGAGGCAGCCATGGCCGCCGGCTCTGTTCACTGGTGCCGGTGGCGAACAGCGGCTCGGATGACGTTGCGGCCAACAGAGAAAAGGTAGCCGAGGTCCCTGCGGACCTAGCACTGCTCGCGAAATTGCCGGTGATGGACCGTAGCTCGCCGGCGGCGAGCTCGAGTGGCGGCTGTGTTTGGGTTGCACATGGATGTGTCAAAACAGTCGCAAAACGAGCAAGGCATTGCATGGAATGGGTGCTAGGGGTCATGAGGAGACTCACCGTGCTCCGGGATAGGTTGGGTGAGCTCGTGCGAGGCCCGACGACGATGGAGTACTCCCGGCGGTGGCAAAAACCTTCGGGTTCGCGGGGACTGGCTCGATTTGCTGCGTGCGCGGTGGAGGCAACACGAGCAGGAGGTTAAGTGTCACCCTAGGATGCTACCAGCGCAAAGAATCGACGAACGGCTCACCAGTTGAGGAGAATCACGCGCTGCGGAGCTTGGCCGGAGACGAGCAAGACGACGGCCAATCTCTGTGCTCAAGGCTCTGTTTCCAGTGATTTTTGGGGCGCTCTACTCCTGGTGCTGAGGCGGAAACCCTGGCAGAGTGGCCCGGCCAGAGACGAGCCCGAACGGCGGAAATGCTGGCACGACGGCGCAGCTGCACAACGGCAACGTCACGGCGTGGCCGCGTGCTGGGCGCGCTCCCGAGTGCCGATGGCTAGGCGGCGTTCCCGGCGATTGACTGCGAGATAGGAGACAACATTAAGGCAGGAGCTACAGCATCCAGAGGCGAGCAGGGAACACGACAGAGACGGCAAGATCGCCGAAGGACCGAGCGGCGACAGCGGCTTCTTCTCCACGGCCGACAGCAAAGAAGAGGAGAAAAAGGGAGCCAGAGGAGCTCTCCCTCGGTTTCTCAGCTCTCAGGTGGAGTTGTGAGGTTAGGCTAGCTAGCTGGAAGAGTTAGAGGGCGAGAGAAAGAGTTCTTCACCTGCCACGACATCAAACACGCGTCGCAAACCTTCTGTGCCGACTTAGGGCGTGTTCCTTCACTTGGGTTGGCTGGACAGCGGCTGGGTCAGCTAGGGGCACTGCCAGGTGGGTCCAGGGCGTGGTGGTCAAGGGATAACAGAGAGGGCTGGGTAGAAAAATTGGTGAACACTGATTTTTGGGGTTTTTTCTGGATTTTTTCTCTTCCTCTCCCTTTAAAAATCGATTTCAGTAAGCAAAACTGGTGTTAAAAATATGGTGATTTTTGTGTAGCTAGCCCAGACTACCTAGGTTCCATTTTTGAAAGTTTCACACAAAAATTCGAAATGGTTTGCTCACAGAAATTCAAAGAAAAGGTCACAGGCTGAAAATTGTTTGAATTTTTAAGGGGGTCTAAACTAATGAATTAAATTCCGAAAAATTATATTAATTCATGATAAATAAACTAATATTTGAATAAATTATCTCCCATATACACTTCTGTTCAATTTCATGCACTTTTTAGTAGTGTTTTCTTTTTGCCGATTTAGGGTTTAATTATTAAGGGTTTAAATATTGCAAACTTTATCCTGCGAGAAGTGACAATGCAAACATTTAAATTGTGCACTCTGATGACAGTAGGGCATAACACTAATTACCTGAAATTAAATCTAGGGCTATGACAGTCACCTTCGGCACGCGGGATAACTTCTGCACAGAAAACATCTGCTTCAATGTCACCGATTTTGAGACTGCGTATCATGCGATACTCGGACGGCTGGCACTAGCCAAATTCATGGCGGTGCCACACTATACCTACATGATGCTCAAGATGCTTGGGCCAGCCGGAGTTCTTTCCCTTCACAGCGATGTCAAGCAAGCCTTCACCTGTGACAAGGCGAGCTGCGAGTTGGCTCAATCTTAAGAAGCGGCAGTCGGACGCAACAGCATTCGGCAAGACGCTACAACCAAAGTCGAGGATGATCAAGTTCCGGAGAAAAAAGTAGCAAAGTCGGGAATTTCAGTGGAATCTGACACGAAGAAGATCCCCCTGGACCCTTCTGACCCCTCCAAGACTACTCTAGTCGGGACCGGACTCGACCGCCAAATAGGAATGCCGCGCTTGTCACCTTCTCCAAGCAAACGGGATATTTTCGCTTGGAAACCTTCCAACATGCCTGGTGTACCAAGGGAAGTGATCGAGCATTCCCTTAACGTCAAGCCAGACACCAAGCTAGTCAAGCAACGGCTACGGTGTTTCGCTTAGGACCGCAAAGATGCTATCTGGGAGGAGATAACCAAACTCCACACAGCCCGGTTCATCAAAGAGGTCTACCACCCAGATTGGCTAGCAAACCCAGTCCTGTTCCGAAAGAAGAACAGTAAATGGTGCATGTGCATCGACTACACTGACTTGAACAAGGCATGCCCCAAAGATCCATTTGGTCTACCCAGAATAGATCATGTGGTGGATTTAACTACGGGGTGCGAACTTCTCAGCTTTCTCGACTGTTACTCGGGATACCATCAAATCAGTCTGAAGGAGGAGGACTGCCTGAAGACTTCTTTCATCACGCCATTTGGAGCATACTGCTACATCACTATGCCATTTGGTATGAAAAACGCTGGAGCAACGTATCAACGAGCAATTCAGCGGTGTTTACACACTCAGATCAGGTGCAATGTGGAGGCGTATGTCGATGACGTGGTGATCAAGACAATGTCCAAAGATGATATCATCGCCGACTTGGAGGAAACCTTCCAAAATCTTCGAAGATTCAAGATGAAGTTGAACTCGGAGAAGTGCGCCTTCGGTGTGCCATCCGGAAAGCTACTTGGCTTCATTGTATTGCATTGCGGCATCGAGGCTAACCCAGAGAAAATCAACGCAATCATGAACATGGCACCCCCGACTAGCTAGAAGGACGTCCAGAAGCTGACAGGCTGCATGGCGGCCCTCAGCCGATTCATCTCCCGACTGGGTGAACGGGGTATGCCCATTTTCAAACTATTGAAGAAAGCGGACAATTTTCAATGGACTCCCGAAGCCTAACAAGCCTCAAAGACTTCAAGCAAATTCTCACATCACCACCAGTGTTGGCATCACCTATGCCCCAAGAGCCATTAATGTTATATCTGGCGGCAACCACCCAGGTAGTCAGCACGGTGTTGGTAGTTGAGCGATCAGAGCCGGGTCACATACAGAAAATTCAACGACTAGTCTACTTTGTCAACGAGGTCCTAACCAACTCAAAGATGAGATATCCTTAGGTCCAGAAGCAGTTATATGGCCTACTCATCACTGTCCGGAAGCTGGTGCACTATTTTCAGTCGCATCATGTGGAGGCCATGGGCCCCAGGTACCTTATTACTAGTATATGGGCCACTCGGATAGAGGATGGGCCATGGGCCCCAGGAGTAGCCCTATAGTTTTATTGCCGGTGCGAAGCATCGACAGTTGGTGTGCTAGGTAGGGGCTTCGGCGAATTCTTCATCAGCAAATTCGATGGATTCAACCAACAGAGTCAACAGCCACAAGTTCTCCCCTGGAGACGCAATTACCTTCGGGAGCCTAGACTTCGTCGCCAATCAACTCGGCAATCTCATCTTGGCTGAGGCAGACCCAATCTTGCCGGCCGAGGAACTAGCCGACATGGCGCCAGTCGGCCCACAGGACGTCGCGATCTCCTTCCACGACTTACTGCGGCAGTCCTTCACATCGCCAAGCATAGGGACAACTCTCTCCTTTGGCATCCGACTTGCGCTAAGCCTTGAGCCAGCCCAGGTTGGGCCGAGAAGGGGAGAGATCGTCAATCTCCCACACGGACTCGGCGACGCAGCGGATTTACACTCCGCACAACAAACCCGATCTCCTATGATTCAGTTTGGACACGGCCAAGCACTGTTTCAGATTGGATCTAGAGAGGTTGGGGTCATTCTCACTCCGATAAACTACTCGAAGTCCGACTCCAAGTCGGATAACGGTTCGAACTCCAGTTCGGACTCTAGTCTGGCGAGCGTTCTCCTCCCCTGCGAGATCTTCATGGCCTCAACACCACCTCCGAGGTGCGCCGATACAAGAGGAGCAACAGGAGAGGCGCGCCGACTACAACAACAGGAGGAAGCTGATCGCGAGGCTCGCAACGACGGGCTGCGCAGAGCCGGGCGAGCAGCCCAGCGCAGATTCTCCAAACTAAAGTCGGCGATCACGACGTCTTCATCACCCCGCAACAGAACGTTGTGGCCGCCGCAACTTTGCTAGACACGCTCCAGCTCGGGCCTGACCACTAGGCCACTCCAACCATCGCCAAGATAAAGGCGAAGATCACGGCTGCTGCCTGCCAACAACAACAACAGTCGGGCGACACCCTAGTACCGATTAATTGGTCGGGATCTCCAGCAGCGGGCTCATCCACATCAGCTCGACGTCGGGTGGCCGGCTCAAGTTGGCAACACGAAGAGTCTAGGCAAACTACACTCGGCAATACTAATAACAACAGCCGGCGTCGTCACCAGTATGATCGCTGACCTAATCAAGACCTCCGAGAGCGCATACAGCATGACCTTCGCCATACTATCAGCGCCCGGCGCCGCGAGCGACAAGAGGACGAGCGCCGCCGACTGGAAGATGAAAACGAGCGCTTTGGCCTCCACCATGAGTGGTTTAACCGCAGTGGTCGAAGCCCGAGCCCCCATGAAGACGAAGGGATCCCAGCTTTCACTCGAGAACTGCAGGAAGTCCATTGGCCGATTGGCTTTAAGCCCATGGTGATCGAAAAGTATTATTGCATGACAAATCCCAAGTCCTGGATCCGTCTATACATAGCAGTTCGAGCTGCTGGGGGCGACAACAAAGCCATGGTTAACTACCTCCCAGTCGCACTAGCCGACTCGGCGAGGACATGGCTGACAGGCCTCCCGAAGCGGTCGATCGGTTCCTGGGGAGAACTCAGGGAGCGGTTCATCGCAAATTTTCAGGGGACCTACGAGAGACCATCTTCGGAGCACGATCTTTATCAGCTGCACCAGAAGAAGAACGAGTCTCTGCGAGACTTCATCAAGATGTTTTCCGAGAAGCGCAACAAGATCCCAACGATCCGCGACGAGGCTATCATTGCCGTCTTCCGCAAGGGAGTAAAGGATGCCCCATTCATCGCGAAGTTCACTCGAAAACCACCACCGTCCGTCCGTGCTCTGTTCGACATGGCCAATAAATACACCGACTTGGCTGAAGCGGTCGCAGAAGCCCTCGACAAGAAGAAGGAGTCCCGACAGAAGGACCCAAAGGTGAAAACCGACAATGAGCCGTCTCAAAACAAGTCTGGCAGCCTTAAACAGAACTCGGACAACGAGGTGGCCAACATGGAGCGCACTCGGTCGTGGCCCCAGCGGAATAACAACTACCAGAAAGTCATGAGCGGGCCATGCCCCTTCCACCCCAAGGGCAAGCACGCGGCCAAAGACTGCTACATGCTCAAGAAGTTTGCCTCCGAGCAGGCTTCATCGTTTGGCACCGACAAGGACAAAGACAAGCCAGACTCGGGTCCGGCTGACGACTTCCAAGATCCTCAAGCCGAGCTCAACCACATCTTCGGGGGGCCGCTCACGTACGAGTCCAAGCGCAAACAGAAGCTCTCAGCGCGCGACATCAACACGGTCTCCACGACAGACACCCCCCAGTACCTGCGCTGGTTAGAGAGGGCCATCACCTTCAATCGCGAAGATCACCCAGATCAGGTTTCCCACCCGGGATGCTATCCACTCATCCTGGACCCGGTCGTCAGAAACATCAGGCTGAAGAAAACCCTCATCGACGGAGGTAGCGCGCTCAATATCCTGTTCACCAAGACTTTGGACGAGATGAAGATTCCTCATTCAGAACTATGGCCGAGCATTGCGCCCTTCCACGGAATAATTCCCGGCCTGTCATCAACCCCACTCGGGCAGATAACCTTGCCGGTAACCTTCAGCACGCGGGATAACTTCCGCATAGAAAACATCTATTTCGAGGTGGCCGACTTCGAGACCGCGTACCATGCGAAACTCAGACGACCGGCACTCGCCAAATTCATGGCGATACTGCACTATACATACATGGTGCTCAATATGCCTGGGCCAGCAGGAGTCCTCTCCCTCCGCAGTGACATCAAGCAAGCCTTCACCTACGACAAGGAGAGCTGCGAACTGGCTCAATCACAAGAGGCGGCAGTCGGGCATGATAGCATTCGGTAAGCCGTAACAGCAGAAGTTGAGCAAGATCAAGTTCCGGCGAAAAAAGCAGCGAAGTCGGGAATTTCAGCGGACTCTGACACGAAGAAGATCCCCCTGGACCCTTTCGACCCCTCCAAGACTGCTCTAGTCGGGACCGGACTCGACCCCAAATAGGAAGACGCGCTCGTCACCTTCCTCCAAGCCAACAAGGATATCTTTGCGTGGAAACCGTTCGACATGCCGGGCGTACCAAGGGAGGTGATCGAGCATGCCCTAAACGTGAAGACAGACGCCAAGCTAGTCAAGCAACGGCTGCGGCGCTTCTCTCAAGACCGCAAGGATGCTATTCGGGAGGAGATTACCAAGCTCCTCGCAGCTGGGTTCATCAAAGAGGTCTATCACCCGGATTGGCTGGCAAACCCAGTTCTGGTTCGGAAGAAAAACGGTAAATGGCGCATGTGCGTCGACTACACTGACCTCAACAAAGCTTGCCCCAAGGACCCATTTGGTCTTCCCCGGATAGATCAGGTGGTTGATTCCACTGCAGGGTGCGACCTACTTAGCTTTCTCGACTGTTACTCGGGATACCATCAAATCAGCCTGAGGGAGGAAGACTGCTTAAAGACATCTTTCATCACGCTGTTTGGAGCATACTGCTACATCACAATGCCATTTGGTCTGAAGAATGCTAGAGCAACCTATCAATGGGCCATTCAGCGCTGTCTGCACACCCAGATCGGGCGCAACGTGGAAGCCTACGTCGATGATGTGGTGATCAAGACCAAGTCCAAAGAAGACCTCATCGCTGACCTAGAAGAAACCTTCCAAAACCTTCAAAGATTCAAGATGAAGTTGAACCCGGAAAAATGCGCCTTCGGTGTGCTATCCGGAAAGTTACTCAGCTTCATCGTCTCGCATCGCGGCATCGAGGCCAACCCGGAGAAAGTAAACGCCATCAGGAACATGGCACCCCCGACTAACCTCAAAGACATCTAGAAGCTGACAGGCTGCATGGCGGCACTCAGCCGGTTTATTTCCCGACTGGGCGAACGGGGTATGCCCTTCTTCAAGCTCCTGAAAAAGGCGGACAACTTCCAATGGACTTTGGAAGCCCAGCAAGCCTTCGAAAACTTCAAACAATTTCTCACATCACTTCCCGTACTGGCGTCACCCATGCCCCAAGAACCGCTAATGCTATATCTGGCGGCAACCACTCAGGTAGTCAACATGGTATTGGTGGTCGAGCGATCCGAACAGGGTCATATTCAGAAAATACAACGGCCAGTCTACTTTGTCAGCGAGGTCCTTGCCGACTCCAAAACGAGATATCCACAGGTGCAGAAGCTGCTATATGGCCTACTCATCACAGTCCAGAAGCTGGTGCATTATTTCCAAGCACATCAAGTCACGGTGGTCACAGCGTTTCCACTCGGGAATGTCCTTCATAACCACGAGGCCACCGGCCGAATCGCTAAATGGGCACTCGAGTTGATGGCGTTCGACATCACCTTTCAGCCATGGACAGCAATTAAATCTCAAGCTCTAGCCGACTTCATGGCCGAGTGGACAGAAGTTCAACTCCCAACACCAACAGCAAAGCTAGAGTACTGGATAATGTACTTCGACGGTTCTCTACGGATCGGCGGCGCCGGGGCCAGAGTCATATTGACGTCCCCCACTGGTGAAAAACTGAAGTACGTTCTACAAATCCACTTCCCGGCTTCCCACAACGTCGCCGAGTACGAGGCACTCATTCACGGGCTCCACATCGCTATATCACTCGGCATACGTCGGCTAGTTGTGCACAGGGATTCTCAACTTGGGGTAAACCAAGTCATGAAAGACTGGACCTGTCTCGACGACACCATGGCGGCATACGGTCAGGAGGTCCGCAAGCTGGAAAACAAGTTCAACGGGCTAAAAATCACACATGTCCTGCGTCAATACAACGACGCGACAGACGAGCTGGCAAACATGGGATCCAAGCGAGAAGCAGTTCCGACTGGAATCTTTGTTGAGCAACATCTAGAGCCATCAGTCAAGAAGAAACCGGCGCCGGAGTAGTCGGGAGGCGAGCCTACCCCGGCCACAGACGAGGTGCTGCACATATGTCACGACTGGAGGACTCCCGTTGTCAAATTTCTCCTGGACGATGAACTCCCAGAAGATCGCAGCCAAGCCGAGCAGATCAAGCGTCGAAGCAAAAGCTTCCTACTAGTTGGAGAAGACCTGTACTGAAGGAGCGCATCCGGTGTCCTCATGCGCTGCGTCACCACCGAGGAGGGCAAGTAGATTCTGTATTCGATCCACTCGGGTATATGTGGCAACCACACCGCATCCAGGACGTTAGTCGGAAAGGCTTACCGGCAGGGATTTTTCTGGCCCACAGTAGTAACAGACGCCAAAGACATCGTTCGCAAGTGCGAGGGTTGCCAGTTCTATGCAAGACAAACAAATCTCCTAGCCCAGGAACTTCAAACTATCCCTATTTCCTGGCCATTCACAGTATGGGGGCTCGACATGGTCGGGCCTTTCAAGAAAACGCCAGGAGGGTTTACACATTTATTCGTCGCGGTGGATAAGTTCACCAAGTGGATTGAGGCTAAACCCGTTGCAACAATTACAGCGGCACGAGCAAAGGACTTCATCATGGGTATACTATACCGGTTCGGAGTCCCTAACCGCATCATCACCGACAACGGTACTCAGTTCGCGGGCGGCGTATTCCAAGACTTCTGCGAAGATTTCGGCATCAAGATCTGCTACGCATCTATGGCACACCCGCGGAGCAATGGGCAGGTTGAACGAGTCAACGGTATGGTCTTACAAGGCATCAAGGCCAGGATATTTGACCGACTACAACCATATGCGGGCCGGTGGGTTCAAGAACTCTCATCCGTTCTCTAGTCTCTCAGAACCACGGTTAGTCGGGCAACAGGGCAATCCCCTTTCTTCCTGGTCTACGGTGCCGAGGCTATGCTACTGACAGAGTTACAGTTCGGCTCTCTGTGAGTCCGAGCTTATTCAGAAGATGACTCCAACAATACCTGACTGGTCGAGTTAGATCAGCTGGAAGAAGCAAGAGACACCGCAACAATCCAGTCGGCAAGGTATCTTGAAGGCCTACGTCACTACCACAATCATAATGTCCGTGGCCGCGCCTTTTTGGTCGGGGATCTCGTTCTGAGGAAAATACAAACCACCAAAGACAGGCACAAATTATCCCCAATCTGGGAAGGGCCGTTCATTATAGCCGAGGTCACGCGGCCAGGCGCCTACCGACTGAAGACCGAAGACGGCGCTCTCATCAGCAACTCATGGAACATAGAACAGCTACGTCCTTTCTATACCTGAGTTTTATAATTCTCATGTGTACAGTTTCTCTAACTCACTACGCCGCTTGTATCAACCGAGTAGTGAGTCGGGGGCTGCATGTATATACGTGTTCTGTCAATAACATACAAGCTGATCTTACCTCAGTTACGAAGCCTTACTATGACTGTCAGGTTTGCCCGAGTATAGCTTCTTACGTTGAACGTTTTTATTAAGTTCTGACAGACTAACTCGGCGTAGACTACACAGTCAAGTAAAGCTAGTGATGACTGAGTAGCAAGCTTGGCGGCACTGCACACATATTTACACATGCTTGTTTACAAAAGTTTATATATACCAACTACATAGCATGTTGCCCTTACAGACCCAGGTCTCAGGTAATTATTTCAGCAGTCGGTTTCGCCTGGGCAATCAGCTCCAGTGCCTCCTCGGGCGTCGTCTCTTCGGCAAACCCCTCCCCGATGGCTTCAATATCTGCCCTTGGGTAGATGGACTTGGTCATCGCCGGGGTCTGGGCCACGCCGGCAACAACATGCTCATCCGAGTACTTTTTCAAGGCACTCGGTGCACCCTCGAGACGCGCCTCTATCTAGGGGATTCTAATGCAACTGGTCCTCACAGGGTGGGGATCTATGAGGTCAAGGAGCCCTTTCACAGACCCGACGAGGGCCTCCCGTGACTCCCTGATCACTCTTATCTCCTCTGTGTAGAACCGATACTGGGCTTGGACATTGGCTCTCATGTCTGCCCAAGTCCGCCGGCAAGTAAACTTGTCAGATTCGGCTACAGACGGAACGACCAATGGATTGGCTAAGATCACGGTCAGGTTGAGGACTTACTTTCGTAGTCGGCCTCCCACCCAGCCACGGTCTTCTCCAGTTCAGCTTTTTCCTTACCAAGCTTGGCGACGGCCTCCTTCAACTCGGCCTTTTCCCAGTCAAGCTCGGTGTTGGCCTTTGTCAGGTTGGCCTTGACCTTCTCAAGCTTGGCCCTGGCTTCTTCGGCCTCCTTCAGCTGCGACTCCCTCTCTGTTCGGGTCTTCAACTCCACTTCGAGGGCTGCACGACAGATTAGCCAAGAGCTCAACCCTGCATGCATGACATAACTGGGCAGTCGGGAACAACGTAGCTAGATGAATACATCGACGGTTCGGTCGGGAAGATATACTCGGGGATTTTACCTCTAATCTTTTCGGCTAGGGCCCAAGTCTCCTCCTTGAGCTGATCGGCGCCACTCTTCAGCCAGGCCTCCCTCCCAGCATGACGCTCCTCCATCTCGGCCTTCAATGCCCAGAGCTGCTCCAATTCTGCGAGGTGGGGAGCCACCTCGACCAAGGTTTCTGTCATCACCTCATTGCAGTCGACAAGCTTCTGCTCAGGATAAGAGACAAATCATGGACGGAGTCAGACATCAAAACGAGAAGATCGCCAAGACTCTACCACAAGGATCATACCCCAACTCCCTTGGACCCGCTGATAGCGGCACGAAGCAAGCTTTCGTGTTCCCTCCTCGCGATGACCTCATGAAGCCTGAAGCTCTTCACGGTCCTGTCAGGCGCTGTCCATGTGAAGGTCCGGGGCATTACACGCGGAGGAGCTTCGATCCGAGGCAGGGTTGGGATCTCTGGCGGCGGCGACGACGATGACGATGACCACAATGGCGATGGGGTCCTGGCCTCCGCACCGTCCCCGGCGGCCTCGGGGGCCGGCTCAGGGGCTCTGACTAAGGCTATGTTTCCTTATTGTACAAGACACAGCCTGCCGGGTGCTATCTTATCTCTAATTACATGGTCTGGCCCATCCTCTATCCGAGTGGCCCATGTGCTGGTAATGAGGTACCCGGGGCCCATGGCTCCCATAGTAGCCCCTGAGACCTTCATAGTTGAGTCACAGCTGATGCCGAGTGCTCATCCTCCACGGTGAAGGTTACCCGAGTGCGATGCTCCCAAGTGCTCTTTGTCCGAGTAAGTCTCCCCGAGTCCTGCTTCATGTCAGCTGGCAGCGAGGCTATGAAGGGTTTCATGTAGATAAATGAATAATGTGCGCCGAATAGGCGCACCTATTAGGTGTAGCCCCCGACTTTGTGCTTAATTGTGAAGACAATTAAACATAAAGTCAAAGATCTTTAACCTGGAAGTCTTTCCCGAGTAGATTACTACTGGTATATGAGACTCTTCGGTATCATGTCAACCGGAATATAATTTATAGTCTTGCCGAGTAGGAGGCTACTCGTATATAGGACTCTTCGACTTTATGTCAGTCGGAATATGAGTTTATAGTCTTTTCCGAGTGGCGTCCCACTCAAAAGCTAGACTCTTCCGCATCATGTCAGCGGGAATAGATATTTATAGTCTCTCCCGAGTAGTGCACTACTCGAAAGTTAGACTCTTCAGCGTCATGTCAGCTGGGATATGTCGCTCATGGCAACTGATGGCTACGCATGTAGGCCGAGTACCACTTTATGAAAATAAATCCATTATGTGGTCAGGTGTTCCGAGAAAGATACCTGCATCCCCAATTTTAATGAAGACCAGCTTGTGATCCTTGTAAGGATATATCCTCGAGACCTGGTGGATAAAACAGATACCCAACATATATGTTTAGCAGTAAGGCTTTCATGAAGCATATCTGTTTACCTCATCGATTCCTGTGGGTAGCACAGCGCTATAATTTCAACACAGCCTGCGGCGGCCACATGGAGCATGCTACTGTAGGAACTCATGTCTTGTCGGCCCCCAATACCAACTGTCAGGCCTGGGCCCATCTAGTCCCGGTACAGGCTATAAAAAGGATGGGAGAGAGAAAAGATTCCATCGTCTTCCCCAAAGCAGCCAATCTCTTCGTCTTCCACCTTCGCGCCTAGCTTTTCGCCTCCCCGCCCGGCTAGGGTTAGCAGCAGCTGTTCCCCACCCGGACTCGGGCGATTTCAATCCTCTTCGTTTATTCCAAGACCCCGATTTGCTTTCCCCCAAATCTCACCACCTCCAGTCATGCCGAAGGCGACGATCCTGTGGGTGCGCCAGGGAGTTCTTGGCCGATCTCGGATTGCGGCTCGGTGAAGCTGAGACGGCTAGAGAGCGAGCTGAAGTTGCCCCAGCCAAGAAGTGTCCGTTGGCGGTCGGCGAGGGATGAGTCGAGCCCAACCCCCGGCTGGTGAAAACGGTATTTTCGCCTCTTTCCTTTATCGGGCTTGTGTCTTCCGTCGTCTGATTCTTCCGCCGCATCCTGATTCTACGGGGCTGGGAGTTGTGCTGCATTTTAAATCCCAACTCGTCCTTCAGGAATCTCCATATATCGTTACTCTTTGCGGAGTGCATTTTGGGTGTTGAGCCCCATTTCTCCATCTTCCGACACTTGTTCCATGTCAAGCCCCAGCCTTCCAGATAATCAGTGTGATTGGGGGGTCAGTCTTCAACTAAGGAGTGATGGAAAGAAAAACATATATCGATTTGCCTTGAAATCTTCTCTGATAGGCTGGCACAAGAGTGTTTTACCTGCTGCCGATTGCTAGCTCCTCCTTCGCCCGTTTATGGTATTTGCCGCCGCGGTGGTTGCCAGCTGTCTCGGAGCCAACCTTTGAAGACTGGGCCAGGCACATATATTGTGACGAAGATAGATGCCACAAGAGTCCGGTCTTACAGGCCCTGGGTTTAGCTCGTCGTTTCCTAACGAGCGCGTCCAGCCGCTGAAGTAGAAGCGGCTTTCGGTGGGCCTCAAAGTACACGACACGGCGGAGCAGCGAGACGGCGGGCAAGGGGCAGTGACCGATACCTTGTTTCGGCTTACTTCTCTGAAGGTCTTGCCACCGAAGATATAACCAAACAGTTCCATCTCTCTCGGAGAAT